>OX376173.1:14463683-15036183 GCA_947363495.1 Euzophera pinguis
TAAATAATGAAATAACAGGTTTTTCTTAAATTAAATAAAAAATGGAGCCCAAATTGCTGCCATCACAGGGGTAATATACCCACAAGGCTGGCGGTATTTCCTCTCTGGATAGGACTGATTCCTTTGACCGAAATATGTGCCAGCCCTTGAGCCCCCGGAAACATCGACTAGGCGTGCGTAGGGTTGCCAGGTCGCCAAACCTAATAGCCGGACAGACCAGTCCAGTTTTAGTCGGACATTTGGCTAAAACGGCCCGGGACATCCTACATGATTGAGGATTTTGTGTCTCAGTATTTAAAGCTTTTTTGATTATTACCATAAATTTTGTTAAATTAAATAAAATGTTAAAAGCCTAACAAAAACCGGACAAATTGGACACCGTTTATTTTGGCCGGACACGCAATCAAAAAGGCCTAACTATGTCCGGCTTTATCCGGACGCCTGGCAACGCTAGGCGTAGTAACAAGAGTTGCATCCTCACCCCATGGCACCCCATGGCCCCATAGTCTCCACCCCATAGCTTTATGTTGATTATTTATTGTAGTTTTAATTTTAGTTAAAGAATTGTATCTCTAAATATAGCTCCCGTAATGATTTATTAAAAAAAATCTTATAATAAGTACTTATTTGATAAAAAAAAAGTATCTAAAACTTTTTTTTTTATTTTATTTTATTTATTTCAATATATTAATCAGACTTAAACAATATTAGCAATCTGCCAAACTGTGTAACAGTTTGTCGGCAGTTGTTCTCGTAACTATTACTTATTCAACATGTACCATTATGTTTTTCTAAGAATTTAAACTTACAAAAGAAAGATCACATCTCAATGAAATAAACAACAAATGAAATACAATTCTCCCTCTCAGGGACTAAATTACAGCTATATAATTTAAACATTGAAGCATCCATACTTCCATACCAACATCACAAGTTCGAAAGTCTGTCCGTCTGTCCATATCTATCCCTCTGTCACGCCTTCTCGGCCAACCTTGCTGGACCGATTCTGATGAAATCCGGCACTATGAAACTAGTAATAAATTTACGAAAACTGTTCAATCTTATCACTGAATTCACGAGTTATTGATAATATATTACGACAATCGACTAATATTATGTAACACAAATCACGTTAGATGTATCAGTCAGTCAGTACTAACGTACTTAGGTATTCTAAGCTTCTTCTTGTTGAGTCTAAGTGTAAATTTTGAATTATTTCTCAAAAACTTTTCGACATTGAGTCAATTATATCAAAAATGGTGCTACCGGAGTTCTATTTTTGAAAAGCATGACTCACGCAATGTTAACCTGTAGTACCTCGTAGTACGTGTAGTATGAAGACAATTATGGGATTTCCATATAGGTAATGATGAATTCAGATAAGCATTTAGTTACCTTGAGAATTTGTATTGCACTTGGTACTAAATGTCTTTTAAATTCTTAAACCCGAGGTCCTGTTTAAACACAGAAATATTAAGATTAGGCAGAAGTGCCATGTGGGTGGTACCTACGTGCCACAGTTAAGCCTCGCCTTATGACTGATTATAGATTTACCCTTTTATTAAAGTTAACGAATGTTCGATAAGTCCACGTTAATGTTGCCTAGTTCTTTCAAGTCAAATATAGATTAGACAGAAAGGGACTAAACATACTTTAGTTAATGTAGGCTTAACGAACGTTCGTATTTTTTTATGAATAAGGGGTTGAGATACTTATACCACACATGGCAATTCTAACTATTTTTATTGTAGTATTACGCACTATAAGTTTCCGGAATGAATATGAAAAAATACTATTAAAGGTACAAAATTAATTTATTGTTTTTCAAAATAATCTCCCTTGGCGTCTATGCACTTTTTATTCGATGAAACCAGTTTTGAAAACTTTTGTGCCACTCCTCTGTGGTGACCTCTGAAACGTGTTTTTCATACTCCTCGACAGCCTCTTCTGGTGATGAAAATCGTTGACCGCGTAATTGGTTCTTAATTTTTGGGAACAGAAAAAAGTCACAAGGTGCCAGGTCGGGACTGTATGCAGGATGACTCATGAGTTCTACATTTTTCGCCTTCAAAAAGTAGTTTGTCTGTCTGGCCGTGTGAGAACTAGCATTGTCGTGGTGCAGGATGATACGGCGTTTACGGTTATTTTTACGGAGTTCGTCAATAACTTCCGGCAAACAAATGGTCGTGTACCAGTCACTATTCACTGTACGACGATTCTCTAAAGCAACAGTAGCCACGTGTCCAGTTTTATTAAAAAAAGAAGCAATCATCCGCTTAGATGCACTTTTCACGCGCGCCACTTTGGTTGGTTTCGGCTCATCTTGAAAGACCCATACGCTCGATTGCTGCTTTGTTTTGGGATCGTAGCAATAAATCCATGTTTCGTCACCTGTTACTATGTCCCACACCAAATTTGATGCACCTTCGTTGAATCTGGTAAGCATGGCACTGCACCAAGTGACGCGGTCCGTTTTTTGAGCCTCGGTCAAGTTGTGTGTTATCCACCGCGAGCACAGCTTTCTCACACCCAAATGTTTGTGTAGGATTAATTGTATTTGACTCATGCCTATTTCTAAGGATGCGAGAATTTCATGGTAGGTCACATGCCTGTCTGTTTCAATCATACGGCGCACAGCATTGATGGTTTTGTTGGTGACAGCGGTGGACGGCCGACCATCGCGAGATTCGTCACTGAGATTGATACGACCACGCTTGAATTCTGCAAACCAGCTATAAACAGTTGTCTTGCATGGTGCTTCATTGCCAAAAGCTGTTTCAAGCCGAGCGATGCTCTGTTGAGCTGTCAAATTACACTTAAAATCGTAGAAAATCATACTACGAAAATTTTCCCGAGTTAAATCCATGTTGATGCAGACACACAATTTTTTAAATGGCGCCACAAGGTAAAAACAAAAGACAGTCAGATAAAACAAACTGCATTCTACAGCCAAAGAGTTCTATTTTCAAATGTTGCAATAAATTTTTAAATATTGTTTATGTAAGTGGCCAGTTCCGGAAACTTACAGTGCGCCCTATGTATAAAAGTTTATTTATTAGAAAGTGTGGTCTTTGGCACCGCCGTTAGCATCGATTTGATGATATTGGTTATTCGATTTATATTTAACATTTTGTCCATCATTCAATAATTCAAAATGTTTACGTCAACTCTCATCTAATGATAATACAGTTGATTCTTATCATTGAATCCAAGACAAGACTCATCGATAAAATTTACGCATCCCGGAAAATGTTCATATGAAAAAAAGTTTCACAGAAAAATATCAGATAACATAACACTTTCGCTGACTGTCAGGAGATAACAGCTCGATTGTTATCTACGTCGAGAGACGTTACTGTCTGCGAAAGTGTTAATAATCTGATTCTAAGTTTTAACCATATATCATAATCATAACATATCCGTAGTTACATACAACTAATAAATATTACGAGTAGGCATCGCTGCAAGTCATAACCTCGCTCACCTTGAGTTAAACCACTAAGATTCCATGGTGCTCTACCTGCTATGAGAAACTAATTTATTCATGTTTCTTAAATTTTTAAACTCGATTAAATTTTATTTTGTAAATAGTTATAGGTATACAATAAGTTATAGGTATACAGGAAGCTAGTATACAAATTTTATACTTTAAAAATGACCAGAGTAGTGAATTTAACGTACGATAGATCAAATTCACATTGCAAAAATTTTGCGTTGTTTATCCCTTATATAACCTTATGTTGGTAATAAAAGAAATAAATAAATATATGTAGGGACAAATCACACAGATTAAGCTAGCCCCAAAGTAAGTTCTAGATTATAACTTAACGATACTATATTTTTTACAACAAACTATTATTTTATAATAAATAAATTAAAATATATTATTATTTTTAGGTTAATTTTTATTATTAGGTTTTAGTTTAGATTTATTTAGTTTTTATTTTTAGGTTAATTTTTATTATTAGGTTTTAGTTTTAATTTAGATTTATTTAGTTTTTACTATTTAATTAAAATATGTTTGTTATAACCAAATAAAAATTTATCCTGAAATGTGTAAAATAGTTGATAGTCTTCCAAAAGTTCAAAAAAGTATTGAATCACTCGTATTACGTCACAGATTGACACCGATGACTATGATTAATCTAGAGAGTGCAGAATGCTTGACTCCGCTTCCGAAGTTATGTAACCTATGTATAGTGTCTGGTGTCAAATCATTTGATTCAATTAATCATGGACACTATAATTTAGGCGTCTTTCTGCATGTTCAACTTTCTAGTAATTTGTTATGATTTATCTGATTTAAATCTTAGATATCGGTTGCTAGATGTAAATTATTACTAATTTGGACATAGAATATAGAGAGAAAACGAACAGAGACATTCTCTAGTTTGTTTTTAGTGGTACAGTTACGGACAACTGATATTATCTACAATAGGTATATATTATTATTCTCTCCGCACTTTTTTATTTATTTATTTATTTATTTAACTCTATTACATAATTGTAAATGGCGGACTTAAAGCCTGAGGCTTTATGTACCAGTCAACCAAATGGGCGATGCTGAGAAAGTTAAGCGGTAAGACAATGTAAAATAACAAGCTGTAATGGAGATCCATAAGAAATATTACGCATAAACTACTTACAACTAATACATAATATTATTGTATATTAATATAAACAATACATAAACTACATATACAATTACTAATTGTCTGACAAACTGTGAAGAAAATGATCACGCACTTCCTCTTGGTTGACTGGCAGAAAAAGCCTTTGGCTTTTAGTTTATGTAATGACGTTAAATAAATATATTTTTATTCTGCCTCAATTATTTTTTATTGTTCATACCCAAAATACTCGTATCGTTTTTTTATATAATAAATTAGTATTGTTTTAAACAGTACTGTTATATAAGATTATGATTTTCAATATTAAATAATAAAAGAAATAATCAATCAGTCTCGTATGAGTAAACCAAAACACTAAAATAAAGATTTTTTTAAATCCGTTCAAAAATAAATAAGTTTTAATACTGCTATATTGAATTACCAATTTTGTTGTTATTTTGAGAATAGGTAACTTTTTAGTAAGTGTTGTTTCGTATAAAAATATATTCCAAATGTTACCAAAGTCAAGTAGCCTAACAGCCAAATTACTACATTGTATACAGACCTACGTGAATCTAAATCACTTTCAATAAAAAAATAAGTTCTGTCACTGACATGACTGATCCCATAAAAATGGGAGCTTAAAAATTCTAACATGCAAACAGAATTTGCCCGGTGCAAGTCTAACATGCAAAAACGAGGGCAAACCAAAGAACATCGAACGTTTGAGTTGAGAATAGAAACGTTCTTTTCATAAATGTTTGAGAATAAATGTTCCTTTGTCATAGACTTTCGTGCTGCAAAAGTGCTGGTCGATTAGGGCCCTTAATAATATCATCCAACGTGCTCTTGCCACGATCAACATTCCAGCGGCTTTAGAACCCAATGGTTTGGTTCAAGAGGATGGCAGTCGACCGGATGGGATGAGTGCCTTGGAGAAAGGGATGCCCGTTAATTTGGGACGCTACCTGCGTCGACACTCTGGCGCCGTTCCACCTCCAAGTCCAGCTGTCGGTGAGGACCTCAAAAGGCGTAAATATGTAGGTATTGGAAGTAACTACAAATTTGAGTCTTTTGGGGTAGAAACTCTGGGTTCATGGGGTCCATTTTTAAGTTAATCACGAAAAGAATAATCGACATATGTCGTGACCAAAAGACTGGATGTTTCCTCTAACAAAGGATCAGCACTCAGGTGGCTGCATACCGGGCACAAAAGATTTGAGTCATCGACACGATGAAGAAGAAGACTACAGTACCACCGAGATGAAGGCCTTTTAGGAAGTCGGTGAATAATTTACTTGGCATAAGGAAAATGTAGTGAATCCATTCACTGCACTCACACGCACAACGTGCTGGTAAACCCCGCTTTCCCTGATAATACCTGATTGCTAGAGGAAAATTACTTTTTGATTGTATTTTAACAATCCATACTAATCCATATCCATACTATCTATACTAATATTATAAATGCGAAAGTCTGTCTGTCTTTCTGTCTGTCTGTCTGTCTGATAGTTTTCACGGCCGAACCGCTGAACGGATTTTGATGAAATTTTGTATGGATATAGTTGAAGACCCGGGTTCAAATATAGGTTACTTTTTGACGCAGGCGGAGCTGCGGGAAACAGCTAGTGAAGAATAATTTAAATGAAATTTGATAAATGAAACAAATTATGAATAGTCTGAATTTATTATAAGAAATTACGACTGGTTTAAAAAAAATTAAGAAACCTAAATAGCTACCTATCTTACGCAGCTATTAAGTGCATATAACCTTTATACTTTCGACGTTTCAACCGTGTTACAACGGCCGTGGTCACGGAACGACAGGCTCAGCATTTCTACAACTCCATACTTTAAGCAGAATCGTTTTTTACCGGCATTTCTTTTTTAATTTTCAGAGGAACGGAACAGAGAGAGAGAGGTTTGGAAGTATACATGATTATTTTATCGGATTTCACAAACTCAGTAGACATAGGATACCTTTTATTCCAGAAATATGTACTGTTCCCGTGGGATTTAAGTACTCTTGCGAAACTGCGGTTAAAAGTTAATAATAGAATAAAAAAGCTGTACTATAAATGAGCAAAAATAAAAAGAAAGAAAGAAAGAAAACACTAAAGCTAGATATTAAATAAATCCTGCCCGTGTGGCATTTTAGCAAAAACGCTGGCTACATTTCCCCGTTGGATAGCAATTAGCAATGCTTATCCGTTGGGCGAAATAGCAGCCAGCCTTCCTGTCATAAGCAGCGGAGATCAGGCGCGGTATGAGCTACTTAAATGGTTTGAAATAACAACATAAGTTGTATGACAGACAATCATCATCAACCAATCAGGACTGGCCGTGAGGATTGAGACAATGGCTCGCATCCGGGGGTGGTGGGGCCACTGATAGCGAGCACCGCTAGAATCTTCCATCGTAGATTTAAAAGTAAGCCGGAGTGCTATTTTTGAAAAGTGTGACTCACGCAACATCGGTGCGTCGAATGATTTTCATTCGTCATAATCATAATCGGTGAGTCAAACGATTTTCTTAAAAAAAAAAAATATAGGGCTCTAGGTCCTGCAAAAGGTTAAATAAAAATCTCATTCAATATTAAGTGTAAAATTGTTTAAATAGTCGAAAAAGTAAAATATACAGCGCCTCTACCATGAGATTTTATTAACGCAGACGCTGGCGACTACGTTAGGATTTTGTATTGAATTAAATTCCTGATCCCACACCGGAGATGTCATGAGCGCGTTGCCGACCCTGCACCCTTATGTCAGAGTTTCAATCAAATCTCACAATAGAGTAGAGGCGCATGTGCCCCGCTGTGGCTGCTACAGCAGTGCTAATTATTGTCTTTTCTGTGGTTGAAGGTAGGTCAATTCATATTAGATTCTTGTAATATTTCAGCAGCTACGTAATTTTAGACCTACTGTAAAAATTAATTTACTTTATATTACAAAATTTTGTAAATAACAATGTCTTGGTATCTTTATTTTTTAACAATGACGTATCTATCTGTATTATTTTATTTCTTCTGTTTAGATTTTAATACTAATTCCCGCCTTAACTGAGGCCCCACCCATACATATATTTCAAATCGCAAACTGTCCAGGTTCAGATTTAAACTTTGTTCTTCGGCAAAATAAATAATAAAAAAAGGGTCGGCAACGCGCTCGTGACATCTCCGGTGTTGCAGGCTTTCATAGGCTACGGTAACCACTTACCATCAGGTGGTCCGTACGCCTGTTTACCTACTTAGTTATATATAAAAAAATAAAAAAAATAATAATAATAAGATACAATCTTTGATTATCTGCACTTGACATTTGAGATAAAGTTATGATACAAACGTACATATTTAATCATCATTTTTATCAAGCATCAGTGATTCTTCTTCTTTCATCAGAGCTACAAATATTGGGAAATATAATTAGATAGTTACGCTAATTGTCCATTCATTGACATTTTTCCTGATATAAAAATGGTGCATGCACGATAACAGGTCGGTAGTACCGAACTTTGATTTCGATTGGCCAATGTCAATACAACTTTGATAATATCCTGAATGATAAAATGTTTAACTATCTACAACCGCAGTTTATCAAAACAGAAATAGTTTGACAACAAAACACCGATTGTATGAAAAACAAGCGTGGAAAGCAACAAGCAAGTTTTGCCCAAACGGAGTTAACGGAAACATGGATAATTGTTGTTTTAGTTTTCATAAATAGTGATATTTTATCTATGACTATGAATTAAAACAAACACAAAGTTGTCAATTACTATCTATACTTATAGCATACTAGCTTTTTCCCGCAGCTCCGCCTGCGTCTAATAGTAGCCTATGTTTGACCCCGGGTCCTCAACTATATTCATACCAAATTTCATCAAAATCCGTTCAGCGGTTTGGCCGTAAAAGCGTAATAGACATAGACAGACAGACTTTCGCATTTATAATATTAAATATCTACACTAAGATTATAAAGAGGAAAGATTTGTATTTTTGTGCGTATGTGTGTAATGAATAAACTCAAAAACTACTGTGTCGATTTCAAAAATTCTTTCACCATTGGAAAGCTACATTCACCCTGAGTAGCATAGGCTATATACCGCAGGCGGAGGCTGCGGGAAACAGCTAGTATATATATATACTAGCTATATATATATATATATATATATATATATATATACTATATATATATATATATATATATATATATATAGTATGGATAGCAAAGAGCATCGAAATCGAAACCGGGAAGTAAAACGTTCCTTTCTTTAGGGTCTATAGCAACTTAGCATGATTAAGCAATATATTTTTTGAGATATTTTCTGTACCAACTCTTTTGTAAAACCCGTAAAATAGGTCTGTAACCATAAATTTATTTCCCTACTGCTGTAAAACCAAAGCGGAGGGTTGTGTGTTTTATTCAGGAAGTTTAGAAACGTAATCTACCTATATTATATATTTCGTAAGCTTAAATTATATAATGATGTCGATTTGCTAGTAAAACGTGTATATGTCCTAACTCGATATTAGTAAATTCAATTAGTAAACCACTACTGCCTGTTTACTACGAGACGTTTGAAAACACTCGATATTATGTCAATAGGGTATAGACTGTCAAAACTACTCGATTTACCGATGTTCATCTCGATTCTGTTTATGCGTGCTCGAATCAAAATGGCGTTAGTTTTGAAAATATTGGAAAGGTTGTTGTAGGTTTATAGTAAAACATTTTCATCATCAACAACGTCAGTGTATGTACCATGAGATTTAATGAAAGCGGACGCATGGCTAGGGACCGCGTTGAAACTTAGTTAACTTAATATCCGCAAGGGGCGCTTTACAAATTTGCCATAATGTACAAAATTTTTAACGCAGTTGCTAGCGATTTAACGTGATAGCTTTCTCAATAAAGATATATTCTATTCTATTTTAGCGTTGCGTTAATCTTGTTCTAAGGGTAAACGCTCAAATAGCGAAGGATAACTAAGCCCTTTTTGCTTTTCGCTCTACGGAACAGCTCAGATGCGCTTGCTACTCCGGTCCACTCCCGGATGTTCCCCAGTCACGATTTTCTTTCACTTTTCTTTTTCCAGCAACTTTACACATCATAATGAGTTTTAAGAAGTGCGTTAATAAGATCTCTTAAGACTAGAGAATACAATCCCGGGATCCCAAATCTCGGGATCCCGGGATCCCGACCGTTTTCTGGCCCCGAAAATCCCGGGACTGTACTTGGCTAATCTCGGGATTTTTGGGATTGCCACAAACAAGTCTAGTTTGTATTCCGTAGTCCGTTGCGTCTTGAAAATAACCTTGCCTAGATTATTTTAATACATTAAGACAAAAAGCAACTCGTACAATACGTAGGTAGTTAGGTACCCACTATTTACTACACAGGTACAGTCCTAATAATATGTTTGTCGTAGAACTTAGAAGGGACTTCCCCACTCGGAATACTTTAATACAATACTCTTAAGGTAATTCCCCAACGAACCAACAGGGGAATCACCCGATCATCTCATATCATAATATTGTTGCGGGTATATCCCGTCGGGAATTCCCTGTACGAAAGTATAAATATGCAAATCCGGTTTTATTTTTTTCATTTATTGTTCTGTCAGTGACGGGTTACGTAGGCTACGTCATTAAAATTTAAAAGTCAATTATCTGAAATTAAGTATTTCAAATGGCGGGAGACTTTGTTAAACATAAAAAAGACAGTGATACGACGTCAGTGTGAAGTTATTATTTAGTTGCGAAGGACGGGAATAGTGCTAAATGTAAGCGATGCCCAGCCATCCTCAAGACTTTGGGTGGATCAACTAAGGGATTACATACACATTTGTTATCAAAACATAACATCAAGGTTATATCAGCTTCAACAAGTCAAGATTCTGAAAATCTGAACACAGCACCGCCGCCAGCCAAGCGAAAGTTAGATGATTATTTTACTAAAAGTGCCGACGATAGCCTGGATGATATTTTGGCAAGAATGATTGCATTAGATGGATTTCCATTCAGTGTATTCATAACCTCAGATGATTTGAGAAAATTGCTCTTAGCAAAATACACGGATTTACCAAAGTCAGCCGTCACTGTTCGAAAACGTGTTATGAATTACAGTGAAAAAATCAGAAAGCAAGTAACTGCAGAATTAAAACATTTGAAAAGTGCAGGTGAAAGATTTAGTCTTTCTTTCGACGAGTGGACTTCAACTTTCAATAAACGATACATGGCGGTCAACGTTCATTCATATAAAAAATTGTGGAACTTAGGACTTGTTCCTATTTACGATAGTATGACAGCTGAAAATTGTCTTCGTATATTGCAAGAGCGTCTAAGTAAATTTGACATTTCCCTAGAAACTGACATCGTGGCTATTGTAACCGATGGACCGAATGTTATGATAAAGGTGGGGCGGCTTGTTTGCACTGAACAACAACTGTGTCTCGCACATGGTATCAATTTTGCGGTCTGTGATGTGCTTTATGAAAAACATAATAATTTGCAAGATAGCCCTACCTCAGATGATACTATAAATGAACAAGCTGTGACTGTTAATTATATGGACGACAGCGATGATGAACACCATTTAGAAGACTTAGACTGTCCAGAATCAGGTTTAATCGTAATGTCACAAAAAGATCTTGTGCCAGAACACGTACCAAAGTTAACACAATATGAAAATATTAATAAGCTGATAAAGAAAATCCGCAAAGTTGTAGTGTATTTCAAAAGATCTCCATTGAAAAATGAAACAGTACTTCAAAAATATGTGAAAATTGACTGTAAAACCAGGTGGAATAGTCTTTTAACAATGCTGGAGCGATTTTATCTTTTAAAAGCATGCATTCAAAAAGCTCTTATAGATCTCAATCATCCAATTCGTTTAGAAGATGTTGATTTTGAATTGGTAAATAAAATTGTTGATGTGCTGACCCCAATTAAATTGACAGTAGAAGCAATCTGTCGGCGAGATGCTAATTTATGCACAGCTGATGCCGCTTTGAAATTTCTTATAAAACAACTGTCTAGCAAAAACTCAGCACTTGCCAAAAAAATTAAAACATCCTTAGTGGAACGTATAAAGCAACGACGAAGTGATGATTTAACTGGCGTGTTAAATTATTTACAAAATCCACGAATGGATGATGAAAATCAGTTATTATCGGATTTGGAATGGCACGACTTATTTCCAGTTCCGACACAGGCTTTAGTGAGGAAGCAAATAAAGAGTATTTTAAAAGACTTAATAGTCGAGATAACACGGAAGAAGAAGCAAGGTCAGGATCACAAACAGATGATGAGCTAAGGTCAGAAACCTCCCAATTCCAACCCCAATTGACATTAAAGGAAAAGTTACAGCTGGAAATTAACAAGAGTATGAAATCCCCAGATCCTGAAGTACAAGTACAAAATGAATTGGGGTTGGCAAATAGTATTAGACGTGAAATGAGCCTGTTCGAAAATGGAGGAGTTCGTGGATATCACTTAGAAACAGCATATAAGTATCTATTGTCTATTCCTCCGACCAGCGTAGAAGCTGAACGAGCGTTTTCAGCTGCTGCTTATGTTGGCAATAGACGAAGCAGGCTCGGAAGTCAAACATTGGATGCTTTGATATTTCTGCGATTATATTTTCGAAATTCTAAATAGTTATTTTGTGCTGTTTTTTAATTTCTTGCAAAAGTATAGTATTTTTTGGTTTGTTTTTTTTCTTTTCTTATTATTATTCTGATTTGTGTTGTGCAAAGACATTAAAGACATTTTTTTAATTACTCGTGTTTTTTATTTTAGCCCAATTAGAAACCACATAGTCTAATCCCGGGATAGGCCCGGGATCCCGGGAAAAGGCTTCAAAAATCCCGTAAGCCCGGGATTGAAAAACATGCTCGGGATTGTATTCTCTACTTAAGACGGACACAGGTCTCGCCTATGAGAAGAAAACTCTAGAGAAGCTTACCAAACGCTACATTTGGATGTATTTGTGCTACAGTGATAAGTATGTAAAGTGGACAAACCCGAATGAAGTGAGCAGTAATTCCACGCGTTTGCGATACGTTTCTCTTAAACATTTGCATGTACATGCTAAATGACACGAATACTGCATTTGAATTATCGAAATAATTTGCATCATTTGACAGATTCCAACAATACTTGTGATACTAAGTATACAAAACCAAACCGTATAAAATATATACCAATATATTTTAGCTCAGTTATAAACAAAAAAAAAAATGTTTATTTATGATATATAATTAGCTGTTTCCCGTAGTTTCGCCTGTGTCAAAAAATAGCCTAACTTTGACCCCGGGTGTTCAACTATATTCATACCAAATTTCATCAAAATCCGTTTAGCGCAGCGGTTTGGCTGTGAAGCGAAACAGACAGACAAATTTTCGCAAAGACATATTTTATTTTTATTTTGAACATGCCATTAATTATCTACGAGTACATTAAATTTATTCAATAATTAAATATTTAAGATATTAGCTTTCCCACGCTTTTAATAATTTGTTAAAGGAAAATAGAGTTTAAAAACGTACGAACAGAATAAAGTCATCATCAGTTCAAGCGATGAGATGACCATAAACGAACTTAAGTGTAGCAGCGTATTTCAATTCCATGTTTTTTTTTTTCAGTTTTTTGGACATGGCCCTTCGCAATAGTAGAATTGATGGAAAGCGGTCACCGCAAGGTCGCCTTACGACATGGTCTGCCGTCGGCGCTTACGACATCGAAGTCAACAAACAGGTTTGAATTACTCTTGTTTACTGATCGTATGTTGTTGGTAGGTCAGTGGTGTCGGAAGTAGACATAATTTTAATATAATCAAAACAATGATCTGTTTAAAGTTTTGTATTTTTACACGTCTATAGAAACACTTTTGGTATTCTATTTCTTTTGGTAGTTTTACATTTAAGTTTTGTAAAACAATAATTGTTTCAGTTTCCAATTACACTTTTTTCAGAATTCAAAATGGCGTCATAAAAATGTTTTTCGCGCGCTTGATTAGAAAACGGAATCCGTTACGGCCATGGAAAATTGGTGCCATGTACGGTCCTGATAAAGTGTTACCTATTTTTTAATATCCGTGGATGGTATAGGTACATTGAAATGTTTTATGTAATGTTAGTCACATGATTTTTAAAAGAATTTGAGTATATTGCTGGGTCCTTTGGGTTTTACCTGTGTCAGTGTGAGACACTTGCATTGAAAAAAGGTAAAATAACTGTCTCTACATATGTAGAACGCCTTTGGCAAATTACAAGGTAATTACAATATTCCATACAAAATCTCAGGGTACAGGAACTATTTTAAAAATCCAATACTGTGTTCTCTGTAGCTTCTGGAGGTTTTGTGAAATTTCAATTTATACATGTAAATATCCTATCCTAACTAATTACCTGTAGATGCTATTACTACTGATCAAGCAACCTAAGGGCTAGGTGATTGAGAAACACAACTTGAAAGTCTTGAGGATCCTTGTTTATCATTAAGTCGAGGTGACAGTTTCATCGGATAGTTGACGTTAGGCAAGTGACCTATCATTAAATATTGCCTTATGTATCTCGTGAGTTCGTAAGAGATACGAGTAATATTTGAAATTAAATATTTGTTGACCACTGAATCTATAACAATATTTGGTAATGCAAACGGGAAAACACTGTGCTAAGCAAATCAATGCTAAATGTTGACCCATTTAACCGACTGCGCACTGACCTGCGACGGGATTAGTTGACCTGAACCTTGAGGTGGTCAATGACCTCAGAGCGTAGCTTAGGATTAGATTAGCAAAGCGGAACAATTTGAGTGTGCATTGCTGCATCGCAAGCTCTGGGTGCATTAAGATTAGGGCTAAGAAAGTATTTAAAATTGATTTATGTTCTTTACCACACTAGCAGTTTTTATACCTGATGCGTGTGTATCTTGAAGTATTATAAATCGTCCAATCTGTTTTTACAATGTAATAGTAACTCTGAATTTAAACTTTATCATAGATCTAGAGCTCCTCTGAGTTTTATAATACACAAAGGAAAAATTATGGGAAAAGTAGGAATCGTCGTAACGTATCAGGAACTTTACCGAAAAGAGAGAATAAACCGATATAAAATCTATATATACATATATATAGACATGAGAATGAATAAGATAAGTAGCCATATTGTTTGAAACAAGTGAAAGTGATCATTGTTGTCCGCGGCGCCGGGGCGTCAAAAACAATTCGGTATTTAGTCGTTTTCCATCTCGTATTGTTACTCCCTACAAATAGACAAATAGATACACGTGTTCTGTCTATATATCATTCGGAATTACAATGGACGACTGGCTTGCCATGTGGATTTATGACGCAGGTTATCGCTGAAAGGATATCTACAAAGCCTTTATTTTGCCTTCCTACAATACTAACCATACAAGGAGCATATGTTCCCCACTTATTTTTTAATGTTTTTTATGTAAGTTTGGTTTTGAACTTTTGGGAAATAGCAAATAGATAGTGAAACGAGTATTTATTTATTTACAGATAAGGAATATTGGACGCAATGACAATATTAATGTTTGTGACTGAATAAACAACGATTGATAACGAAAGCCCCTTTCAATCCTTGATGATAGCATATACGGATGAGTCGATTTTGATACTTTTTTCTTTGTTTGACAGTTGATCTCACTGAGATCAACTGAGGTATAAGTTATAATTTATGTATTGTATGTTAGGTAAGCGGTAGTAGATCATTTGAAAAAACTCAGCTTATTTTATACTATTTCACAATATGTCATTTAGAGATGTATCTTGAGAACTCAACGTGGAAGTATTATTATGGACCCTTTAATCGACTCTACAATGCCAAAAAATCTACAGACAATTCTACTGATCCATTTCAAAATCTTATTTAGACTCTTTTGAAAACTCTAGACAATAGAAAATGATATTAAAAAGTGCATTTAAAAAAAAACAAGTACAAACAAATATGGCTGAAAACGTTTTAAAACCCAAAAGCGGTACAAAACTTATGCACCATGATTTACAGTGTCGATTAACCATGATCATGTAACTCGCTCAATGTGAATGAATTTATCTACATTTCTATTTTCTAGCTTTACATATACACAGACACACAGTATTGTTATGGTGGTGAAACGTAGCCCGGTTTGGGTCTGGTGGAACTGGAACGGGTTCCCGACCCTCCCCCCACTTCCTCCCCTCCCCCCGCCTAGGCAGGCTAACGCTAAACCTAACAGTGCCTGCCGAATGCCTTGATTCTATCTCTATAGAATAACAAAAGGTGTTATGTTCATGTGTAGTAAGAAGACCGATATCAAAAGGTAATATTTATATGCACATATTAGCTAAATTTGTAACACTAGGAACAAGAGTTTAGTAAGGTACTAATGCTGTCTTTTATAAAAATCGGCCTAGTTTAAAACCTAAGTACTCCTTTTTGCATTTTGGGAAATTTGGAAGTCGAGTGGGTTGATAAACTACTAGCAAAGAATGATGAAAATTAGATTCCTTTCAGCCAAATAATTTAAAGAAGATTCATGGGATATTGGATTCAAGACATTTTTAAAGTAGACCAACTTGAATAAGAGAGAAAAAACATTTTTTAGTAACTTCTGAGTTTAAATAGAAGTCAATTCAATTAATGTTTTTGATAGCCTCCAAGTCGTGTAAAGTCAAAGCGGGCAGTGTACTAAACTAAAGACTAAAGATCCTAAACTACTCCTGAAGGTTTATCCTCACGACCGGAGTTCAAAAATCTCGAATTACACAACTGATCGGTCAAGTACCCTGGCGGCGTGCGCGGGCGCACGCACGACGTGACTAGGCCCTTACCTACCTCTGTTAAAGACTGGTAGAGACAGGTGCTAAATTGCAGGTTATTGAGGTAGTTACAGGTGAGCTAAAAATGTTACTAAAATCTATGGAGAAATATTTCTCTTAGATGCAGAATTTGGGATCATGGATACGAAAATCGGTCGACAACAGTCAGCAATTCATTCATTCGTTTAGAGTGGGTTACATGGTCAATCGACCCTGTCCAGCCTGGTGTAATCGTCTTCGGCACAATCAGCAGTAGTCTATTTGACCGTGCGAAATGGAGTAGAAAAAGAAGGAAAGCGGACCCTGGGCCCCGAGGCAACCAGCCAAGGATGCAACTGGGAAGGCTTAGATGAAGATGAAGTAGCAGTAAAAGCAAGTAGTAAGAAATATAAAACTACAAATACATTCGAACATTAAACAAATACTTCCAAATGCCAGTAAAACATCCGAACGCAAGTAAGTTGGAATTTATCTGCAATATTTTTTTCGTTGTTTGGGCTAACGAAAAACTGTCAAATTTCTGGATACTGTAAAGAACGATTCAGGAATGTTTGGCTGCTAATATAATTCTATAGAAATCCATATTATTTTTTATAGAAAACTACGATGCCTTATCTGCTTTATCGACTACAACAGTAGCGTGAAGAAATAACAAAAGTAATAAAATTCACGTACGATAATTTCTATTCATTGGAGCAGTTTGTTTAGAAATCAATGTAAATCTGTAGAGGGGAAAAGAGACGAGAACCAAAATTAGGCATTCAACAACTTATGAAAGGGGGGACGGTGTTAAGATAGATACTGCACTGAACTGATTCATAAGTGTTAAAATGTTTGCTTCAATTAGTACAAAAATTGCTTGAAAATCAATGATGAAATGCAAAATGTCACTCGTACCATTCCTTATTTATAAATGTTGACATCGTACCAAGCCAAAGAGAAAACGTTGTTATCTCAATATAAGCTGTTTATTAAATTCATTACGAAAGTTGGACCAATTTAAGTTTGAATTGGTGCAATAAAGATTTTTTATTGTTATTATGTCCGCTTGGGATTCACGGGTTGGCGGTCCTTTGGGAGGCTTGCGCGGGGTTATTGATCCAACGCGTAGAGGCCCTTTGGAGAAGTTGATGTTGCCAAAATCCGTTCTCGGCTATATCAATATTTGATATTTCCATGAACAGGTCTCGATTATTATAAGTCAAACTTCGTTACATTCAGTCCAGTGGCACCTGCCTGGCCTGCCTAAAAGTCTTGCAAACAACAACACCTACCATCGCACCTCTCGCCATCGACAGGGGGGGGGGGGGGGTATTCATCCGCATTTATTCATTCGAAGGATCGCGTACGGTGCGCTTCAATAGAAATTTTCTCCCACGTACGCTGAGACTGTGGAATGAGCTCCCCAACATGTTTTTTTTAAGAGATTACAACATGGGGTCTTTCAAAAAAGGAGTTAAAGGATTTCTCAAGGGTCGGTAAAAAGCACGTGATGCCCCTGGTGTTGTCTTACCATCGGGTGGGCCGTATGCCTTTTAGCCTACTTAATTGTATAAAAAAAAACAATTATTTACAAAGTGTTACATAGTTATGTGCGGCTTACCTCGCGCACTCATTGTTGCGTGCATTATAGTGATTATGCCGATTTACGCTAGTTCAACATATTACGTATGTCATGCTTCGCTTGTTCACAAAACTAAGGTCATGTCGGGGTTTTACGTATTAAGTGGTGACAAAACGATCATCCGCGATGGACAATCAGGCGGAATTCTTAATTGACATGAAACTGAATAAATCTTACCATCAGTTATACTGACTTTACCATACTTTAAATAAGGAAGAACGGGGAATATTCGATGGAATATAATGCGAACTTTTAATTTTTACAAGGTACATTTAGTAAAAATTAAAAATTAAATGTTACATTTTCATATTTACAACAGATCGGCTAGGCTGATCAAGATCTATTCCTGTATTTGTATGAGAGGCTCTATCTATCTCGATGTATTTAAATAGGTAGATATATAAAAATAATAATATATAGAAAAAATTATAAATCAATCAATCAATCCGCCTATATTGATCATCTCTCCTCTAACGGATCTACTGGTAGAGATTTCTCTTGAAATAAGTAGCACACCTGTACTATTTTTTTTTGTGTCTTTATTATTTGTACATGAATAAACAAATAAATAGGTATGTATGTGGTAGGTAAACAGACCTCAGTGTGACTGTTCTGATTTTTATAAGGTCAATAAAACGTGATTTGAATTTTTTTCAATACCAATCTATAATTTTTATATTACGACAACCACTTCCATTGGGTGGTTGTCGTAATATAAACCTGCCTGTTGTATTAATGTTAATATATTTTAATAATATCTCAAATCTCGATCTTACTTTGGGGCTAACTCAATATGTTAAGATGGTTTGGGCATGTAAAAAGGACGGATGAAAGACGACTTACGAAAGGTATTTACAAATCAAAGGTGACAGGAAAAGTTGGTAAGGGCCGGCCTCGGAGAACATACTGAGACCAAATCGCAGACATATTAAAAAGGGAGATGTCAAGAGTACCCGTAATCGACGAGCGTGTGTGACGTGAAGTCTGTAAGGATCGTAGCAAATGGAAATTCGTAGTCTCTGCCTACCCCTACGGGAAAAAGGCGTGATGGTATGTATGTATGTATGTATGTAACTCAATATTTGTGATTTGTCTCTATAGTTTTACACTAGTGCTTTATTAAATTAGCTAATCAGCAATTAACAATAACAACTGAAATTACTATCAGTTCAGTCGGAAGTCTAGGCAACTACTTACTGGCATGTGTTTGTACAGACAAACTAACCAATAAATATGCACAAACATGTGTTTAAAGTTTAAACACCTTAGTCTGTTACATTGTTAAACAAAACTATTATTTATGAAGTACATTGTTTATTGTTTTTTTTTAAATGAATATATGAATACAAAGTTGACAAAGTTATAGACACTAAATTTTTAGGGATACATAAACATTGTTTAAAAACTGGAAGGAAGAACTTGGAGCACAGGAGAACTCTATCTCATCGGCTTTTTACACCATAAGAACTCTCCGAAATCAAATTTCATTATTATACCTAAAAAGTTGTATCGTGCTTCTTCATAACAAAAATTTTGGTAAATTTAGTTTGTGTGAGTGTGTGTGTATAGAATACAATAGCATGCATGGATCTGATACCTGTGCCAAATAGCTTTTTAACTAATTTAAAAAAACTAATCTAAAGTTTGTTATCTAGTAATTAGACGATCATTAGTAACAAATATTTAATAACGTAAATGAGCTCTTAAATCTACTTTAATTATTTATTAAAGTACTAATTTATGTATTAAGTACTTATATTATTTTTCATTAACTGTTAAACTGTTTAGGACATGTAAGATATACTTAAAAGAATATTAGTATTTCTAACGGGCTAAGTAATGTTGTTATCGTTAAGAACACGAAAACTATTTGCATAGGATATTCTCTAGTTAGATAACCCGATATCTAACTGACAGCTTTCAAAATAGTTCAAATATCTGATTAATAAATAAAATTTTATCGTTCGATGACTGATATAAATCAACTCGTAGTGCCCAAACCCATTCACTTTTAATATCCATTAAATTACAAGGGCATTCAAATAAGTGTCAATTATTACAAAGAAACTTACCGGCTTATGTTATTTTCTTAAAAAAATCTTCTTAATTTAAAACTGCGTTGGAATTATCTGTTATTGTTTACACTCGCGTAAATAAACAAAAAAAAGTTCTTAAATGTCAACGTCAAATTGAAAATGGCGCGTAACGTGCTTCCTTGACGGCAAACTGCGGCGGTGTGCGATGCCGCGGTGCTCACTTGATTGTGATTACAACATACAGAACACGGAGTGAGTTTAACCGCGTACCCGAAACTAGCCACCCAATGTTTATCTGCGGTATGGTGGCTGCCTGCTGGTTCCACTCACTTGACCCCTACAAGAATTTTACTAGTATTGCAAAAATAAAATTACAATAGGTACGGTAAAGTTGTCTTTCCCGACATGTGTTACTCAAGTCCAGGGTAGCGCAAGCAGGGCTACTACAAGACTCACCAACCTTCTTTTATTATTCTTATCAAAAGTTACGTAAACAGCGTAGGTATATAGCATTTCTTTTTAAATTTCACTACCACGTTACAAAATAAATATTATAGGTATCCACGAATTTTGAAATCGAATAAAACTATTCTGAAACTCAACAGGTGATGAAGGAATATAGATAGTTGTGAAGAATGTGATCATAACAGATCATCAGGAAATATTCACTGTAGTAGACAAGTATTTTCTCTAAATATTTCTAGAAAATATTTTCAGATTTTTTAATGCATAATATTTAATATAATATCAGGAGAATTTGTTTGCTTGATCTCGCTAATTTTAGGAACAACTGGTCTGATTTAAAAAAATATTTTAATGTTGGATAGAATATTTTATCGAAGAAGGCAGGGTAGGACGAAGTCGAGATGGAATGCTGAACCTTAAATAAAATGTAAAAACAGTTTTGTGACATTACAGCTGGAGATGTAGAATTGATGATATGACTTTATTTGTATTTCGCCACTTAAAAATTTAGTTTTTATCTCAAACTTGATTTTAATGTACATTTGAGTTATTTTAATAGAATCTAGATATATCAGAAAATAATTGTTATATGGTGAGTATTAAATACGCATTAAATGTGTATTTAAATATTTCGCAATGCAGAACAGTCTTGATTTGACTACACGCTAGATGCGTCATTTTCTTGATAATTTAATTTTTTAAATCTGAAAAATATGGGTAAATCTTTTCGTTCTCAGCTATTCAAGAACAATTCAAAACAGCACCTTGAGTGGTTTTTATCGGGTTGTCTACTATGAAAGTTCCCTTTAGAAGATAGAAGAAGGTGACTCTGACGAATTACTTATTAGACCGAACTTTACTTACATTTTTGGTTGTTTTATTTCTGTAAGATATATGTGGGGTAAATTATCAATTTTCTTTCCCCAAACGTGGGGAATTTCGAGTATGCCTTTGAGGATTTTAGAATATTACTATAAGCAATCCAGCAAATGCGAGTGAGTAGGCTAGATGGCGCAATACGATGCGTATGGAGACATCTCTCCTACTCATTCGGATTTGGATGAAATTAGGAAATTACACTATGTTAATTATGGCTCCTCCTTGGTGCTAATAGGAATGGTATATCGCTAGTTCATTGCGCATGCGTCTTGTTAAGCGCCTGATTGACATGTCACAGTTTTGGCGCGAACAGAATGCAAACTTTTTGGATTTTCGCGGTTTAAGAAGGAAATCGATGATGTAACATTTAGAGGTTGCGGTTTTTAATAATTTAATCCAAAAGTATTATAATTCATCAAGTTTGGAGTCATCATCCCATGCAATACAAGTTGGATTTGATTGTAGGGTAGATATATTTTTGTAAATTATAAGGATGCAAGAAGAAGGGCAGATAGGTAGATGATTACGAGTGTGCAATGAGTTCTTGGAAGAATTGGATACCGACTGCATACCACACAAGCGCCAGTTCTGACCCTTTATCATTGTAGAGCAAAGTGTCATTTGCCGCCTTTTTATCAAAAAGTATCATTTCTAACCATTATTTTATTTTCAAACATGTTTTTCTTATATTAAAATAAATAGTATTTCACGGAAACTTGTTTGGTTTATGATTATGAACCACGTCAGAGGGCGAAAAGCGGTTCCGAAAATCTCTGACACCAGATTGTACAAATAATCTACATATTTGTTTAACAGACCGCTCCTTTTGCTCTACATTCATCTTCTGTACCTAAGTGAAAACAATTTTGGACTTAAAATGTTTTTATATGTATTAAAATGCATAATCCTCATGGTCGCGACTTGGGTCTTCACCGATGATTATTTATTTAAACTTTACTTCATTGCAAATACATAATACAATGAGTAAGTACAAAAGGCGAAATTAATGCTTAGGCGTTTAGGCATGTAGGATTGTAGGTGTGTTATCTCTACACGTCAAAAATATCTTAAATTTCAAACTTACCCTATTGCTACACGTTAGTCAATTTATGTCGATGCTAGCGACACAAAGAACTTCACTAATGTCGAGTGATAATCGCGGCCGCTTATATTTGTTTCCTATCTTTACTAATGAAGCATGTTAAGCTTGTTGTCTTTATAATCTTCCGTTAATGATTCGACCACGGGAAACTAATGAAATTGTGGAAATTGCTTGTCTTTTTTTATCCTCTTATGCCATGGTCGGGGAGAGAAGGACTTTTGTAAAAAGTAGGACGTATTTTTCTTTTTTTAAAAGGCCTATCTCCGAGTTATCATTTTTATTTAGTTTCATAGAAAAATATGTTTTCTAATTACCATTTCATTAAATTTTACTCAAAACTAATTCCCGTCAAAATATCGTTTTAATTTTTATATGTTTACTTATGATATATCAATAAATTTAGAAACATAACTAAACATATGTAACCTTAAATAAAAATAAAAAGTTCCCAAACACAAATTAAGTCTCAGTATCTCGAAAACCGCTTATGATTTTAATACGCTAAATTCATATTTCAAATCGTATTTTTGAAATATTTCATATTTCAATGAGTTTAAATAAAATAAAAAAAAATAAAAATAAAAAAAGCTACGGTAATTAGGTAAAGAACGCTAAGGCGGAGAGCGACCGATTTATTTTTGTGTTGCGAGTCTGCGCTCACATTTTACAATACAACATAACTTAATTGCCCACATCTGGGCCACAAAAATTGAAATTAAAACATTGTTTACAATGTGGAAAATGTATAATTTGTTTTTTTTTTTTTAATAAAATCTTACTCATAACAATACGTCCACCCTACGTTAAGGGTAACGAGTAGGGACTCGCCAGCAGGAACACAACACTGCATCACAGTGTTATTTGGCTGCGGTCTTCTGTGGAGGTACTTCCCCAGAGGGACTACTCATGTCGATATCGTTTTTCAAATTGTGACTGTCTACGGGCTTAGTTGCTTTTTGACTATTTCAGTTTGTTACTCCCAAGTCTTAACCTATTCATGAGATAACAGGATTTGATTTCAATTGATTTTCATTCGACAAAATGAGTGCCCTCGCGGGATTGGTTTGTTTTTGGTAAATAGGCCTATTTCCATACAGTAGTGTTGCCGGAAAATCGATTACACATCGAATAATAATCGATTCTTTGATAGTTGAAAATATAATCTAAGGTATCGATAGTGATCATATATCGATAGAATCGATATTGATACTATCGATAATATATTTCTGTAAGTACAATACTTTTTTCTGTATGAATTGAATGACGATGATTTGTGTTATGCCCGCTGTACATCCCGCCGTCGAGTTCCGGTATATCTGTATAGTACCGGTGCCTGAAATGCTTGGTATTATTGTTAATCCATTAATCGATTATTTTTCATAAATTCTCAAAAATCAATACTACAGATTAGATTAAATCGATACTACAGATACATAATCGATTAATAACCATTGATATAAACGATTACCTTTATTGATTAAATCGATATAATTTATATCAACCCATTTCAATAATCGACTAATTGTTTGATATTGCAGTTAATAATCGATTAATTGTCAAAAATCAATTAAATTTATTAAATCAATACTTTCGATATCCTAGATTATTTAAAAAAAAAAACAAATTCGATTAATCGATTAACTGGCAACAATACCCTACGGGGTACCAACTCTTACCTAAAGGCCATATTTAGAATGTTGGTGGGCGTAAAGTGGAAATGGAATCAAAATAGTGATAGGTTGCTAGTCGCATCGCCTACTGATAGGTATGGTTCTTCGATGTTCGCCCACTTCCTCGGCCGGTTTATATAGTTTGCGCGGCAAAAGAAGCAGCTAGTACATTCCACGTATTTACTTTTCTCCGAGGCCAGCATTAAAGCAATAAGATGTTAAAGACAGACAAAATTGTCAGAAAAAGTCAAAATTACAACATCCCTCTTTTGGGGTCGGGAGTTAAAAAACAAAATATCTAAATAATAAAAATCGAAACCTCGGGGAATTTGGGATTTTTTAATACACGGCAACATTGAGCACCGAGCGGTACTTCGCGCCATATTTTAGGGTTATATTATTTTCGTGAGTAATTTATGTCCATATTTCGAAATTATACAATAATTATTGATGGTATGTAATACCAGTATGTTTCTTATTTCTTTTAGTATTATTCTTACACAGTTTGACTACGCAAACTGCACATTTTGCGTCTACTTTTACATTAAATTTTATATTTATCTAGACATCCAACTCACTCATCGGTCGCGGCATGACTGACGCGGGTATGCCGCAACTATGCCGAATTCGGCATGGTTTTAGTTGCGAATTTTTCTAGTATGCCGACGGTATCTAGTCGAGCTCGCGAGACCAATTATTAATCTAAGTCACAACCCTGTAACGTCATTTGCATTTACCACGATCGGCCTCAAAGTCCTACAGGTTATGTTCCTGGGATCCCGTCTGTGGTCTGGTTTTTATCGTTTATTAGGGAACTCCAAATGGGCTCTCTCAATGTCGGTCAGCATGTTATGTCATGGTTAAACATATTATGATAATTTTAGCAGTTAAAATTCAGCTAAGTTTTAGAACAATGCATGCGTGATATATAAAACGCTTGTAGCATAGTAACATATACACGTCTAAGTAGTAAGTGGATGCAATATTTTTAAGTATTTGACTGTATAATAGAAGCCACATGTTTTAAAATGTAATTTATTGATTTGGGATTTTTATACGTTTTAAACGTTGTAATACAAAGATAAATGAATTATTTTACTGAGTCTACTGTAGTCTACACAATACCTTTGTTTTAATCTACACTAATATTATAAAGAGGAAAGATTTGTATTTTTTTGTGTATGTTTGTAATGAATAAACTCAAAAACTACTGTGCCGATTTCAAAAATTCTTTCACCATTGGAAAGCTACATTCACCCTGAGTAACATAGGCTATATACCGCATGTGGAGTTGCGGGAAACAGCTAGTTTAAAATATTTTTATTTAAAAAAAACCCAACAAAATGTTTCAATGTCAACATATGTATAATAGTTACTAACTAACTAAGCAATAATAATAATTTATTACGTACATTCTGCAGCATATGTTGTCAGAAAAATCAGACAAATAACAGATGTGGCAACTGCTAAGCTAGTCTACTTTAGTTACTTTCATAGCTTAATGTCCTACGGATTACTGCTTTGGGGAAGGGCAAGTGACATACAGACAATATTTATCTTACAGAAGCGAGCAGTTCGTGCCATCTATGGTTTAGCCCCAAGGGAATCTCTTAGGGAGTTATTAAAGAAATTAATATCTTAACAGTAGCTTCACAATATATATTTGAAGTTATCATGTATACGAGGAAAATTATTACTACTTTTAGAAAGAACTCGGATATAACTGACTTTGTTAATGACAGGAATGTTGAACTTAAGTTTGGTTCAGAGTCCTCGAAAAATTGACATGTCATTATATATTCTGTTTTTACATTTGACATTTTTTTATTATTATTATTTCAGTTTTTATTTAATTTAAGTAATCTGAAATTACATAAAAATATTGTGAGAAATGTTGACAAACATGTGAACTCGTTCATATAACTAGTTATTTAAGGAAAGTTTTTTTCTTATTTGTAAATTGACGTTTTGAAGAAAATGCTGCAGTGGAGTTTGTGGCGCCGCTTCTTCTTCACTTGCGCTTTTGAAGTGGTGGTAAACTTAATATAAGTAAATTGACGTCAATAAGTGATATTTATATCCTATATTGAAAATAAACGATTTCATTTCATTTCAACGATGTGGAGAACATACTTGTACTCCCAGCCGAAGTCTAACACAAATTCTGAAGCTGTTATTGTCCAACAGTGTGCCAATGTTATATGATGGTATAAAACATGAAGCCAGTAGTTGGACTTTTTCACAGTTGAGTGTTCTAAGAGGCGAGCACAGTAAAAACCACTAGAAAAATTCGCATAGCCCCATGACACTGTGAGCCCCATGAATATTTAGAGCCATGTATCTTGGGGAAAGTAATTCAGTTACATGAATGGAGTCACTGGACGATGGGTTCAAAACGACTAAAATTTCACGGTGTATAGTCATCGTCTAGGTACCACACGTTTAATTTTGAATTTAGGGATGCAATTGTGGGATGGATACCTAGGCTAAAGAGAGCTGGCACCAAAGGATCGCCTTGTTGTACTCCAGTTGAAGATTAAATGGTATTCCTTATAAAAAGCAATTTAGATGGTGATGAATAACATTGAGATGCATATGGTCGCGACTTTGTGGGGGCAACAGCAGGTGCGGCCCAGGTATTAGCTCACAAAATTTGAAAGTCATAGACACGACCAAGAAGATGAGTCTGGAATGTTTAGGGAAATTTCATGAAACATGGCGGTCCTTTCTATCGAGTTAAAAGCATTTCTCACGTCAATCTTCAGCGGTATCTCAGGTGCATTATTTTTCAAAAAAAGTAAGTACGCATTGAGTTTGCTGCCGCCTCTGCTACCAAAACAAATTGTCATCATGGTGTAAAAATAATGAAAATATTATAGAAAAATCTTAAATTTTTGTGCGTTTTAAGTTAAAACGAAATCTATAAAAATGTTACGAACATAAAATCATGCTTTCATAACATAATCCATTGCATAATTATAGTCTCTACAACAGGCAACATTTCTGACAGTTGCTTTCAATATTTTATGATTTTCAATATTATCGATACGGAGTCCCCACTTATTATCAGAAGGCAGAAACCTTATATTCGTTATAAAACTACTTACTACCTAGGTATACCAAAGCATATAAAACTAAATAGAACTACGCTATCTAGAAGTTATTCTGCCCCTAGAGGTTCCTACACCAGGGCGCCACTAACGCCAAATCTAGAACCAATCAGCGCATCCTAGGTAGAAACACTAACTGAGGACGCTAGAATTTTTGAAATCGGTTCAGAAATGTCAGAATTAGAATATGGTATGTAAAAAACATAAAATATATAAGATCAAATTATATGCTTATTGTACCTTTCAAGGTTTCTGAAACAGACTCTCCCTTATGTAAGCTGCTGATAATATTGATGATTGAAATCACGACATCATTAATTAATGATGCTATACAAAGCTTCCTTTCTGAGGTACAAGAATGTATAGTAATAAAGCTGGTTAAAATGAAGCTAGATAGTCATACAGACCTAATGTTGTCATTACACGATTACGGAATTGAGATGATGATCGTAAGTTCAGCGGATCTAAAATGGCCACTTTACACGAATTATAATATCATCACATTATGTAACATTGCAAATCTTAACATAGCCACATTTTGGCAGTTCATGAAATGAATCATTACTCGTACATGGCAATTCTGCTGTTTGACGGAAAGTCGCAACAAGGCTTACTTTTCGTGAATTAGAATTTATTTGTGTAATATTCGAATGCAATGTATTTTGTTTATGAATAAATTAAAAAAAAAATTGCTTTACCTTATTGCCAGGCATAAAAATAATCTTTATTTTTGCATAGCGTGCGTACTTTTATGATTTTCTAGTTATATAAGTTTTTTTAACCAATAATGTTGATTTACTATCATAAATTAACTGTTGAATAAAAAATATTAAAATTATAAAATCCATTTTTTTTTTTTTACTATAGCATAGCGATTCAAGAAATGAATCACGAAATGAATTGAATGAGAGTTACTCGTAAAACGTCAATGTCAAAATTTGCAGAATTACTAAGCTTCGCAATTGGCTAGTAAACTTTTTCATGAAAATGTCTAATTCGTAAACCATTTCGAGGAATAGGCTTAGGGAACAGATTACATTAATCAGATCTTTAGATAAGCAAGTATTTTTTAAGAAAATCGCAGAAAACCCAATGACTTTCATTTTTTAGCAAGGTTGACGTATGACGTAGCCGGATAACTTCCGGCTATTCACATTTAATTTTTTAGGTTGGCAGCACAGCGTAGTGAATAAATATTTTTTGTTTGGTAGCGCTAACTAAGCGCTTCACGTACTTGTCACCCATGTCAAATGTCATCTCTGTTCATGTAAACATAACCTAATTACATTCATTCATACAATATAATGAAGAAGCGGTGTCCTATTATTGAAAAATCAGATGTAAACGGATGAAGAGACTGCAGTAAAGTCCAATAAACAGGCCAATATGCAATAGATACGAGAAATGGGGTAGATACCTAAATATTTGGCGATTGTAAACAAACAAGAAACCAACTCGCGGCTCGCGGTCCATCTTGACTTTGACATTTGACACTGACATATATATTTTTTAATACCTTAGTAATTTTTGCTTTCTTGCAGTTTGAAATGGCCATTATAGCTGCGTGACGTCATCACTATAAAATCTTTAAAATTAAATAACAAAATAAATATAATTTTAAGAATTTTTTCGTTTAAATTGTATCTCCGAAATAGTCTATTCTATCAATAAAATATATAATATACACAATTTATTTTTTAGTTGACTAGCCAATTCATGAAATGATTCGTTTTGACGAATTGCTCAAAGTGGCCATTTTAGACCTACTGAGCCCTATTTTTTAATGTATTATATTACTCTTTTATAGAATTGTTCTACTGAACTATTATGATAAATAAATATTATTCGATATCGAACACAAATCATTCGACTCGCCGATTTTCGTGAGCCACCTTTACAAAGATAGCGCTCCTGTGTTAAGTTTTCGAAATATATGATTTGTTATGTCGAATGAATATCGTTTCGTTCGCTAGTTGTTACTTTGCCCAGCGGATTAGGAGTGCCATTTTTGAAAAGTGTGTCTTCAAAGTCGACGAATATTTTTTATTCGATATCGAATAATTTTTGTTCGATATGTACTTAAACTTCACATCTACTCGTATCTACAATACTTCAGACATTTCAACCGTGTTACCGGCGGAAGACGATTCGTACGCTGGTACATCCAGCTGCAGAAATGCTGAGCCAGTTGTAACACAGTTGAAACGTCGGAAGTGTGAAGGTATGAAGGCCTTGGCCTTAAGGTTGACTGAAAGAGATTGCTTCAGCGATAAGTCCGCTTTTGTGCCCCACTTTTCATGTTGACGTGTTTCTGTAATTTTTTCTTATTTTTCCTGTAATTTTATGTTTTGAATATGCAGTGCGTTAGTTTAAAAGTTAACCTAAGTATTAGTTAGAAGTTTGGGATTAGGATATGATATTAAGATAAAGTAAAAGGAACATAAAATGTCACCTTGTAGGGCGTTAGTTATCAACCCAATAAACATGATTAACTAAATACAATCTATTTACAATGGATCAGTAGCCATTAATTAGTACTCACTTTGACATCTGATAAGAGGGCATCGACCTCTAGTTACAGCTGTAATCAACGCTTCGTTTTTATTCATGTTTTCGGATCTTCAGCTCATCATCATCATCAGCTTACGCTTCAGAACTCAGGGTACGCTTTCAGGTTGAAGATATAGTTGTTCTGTGGTTGCACTATGGTTACACTAGTAATTACATTGGATCAACTGCCACCTGACCTTCATATTTTAAGGGAACCAATCCAATAGATCGTGATTCATTAATTTCTTCAACACTGTCATACTGCTTTCGCCACAAAAATACACATTTTTCACTCCTGTTCCCGCTACACATTGTTCTTAGACACAATAAAATGAATATATCAGCTACACACAATTTAATTATTTCTATAAATCAATAGTTAAGTATGAGAAATGTTTTTAGATTTGGACGGAAAAAAACATGTCTCCAATAAGCCGGTATCTAATCTGACGGAGTTTCTTTGGTAAGTATGTAATTAATAACAATACTTGAGACGTGTGCAACTATTTCGTGTGCAATGTTTATGTTTACTTTGAATAGGCTACTTGACTCATTTTTTTTAATATTTCATATCACAAATTTGAGTCCGTGAATTCGAAAACATAAAGATTTTTTTAAATCCGTTCAATCCATACTAATATTATAAATGCGAAAGTCTGTTTTTCTGTCTGTCTGTTACGCTTTCACGGCCAAACCGCTGAACGGATTTTAATGAAATTTGGTATGAATATAGTTGAAGACCCGGGGTCAAACATAGGCTACTTGTTGACGCAGGCGGAGCTGCGGGAAACAGCTAGTATTAAATAAGTTATAAGGCCTTTAAATCCTGTGGAAGGGGAAATTGTCAAGAAACAAGAAAAGGACGCACTTAATGGTGGAGTGACGTCACTGCCATTTGATTTCGTACGTACAAAAGAGATAGCAAGACGTCTCCACCATGCTCCTACTTTTCTTCATTAGAAAACTTAAATGCTAATTACTGCTTTGATTAATTACCAATTTTGTTGTTGTTTTCGCTATCGGTTTCTTTTTAGTGTATGTATTGTTGTGTATAAAAAAATTGACAAAATGTGAACACAGTCAAGTAGCCTATTGATTGATGTAAAAATGATTGATATAATGCATACAAGCTTCTTTAAAAGGTAAAATATTTTTTAAGAAAATACACCAAATAGAAAAAAAATGCCTCCGTAGTCCAGTGGTTAAGGCGTTTGCCTCAAACCCGGAAATCGTGGGTTCGATTCGCAACGTAAGCATAATTTGTTTAGTAATTTCCAGTTTGGTTAGGACATTGCAGGCTTGAATCACCTGATTGTCTGATAATAAAGATGATTCCGTGCTTCGGAAGGCGTTGGTCCTGGCTGCTGTTTGGTGGTCGTTAAAGGAACCACGTTAGAAGACATAACAGGCACGATAAATATGATTTGACGATGTCTGACGACGATATGTAGTCGTAACTGTAGTAAATAAAATAAAAAATCTTTATTTTTGAAAAAATAAGTAAATTGAGATCTAACTAAAATAACATCACCATCACATAACGCCATCTATCATCATCATTTCAGCCGCTGGCACTGCTGGGCGTAGGCCTCCTTTAAGGATTGACATTATGATCAATGGACGCGGCCTGTATCCAGCGCTTGTCTGCGACCTTCTTCAGGTCATCTGACCATCTAGTTGGTGGGTAGTCCTACGATAGGGGCGTGACCTTTCAGCCGCATCGGTTGTTCGCGCTATATAATGTTTAAAAATAACCAAAACCTATCGACCTTTCAACGACATTCATAAAAGATAGCTATCACAACAGGATTTGGATTAGAAATAACCTCTGTAAAAGTACAAATTATTCGTGAATTAGCAAAATATAAAGATTACAGCTAAATCACGAGATAAGTGGCATGACAACACCACCCTAAGTGTAGCACACGGCGCGCGCGCACCCTTATCGTATACCTATTGATATGGGATGGTCATCAGAAGATGATAAGTGATAAGATAGTGTATTAGTGTCGTGCGCAAACTGTTAATTGGTAGATTCTTCTGTTTATTTTTGTCGCATCTTAGCGTTATCCCGGTTGCAAGCCAAGCCGTAGGCTTTTTAGCACGCGGTAACGGATTGACTTATAACTTTTTGCCTCCACTTATACCTTATATTTTACAGGAGAGCTACTTGTGAAATGTATATCTCATATTTCGAATGAAAACTGTTCGACTTATCCTACCTATGTCAAGCCATAGATTACAGAATATATGCTATACAGATATTCAATCGCCATACATTGAAACGCACCAACTTTCCTGGTTACTCCTGTACAAAGTCATTGTTACGCCATCTATCGAAAATATAAGAAGTTACAAATAAAATCTATAACTTTTAAAATACAGCACTTAATCAACTTGTTATAGAATTTAAATACGTAAAAAATAATGTTTTAAAAAGTCGCCAAAAATAAGCGAGATCAGTACTTAATTAAATACTAATTCTTTTTATTAGGCAATGAGACCCCATGGCCAAGCTTAATTTCAAACACTGTTTTTTTTTCTTATATGGTATTTACTAGAATGTATTCAGCCAGTAATTGAAGAAGTAGAAAAACAGCACATTTTTATGTTGGAAAATAAATCCAAGGTCGAAATTGCTCTTCTCAGCCAAAGTTTCCTGAAAACACTGTTGGTGTAATCGGCCGCCTGTTGGAAATTTAAAGCTATATTGGTACTTTATGATCTCGTTAAACAAATAAACCCCGTATTTACTTATCCGGTTGCCTTAGCTATGTTCAAAGTTTTCATATAAGTATTAAATTCTTGCAAACGTCTTCCCCTTAATTGTAGTTCACCCGGCACTAGTGTCGTGTGCAAAACAAAAAGCCTTTTGATTTAATTTATCATATCGACCAGACTGAAAATAAATTAATATTGATTGAAGACGTCAAGCGATCGGACTGATATCGTTCATTCCAATAATTCCAATATACAATAAATAAATTAAAGATTAGCTACCAGCTGTTTGTATTTGAATATTTTGTTCTGATATTTACTTATAAACGTACAAGCTAAACATTTTTTATTAATTGCATACGTATTTTTTATCATAATGAAACTAGTAATACTTGTACTGACATCTAGCAGTGAGAAGCAACGTCAATCAAAGCATTCTCTCCTCCACTTTCTCCATCAGCTTAGCATCAGCTAGCAGAGAGATTTTGCTACTCACCGTTAGATGGCAGCACAGGTATATTCATTTTGAATTTTATTCTACATTTTTATTGGATTTCTTTTCAGATTTTTATACAACTGTAGCAGTCATTGTGATATATATTTAACTTATTTAAATTATATATCGGAATCGGAATAGTTCCCAATTTTTATTGGGAACTATTCCGATTCACGCAGTATTGGCTCACAGTATCTAAGGGTCTTGCAGTCTGCTTCCGAGTTTGCGATTTTATTAAGTTAATGACTGTGTCCCAAGCTGGCGGTACCTGCCATCCATCCTCTCTATTGAAATTAGGATGTTTTTTAATTTCAATAGCTTCACGTAACATCCTTGGAATGAATCTGTTTTCCTTTGCAAGGACTTGAGGATTATCAAAACGCATATAGTGGTTGGGTTTGTCTAGCATGTTCACAGACTGCAGACTTGGTTGAGCGTCTATTTTTCATGTCAGCAATATGTTCTTTTATACGAGTATTAATGCTTCTCTTTGTTTGCCCAATGTATGATAAACCACAGTCACAGTCAATTTTATAAACTCCAGCATCTGTAATCAATTGTAATCTTATGACATCAAAGACAAATGTTAACTTAGTCTGCCTGCGACCATGAACGCTGTAAAGTGTTTGAAACGTCAGGTGTAAATAAATAAGTAATAAACGCGATAAAAGCGTACAAAATCATTAATTCAGCAGTATTTCACGAAAATGTACAGTTATAAATTAGGCTTACGTCATAAGTGCAAATATTACCAAGGGGTCCTATTGCCAAATAAAAAGAATTATTTTCGTTATTTGATGTAAGATTGCGCCTTAAAAAGAAAAATATTTAATTTAACTTTTGGTTAAATTAAACTATTTTAATACGGTTTTCACCAACAATCAATTCACCAACATCGTTCCTATCCAAGAGTAACTAATCTAAGCATTAAATATGATTATTTTAGAGATATATTCCTTGTACCGGAATTACCCGTGGATTAACAGCATATTCTCGGGTTAACTGTGTGGCGAAATGGAAACTTCATTATACAAAAGTCATTATTATCCTTGGAGTGAAACTTATCCGGCTTTGGTAAGTAGCATAATTTAAAAAAATCGCTGATGAAACCGACAAACCATGGTGAAGAAAGCTCCTTTTAGGCTACGGGTGACCACATACTGTACGGGCTGTATGCTCTATTAACAAAGTTTTAAAAAAGCTAGTTAAAAACAAAAGACAGCCGCTGATGAGCGGTCACATGTGCAAACATTTTTTCCTTCCCGTAACAAATCGGGTGTATTCAGAACCCCGCACGTGTAGCGGCTTCTTTGACCCGCCCAAAGGTCGCGGTTCGCTCCCGACTGGACCGATAGATTATGTGGCGCCTCCAGTGTTGACACACGATAGCTTGGTGTCCAATGAGGCATAAATCATGTTATATTTGACCCTAGGATGACAAACCGGCGAGATTGAAGAAAGGCTCCACATGGAAGAAACCAATATCATAAGGATAGTTTGGTCAGTCTTTCATGACAGTAATGAGAAAATGTTGATGTAACTTTTTTTGTACCTACGTGATAGTTTTCTCAATAAAGATATGTTTTATCTATTCTAAGAAGCACTTTTGTTATTTATCTAAGCATAGTACCAAAAGATAATTAATACCGTAAACAGTAAACGCTATTTTGTTCGACAAATCTTGAGTTCGTCTTTTATAAATCTCCACAGAATAAAGAAGAAGTTAAACTGTCTATACATCAAAGGATTTTTGCTGTTAAACCGCCGAACAGTTTTTCCACCTCTTACAGTTTTTCTTTATAACCGGGATCCAAAGCATATGTATCCCTGAACGGCTGCGATGAATCTCTTCAAGAAGAGTCATTTTATTTGTTCAATAGCTGTGCCTGCGGCTTCGCCCGCGTGGAATTCCGTTTGTGTCACGGAAAAAAGTAGCCTATGTCACTTTCCAGGTCTCCAACTATCGCCACACAAAAAAACACATCAATCCGTTGCTCCGTTTTAACGTGAAAGAAGGACAAACACTTTCACATTTATAATATTAGTATGATTAGTACACATTTTATTGACCCAGAGTGGGTCTCGGCTACAAAACGGCGCTATTTCATGCGGGCTGGCACCAGTTAAGGTCCTTTAGACCCTCATCGCCCAGGTCGCTGGGCGTTCTAGTAATCGTCCTAGGACGACTACCTGATTGACGTCTTCTCGGCCTGCCAAAGTATGCTCTCTTCACTGCTCTATCGTCCTACATTCTCTCAACATATCCAGAGTAATTTGTCCGCTTTGATTAAACCAATAAATATTTGGTTCCTACACTAGATTCTCTACTTCCTTGGTTTCCAGATTAGAAACCTTACGTTTCCCTTAAAAATTAATAGCAGGATAAAATAAGTTTAGGTGTTTTAATTCTAGTGAAGTGGCCTAACGACTAAACCAGCACAAACGCAGATCTAGATTTCAATTGAATGCTGAAATTTGTCGACGACTCTAACACGTCTTTTTTTTAGTAAATTTTTATTGCAAATTTTGCCTAATAGAAATTATAGATAGATAGGAATACTAGCTGTTTCCCGCAGCTCCGCCTGCGTCAAAAAGTATAGCCTATGTTTGACCCCGGGTCTTCAACTATATTCATACCAAATTTCATCAAAATCCGTTCAGCGGTTTAGCCGTGAAAGCGTAACAGACAGACAGACAGACTATCGCATTTATAATATTAGAATGGATGTTTGGTCTTGTCTTTCTATTTCATCTCAGAGTCCTTTTAGAATTTGATATGAGTAACAATTGGCTACGGTTATTGCTTACCTACCTTGCTTATCAGGCGACCGTGCGCTTGTACAATATTTATTAACTATTGTGCCTTTTTATGTAGATTAATCACAGAAGTTGCAAATCATCACTAATGACTCTGAGTGCGGCAGCAAGCCATAATTTAGATAACTTTTTGTTTATTTTCTTAAATACTCAAAGTATGTAATTTGCAGGAAACCCAAGACTGGTATATTGCCCGGCTTTTGCATGGACTTGTCCATTTCATGGCACGAACCAGATATTGCAGCACAAAGCCGCCGCCACGACTCAATTTTTAATTACGAGCCGTCTCGGATGTCAATATAACAGTCTGAGCGTCGGCCATTTTCTTTTTGCTCCCGCGCTTTTTCAGCGGCGCGCACGTTCACCGCGCGCTCGTAAAACTTGTTATTAATACAGTAAAATTTCGGATTAGGTAGTATTAAATTCGAAACAAAGCAAGGATTTAATTGGTGATTCGTGTCCGCGACCATATTTGTTCGTGGACGCAAACAATATCCGTTTATTGTTTTCGGTTGTAAAAACCATTCGTGAGGGCGAAATCGACCACCGCTGTGGGAATCAATTCACTTTTTCTCCGCATTAAAATTAGCTTCTGTTGCTATCGCATTGTTTAATTAAAACTGTTTCGTTATTACTCTGTATGTGGCAAGGGTAAAACAAAAGTCGACATTAATCAGAACAAACCAATTTATTTCGTGTAGCAAAATCAGAATTTGTGATTGGTGAACATAAATATTTTTACAGACTCATATTACAAGTACATACAAATAGATTACATAACTTCAATGTCTATGTATGCTACCAGTAAATCAAAAAACAACTACGATAATATTTACATCATTGCACCCTCTTAAATAAATACGTTATTTAACCTATTTTTGGTTTGACTAAAATTCAAAAAAATCACAGGCACTCTACACTTATTTATAAACCCTTTCTCTTTTATTAACGAACATTCTTTAAGCCTGCATTAGTATTATGTTTCTTCCCTTTCTGTCTTACCTTTCTTCCTGTTGTCATATCTTTATTTGACGTGAATGAACGAGACGAAACATATTTTTATTAACTTATCGAACGTTTGTAATTCATACTGTCTGTCTGTCTGTTACGCTTTCACGGCCAAACCGCTGAACGGATTTTGATGAAATTTGGTATGAATGTAGTTGAAGACCCGCGGTCAAACATAGGCTACTTTTTGACGCAAGCGGAGCTGCGGGGAACAGCTAGTATTTTATAAATAATGGGGTACTAAGGTAAACTTTAGACATTTTTGTATATTTTATCATTTCTTGCCAGATGTTTTCTTTTTTTTTTTTAGAATGCTTCCTTAAACTGAATGAAAGCACTAATTACAGAATATATGCTATACAGATATTTAATTGCCATACATTAAAACGTAATTCTTTTTATTAGGCAATGGGACCCCATGATGAAAGTAAATATTCAAAGAATAGCAATATAAATCCATTAGAAAATAAACGGCTAAATCGAATTTTCAGTACATCCATAGATTATTTTTTAATATTATACTTAAATTTTAATATCATAAAGATTTTTAGGTATAATTTTCTAATTTGAGAAATACAGGCTATTCAGAACGTATTTATTTCAGACCTCTCAATATAATTCTGAATTTCAGTCAAACAGCATCCCAAGTCTTTAGAATCTTATTTTAATCTATTCTATTATCTTACACAATTTATTTACAACAAGTAATACTATAATCTGCATCACTGGTGCGACTGAGTATAGTTTCAAAATCACTGCTATTCACTCAAATGTTTCACTTTTCAGAAATAGTGACGTCACAATGTTCACAATTCAGTAATTATAAAAGTATGCTATTATCGCATGCTTTCAAAATCCTGGATATTTGTGACCACAAAGACGCACTTTAGGATAGTATTCGTATCTCCTCATTAATCTGTGGATGCGCCGTTTTGTTTTAAAAACGCAATCGACGAAACGTGACCACAAGACATACGATAGAGCCGCAAAGAAGTGTACCATGTAGTGTTTTTAATGTGTTTTACGGCCCTGGATACAAGTCCTTCAAGGCCGTTCATTTTCCTCTTCTCCAAGTAGGAACTTGGAGTGAGTTCTAGCGGTTACGTCACCGCTCGTGGTTGGTGCGACATGCGTGACGTCAGAGCGCATGCGTGTGGTGTGGCGGTGGTTGTTGGTGGGGGTGTGGCAGCGAATGTGGATTTCCTGCCGCGTGCTGTCGTCCCTGTGGAGAAGTTGAATAATTTAATAGTTCGTCTAGCGCAGTCAATGGAGTAAAAATAGAAAATCTGACCCTGAGTTCTGAAGCAACCAACTAATGATGTCTAGGAAGGTGCTAAGATGGTTTGATTCAGCTTAAAACTAATGTTGTTGCTTACTCGGCAACAAATAAAAAAGCCTTAATATAAACAAATTACGACTACTGCCGGATTACATCTATAACAGTCTTCTTCTTAGCGAGTCGACTCTGGCTAAATTTTATTTGGTAAGACCAAAATTCCACAGTACCTGGGGTTGAAGTCAAACATGTCGATCATAAAAATAAAACGAGACATTAACTAGTGTCAGTAAAATACCTACAAATATTTTTCACAAAAGTTTACATTAAAAGAATTATTCATTTACCTGAAGGTACACATAGTAATCATACGGCTGATGCAATGGCCAGCATCTCTGAGGAGGAACTGGGTACAGAGGAGGTACAGGATACAGTGCTCCTCCTCCAAGCTTGTTCCTGAGGATCCTGCTGATGCTGGAGACGGAAGGCACGTTGTATTTGTCGCAGACGCCATCAGCTAGCAGTCTGTCCCGGATCTCCCACGCGAAAATCCCAGGGTCTTTCGCTTTAAGTTGCTTTATGTATGACACCACCTATGAAAATGAAGATAGGTCAGAAAGTAGCTAATCTTTTTCTTTGCGAGTCAAAATGACTATTTATTATAAGTGTTTGGACCAATATGTAGCTACCTTCACCGCTCTATCATTAGCCTCCTCCAAATTCTCAACCGTGCAGGAGATTAGGTAAGGTGGCTACTAAGGTTATATGAAGTTTATAGTTGACCTAACATTTTATTCAACTTTATTTTTTTTTTAAACTAAAATTACTACTAAATTACTACACTTCTAGCGGTTCTTCTTGGCGTGTCGATATCTTGCCAACGAAGTACGAGTAGTAAATGTTTTCACGTACTATCTATGTCACTAGCTATCAGATCGTCCGGAGTGCAGGTATGAGGGTACAGAGGGCAGGACAACAAGTGCTTTATAGTTTGGGGAGAGACATCAAGGTCACACTCATTTTGTAAGGAATGTACCTGGCCAGGCTATCCTTACATCAGCCAATAACCTTTTGAGCAGCAGCAGGCTTGGAAGACGCTCAATAGCAAAAAACAACTTCTAGCTATTAAAACAACTGTGTACCTTTGGTGTGGTGACTCTAGGTTTGGAACCGCCAATTGCCCCGGGCAGGATGGAGCCTGTCTCGTGGTACCTAGCCAGGATCTTAGAGACACAACCGTGGGATACCCTCAGCTGTCGGCTAATATCACACGGCCTGTGGAAAATTATTAATTTTACCAACTGAACAAGATAAAATGTACTATCTACCTCATCCGAGGATGTCCATCATCATCAGCTTTCTATAATCCACTGCTGGGCATAAGCCTCCCCCTGTCTACGCCAACCATCGCGATCCAGTTGGTGCCAGCGGTTTTCTTGATATCGTCGACCCTAGCAGCAGAACCTACGACCTACGTGATAGCTTTCTCTTAATAAAGATATATTCTATTCTATTCTTCTATTCAGAACGTCCAGTACTTCGCCTTCCGTTTCTTGGGATACAGTCTTACTCCACCCACTACCACCAACTTTAGCTTCAGGAGCTTAAGTACCCTGTCTACCTGTGTAGCAGAACTGATTTTACAATAGAGCGAATGCCTGACCTTTTACAGGAAAACTAGGCTGATAGATTCGTGATTCAGCAATCATTTCATGATCCATGGGTGTTACTAGGGTCATGTTCATGTTAGTCTGGCTCCCCTGTAAAAAGGGTTACGAAGGTCAAATGGCAGTGAGTCTATTGTAATAACCAGCACCGTCAAATCAAGGACCATGACTTACAGCGTACCTTTAGTTCCGAAGAGTAAGCTGAGGACGCAAGTGGAAAACACGTTTGGGCGAAGAAAATCCTAGAAGTGATTGCTTGTGCTATTATTTGAGTCATGAGCCAACGAGCCTTATCATAGACCATATCTGCACTTAACATAGGACCGTTCAATCTCAGGTCGGGTCAATAGCTGGACATTTCAACATAAAAATTCAATACTGTAGTTTATATTTAACTAGTAATTTAAAAGTGACCAAGTGACCTTTTTTGTAGTGTTTTATCGGGCAAATAATAATAATTTTAAAGTCTTATTCCAAACCAACCTGATTCCTAACTGTGCCAGTTCCACTATCCGTAACCTAACAGCGTTGGGCAAAGGTCTGCCGTTGACGAACACGCCTCCCAGCTGGTTGACCTCCCCGTACTGCTGGGCGCCACCACCCACGCCTGGGTTGCCCATCGCCCCAGCGCTGGGATCTGGAAAAAATACCTAATTAATTCATTCAAATCGAGTGGGTTATATGGACAATCGATCATGTAAATCCTGGTGTCAGAGTTTTTCGGATCCGCCTTTTGGCCTCTGATGTGGTTTTTTTAATGAATGAAAATCATTCGACTCACCGATAGTCATACTATTAAAAATAGCACCCCTGTTGTCACTGTTCCACACATTATGAAGATATGTAAAATGACGTTTCCTATGATTTCATTAAATAGACCGCCGAAGTAATAATAATATAATCTAAGCGTAATACATTTAGAAAATTATATATATTTACATACTAGACTAAATAAGTACTTAGCTAAAACTAAAAAATATTTCGGCACTTAATAAATATTCCTCCGCATCGCTGTCCATCGATGGCAAAGTTCCCAGAAGGCTGGCAGCATTGCCACGTTGAATGGCAATACTTCTTCATTTTGAGATATTGATTTTGTATTGACTGCAGATATAATAAGTAAGAACTTAGCTCCAGTTTGATAAAATAATTTAATTTATCATTATCGTTAGTAATCTGATGTGGTATTTATTAAATCAGATAAGTATAACAAATTGCTGTTTTATGTTTTCGCGATTGTTACACATACTAGTAAAAACGGGTTTTAACCAGGAGACCTATTTTTGAAATGTATGATTCACGCAAAATCGATGGGTCGAATGATTTTCGTTCGATATCATATAATTTACATTGTCGAATAAAACTCGATCGACTTACCAATATAAGGTGAGTCATGCTTTTAAATAGGCTCTATTCACATCTGGAGCTCAAGAGCTCCAGATGTGTTAGCCAACACATCACACTTTTCAATAAACTTTCACATTTTAAACATTAACATAAAGATTAGGATATAAACATAGAATTATATTTCAACTATAATGAAACCGACCTAATTAATATACAATCTTTGATCAACTTAAATCGTGTTGATGTTCCGACTTGTTCATAGGACGGTGCTACCCGCCAATTTGTCACGCCTGTGACGTCACGGGACACCCGACACCGCCTTTGATGTGACACCCGCCTGCGGCTCGGGAACATTTCAAACTGGGCCGCCTTGAAATATTTCCTAATCGTATTTTTGTGTTTTGTTAATTGGACAAAGGATTGTTTCAAAAATTAACATTTTTACAATTGAATTCAACTTTTTAAATTTTTTGTTTTATTCTACAAAATACACTTAATTGTATAGCACAATAGGCGGACTTATTACTTGTTATGCTTGTATATTTCTAAACGTACTGCCTTACCAATGCTTCTGCACACTCCTCTTCTTTCTCGGCCTGTTCTCATTCTATTTTTTACTTGTATCTTTAGCTATTTAGTGCTTTAGAGACCAGGGAACTCTTTGATCATGGTCCTAGATTTGGCGTAACTGGTTACAAATGGAGCGAATGCCTTCTGACATCCGTAACCATTTTTTATAGAGAAATTGAAAACAATTAAAATAAACCAAGTGTGTAAAGAGCTGGAAACCCTACAAAAGACGGACTGCCAAACAATCGCGCAGAATAAGGAGGACGGGAGAAGTCTTGTGTCGGTCAAGATCCGTTTCGGGTCGCTGAACCAATGCAGTAAGCAAACCAAGCTGCTTCTCGTGGGAAACCGATGAAAACAGCAAGTTACCGACTGATTCAAAAGCCGTCGGCTACTTCCAAATATATTTAACTACACCAAAATAGAAGGATGGAATGCCAAAAAGTGAAACAAAATACAAAATCGATGACAGTCTTCGCATTTCGCTCGCCGCAAACGGCAAATTACCGACATACTGCGTAAAATGCCCCGGCCATTTCGAAATGACTAAGCGAATCAATCTCTCAACGCGACACGTAGTTTGTTAAAAGTCGCGTGGCGAGCAAAAAGTCGCTGCAGACAAAAAGTCGCCGGTGACAAATGTCGCCCGAGCAAAAAGTTGCGAGTGATGTATCGCTGTAACTCCTCGCTCGTTCGGACGCGCGAATTAGTTGTCTGTAGTGCAACAGTTTTGTTACAAGTATGCAGTGCAATGAAAAGAAAGATTGATGGAAAAAAGAAAAAAATATATATGCAGTATTAGGAGTATCAAGATCCAGGTTTTCGACAGCACAGTAAATATTATGCTGGCGACATTTTTGAGATTTATAACTCAAAACCGAATAATTTTAGAAGGTTCGTAATGTCTTCTTCGTCCAAGCGTGTTTTTCCTAGTTGCGTCGTCAGTTTAGGCTTTGGAGTCTAGGGTACGCCGGAAGTCATGGTTCTAGATTTGGCGGCACATACATATTACAAAGAAGCGACTGCCGTCTGACCTCCGTAACGCTTTTACAGGAAAACAAGGCCAACAGGAACATGACCCGAGGTGTGTCAGTGGCCAACGCAGTCAGATTGAACTCATCTTCGACTGCCATCTATCGACAGCAACCGATACCCACGGCTTAACTTCCGAAGCACGGAGGAACTCAAGCTAAAAAATGCCACTAAACCGCGGACCAATTTATTACGGGTCGCGTCTCGCCGTCGCTTGATACGTGCTTCGCGGTCGGCTATATTTTTCTTTTTTTTCAATATTCCTACTTCCATCCATAGATATAATATTAAAAGTGCGAAAGTCTGACTATCTGTCTGTCTGTTACGCTTTCACGGCCAAACCGCTGAACGGATTTTGATGAAATTTGGTATGAAAATAGTTGAAGACCCGGGGTAAAACATAGGCTACTTTTTGACGCAGGTGAAGCTGCGGGAAACTGCTAGTAGGATAGAAATAACACTTAATGACGACAATTTACTTATATTAAGTTTAAATTCCATTGATCACCTAATCACAAGTTAATGTAACTAACATCATACAGGACTTGCTTCAGCAGTGACCCTTGACGGTCACCGCCCACCGCTCTCAGTCGGCTGCGCGCTGCGCGGGCGCACGTGGTGACCACTTTTTGTCACTTCCCCGAACGGCCCATACTTCACCGCTGTGTGACTTCAAAGGGTTGGCTACCGACGGCTTCCCAATACGGTTTTTTAATATTTTGTCTTATTTGGTCAATAGATTTCATTAATGGAATTGAATTGATTTTTTTATTAATGTTATTTTTGAACGCTGTAAAGTGTTTGAAACATTTGGTGTAAAATAAATACTAAAGTAATAAACGCGATATAAACCGTATTAAAATTGTTATACGCCCATTACCTAAAATGCATTTTGTTTCGTTCTTTGAGTACTTAAAATTGAACTACCCTGTAACCATATTTAATGCAAATAAAATTATTCTATTCTATTCTAAAGACTACATAAAATTTAACTAAAGATATTTAAGTTAAAATGAACGTAGCAAACGTTTGTTATTTTTTTATGAATAAGGTTAGTCAGTAGATAAACAGATTTAGCTTAGTTTCAAGTTCAATTTATCCATGGTAGCTTAACACTTTGGAAATGAAAAGCTCTATTCGTATCCGTCTACATGAGAGTACGAGATTTCACTCAAATCATTAGAATCGTAGCAGATTCGTAGCCGTAGCAAGCTCTTGCTACGATCCGTGTAGGCTACAAAATTATTTTTTGTGTACGTATTTTTGTATGTAGACATTATAAACCAAGTACTTTTGGAAGCGGCCTGCATCCAAGATCTGTCTGCGAACTTTTTCAGGCCATCCGACCAGCGTGTCTAACGCTGCGATAGCTAGCAATACATAGCGAGTGATTAATCCTAATTCGATATAATAAATATTATTGTCTATTTCTCAATCACCTATATTGTTGTTGGACAGAGCTGGACCTCATCGAGACTGACCTTTTGACTGTTCTCATCGCCAAGTTTTAAATCTTGTCTAATTTATGGTGGACTCTCAAGGAATCCCGGAGACTCAGATCATATTTTTTTCAATATAGGATACCAGCTGTTTCCCGCAGCTCCGCCTGCGTCAAAAAGTAGCCTATGTTTGACCCCGGGTCTTCAACTATATTCATACCAAATTTCATCAAAATCCGTTCAGCCATTTGGCCGTGAAAGCGTAATAGACAGACAGACAGACAGAAAGACAGACAGACAGATAGACTTTCTCATTTGTAATATTAGTATGGATGGATAACACATCATTTATTGACGTCACTTTACTTACAATAAGTTTACCGCCACTTTCAAAGCGCAAGTGTAGAAGAAGCGGCGTCAAAAGCATTCCTACTACGTCAATTTACAAAAAAAACTTTCTAGTAAATGGCGGCTGTTAGTATGCGTCAGATGCCAGATGAGAAAAATCTGAATGTAAGGCTACTTATACACCTCTTGTCATGTTCCTGTTGGTCTGGTTATCCTGTAAAATTGGTTAAGGCGGTCAGACGGCAGTCGCTTCGCTTTATAAGTATTGTATCTTTAAAATACATTTAACATTACCATGTATATAATAACCAATACCGCGTAATCTAGAACTAACCTAGGATCTGAAGAGTAAGTACTGAGAACGTAGAAGACCTATTATATGTCCGTATCTCAAGATTATTTTACCGTAATTCATTCATTTATTTTTCGCTACCAAAAGCCGAATTTGGGAAAGTTTTATATGACCTTTGTTACTTCAAAAGGTATAAAATTACACAGTATTTAAATGAGACGTATGAGAATTGAAACATGATCGGGACATTTGTTTATATTATCGCACCAGTTATTTGTCGCACACACAAAATTTATAAAGAGTGATCTAGAACCGCCGTTCAACATATAATATTGAAGGCAGGGATACAATTACTATCGATATCGGTAAAAGAATTGAAATTAAGAATATTCTAAAATAGATACCGACTTCCAATGCTGATAAAAAATGTATTTAAGTATATTTATAACTTTTGTACAAGTGATACATTGTAAATCACAATAGACGGTTAATGCTTATACACAATCAATCAAATCTAGACAGTCAATCTTTGGGTAAAGCAGAGAGCTTGAATGTGTTAATTTTGTGTAAAGTATACAGTGAAAATAAAATCATGCATATACCTACATAACCAATGTGATAATCATGTTAGAGTTTTCACCGCTGCATGACAAAGTTATCTTTGGATCCCAATGTCCGCGAAAACTCGAAGTCTGAATTAACTTTTTATTTTATTATAACCATCCTGCCTAACATTATGTTATTACTAATACTATTTTAAGCACAATTGTTACTAATTCATTATTGTTATAATTATTTTTACTGGATCAAAGCCAAATAAATGAATAAATACGAAATTAGTCTTAAGAAACACTAATCGTTAATTAACATAGAGTCTTGATCACTGCTATACATTAATTTATAAGATATCGATAAATTGAAATCGGCACATCACTAATTATTAAATCGGGGATTCGTTTCTTTGGTCCAGCTAATTGGTGTGAAAGTGAGAGGATATAATTAGAACGCAATGAGTTAGAGCGAGAAAACAATAGGGCGGGAAACATCTTTCTTTAAGAAGCTAATTTATGATCGTTCTTTGACGTTTCGCCGTTGACAGTTACTAGTGTTTTCGCCGAATATAAGACATTCATTAATTCAACCGCGACTTCTGAGGAGTTTAATACTGTTTAGAATATATCGAATGGTTCGCTTGAAAGATACCAGATTGGCAAGAACAAAGGACGCAATGGTTCGTTAAAATTTCTAGTGCGACGAACACTAGAAACTCGCACACAAATTCTCAAAAATATGTCGTTTTAAATCATTCCTTTGTAGTTTCATAATGTTTCAAATGAAATCATTTCTTTTGTTTCAATACGGAGGAAATATTTCGTGATTAGCGCTCGAACTAAAATGCAACAATAAAATCCTTGAAAAGCTTATCAAAGTGGTTTTTATTGATGTTTTTATTTCATTCTCCGAGCGGTTTTATCAGTTCATTTGAAATTCTAAGTAAAAGTTAAAATTCTCTCATATTTGTAATCATCTCGTTTTTGTTTTGTAATAACAAAAAAATTTATACCTATTTTTATCGTCATCATTTTTATCACAAGAAGTTCACCGTTGTCGTTTTTTGTTATAATTGTTAAAAGAAAGATATTAAAGATTTATTTGTTCCATTATCCTTACTTGTCGGTGTAGACAAAAAGACAAACAGCGGATTTGTCTGAGCTCCTGTTTGCAAATATTTTTGTTTGAATTTTACCTGATGTCTGACGGACGATCATTTTATTATGAAGAATGCAACTTTGTTAACTGCCTATGTGGTCTATTGATTAAGTTTTTAACCTTATGACTTGAATTTAGGTTTGTATACCACGGAAATCACATACTTTATTGTTTAGGGATGTAAAAGTCTACAGCGTAACATAACTAACTTCAAATCTACTTGAAACTTACTTTTCTTTTGATTTTACTCTTGTGATTGGTACAATAAAGTATATCTATCTATCTATTTCTATTGGAGGTTGTATATTTGTGTATGTAATACTCTATTCGTATGATTGTCATACATATTTTGAATATGCTTAGTTACGGATTGTTTTATAGTAACCGTGTGTAATATTGAGCTGAAAGCTTGTGAAATAAATTGTTCACCACCAAGTTATTTGTGTTTAGCCTATTAGTATTTACCTGTGGTCACTCTGCTGCATATTTTTCAATAATTTCAAGCTTGGTCGTATAATATATTGAAACCAAGTGCCTTCGACTCGCCAAGTGAACCACGTTCTGTGTATGAAACATTCTCTTAGGCGCCTTATAAAAGAGCAAAGAAGAAAGTTGTCTTCAGGTCGTCAAGCAACCAAAGTTTATTAGAAAATAGAAGGAAAGATAATAGGAAAAAAAACAGGTAAACCAAGGCATAGTTACGTTAAGAATAGATGAAATAAAGGAGATAGTAAGTAAGCGACGTATGTATGGCGAGCTAATCACAAAATATTTCCTAATTATAAACTAATGACAGACAAGAATAGATAGAACTCCACCGATAACAGCAAAGATGTAAATTTATGATGATGATCTAAATCCGCTGCTTACCTTCCCTCAGGTGCCCCAGGCACGGAACCCTTAACTAAACAGAAGCAAACAAAACGTAAAGAAATCGTCGCGTCGTCAAGTGGCCGTCCGAAGGTTCCTATCAACGACCACACACGGCGAGAGGAGACCGACAGACGACACCGCTACTCAAACACGCTACCGAAGGGCACTTGAGTTGCTGAGTAATTGTCTTGAGACTGCTCTGTAGTTCTTTTGGAAGGAATCATAACTTGGAATGTTAGGTTTTGTCTGCGCTGTCCTTTTCACTGCTTCAGTGATTCAGCAGTTTAGGCTTGGTAACACTAGGCGACAAGCCTGTACTATGGAACCACTTCAGAGGCCGAAAGGCGGTTCTAAAAACTCCCCACACTTGTATGTTTCCTTGTGCAATTAAGAGTTTTGTATTGTATTGTGCACAGAGTCATATAGAGTTGGTTACATGATCAACCGACACTGTGATCCCTGGTTCTTTTAAGAAACACTAGCCGGAAGCTTAACGTGCCTTCCGAAGCACGGAATAATCATAATTATCAGACAGTCAGGTGATTCAATCCTGCAATTTCCTTACCAAACTAGACACAACTAAACAATTGCCCCCGTGGTTCAGTGGTTAAAGTGTAGTATGACTTAGGCCCGGAGGTCGTGAGTTCGATTCCCATGGAAGACATATTTTTATTTATTTACTTAAACTTTATTGTTCAAATCCAGTAAAGTACAATAGTTTTCAGTATGTTAATCAAAATAGCTTTAGTATTCACAATATCTCCTAAAATAAGAAGAGGCAGCTGTCAGGGTAGTCCTTTCGGCCCATCATTTATTCAATCCGAACCAAAATCTCATAATTAGGTATACACAATGGAAATTCCATTCGGAAAGTCAGCCACTTGGCTCCAGCTGCCCTTATTAACCCCTATAAACAGTGTCAAACTATTCCCCGGCCATTTTTCAAGTCCGATGCCTGTCTTACTAATTATCAAGCACGTGCCACCGCAGACTAGTGAAGCGTGGCAGACAGTTACCCCGTGCAACCAATAACACTGCATATTTGTTAAAGTTATTTGTTGCCCTGTGGCAGTTTTATGGGGTAAGAGGTGATTTTGATTTGTAAAGCTATTTTTGGGTTAAATATAGTTGTAGGTAAGGCCAGATGGACCACCGGTGAATAATGATTGTAAATATTTGGCTTGACTGTCTAAATATGCAACGTGTGTTGAATTTCATTAGTCAAATAGAGAAATGAATGAAAAAGTGCATGTTGAGATAGAGTCATCATCATCCTAGCGTGTATTCCTAGTTGCGTCGTCAGCTTACGTTTCGGAGCCTAGGGTACGCTGTAAGTCACGGTTCTTGTATCAATCACAAGAGTAAATTTTGGCGGAACTGGCTATTACAATTGACTGCCGAGCGACTGCCGTCTGATCTCTGTAACCCTTTTACAAGGCAACCAGGCCAGTCAGAATTTTTCAGGCTGCCCCAAGGCATCTGACAAAGCTTAACGATTGCTATCTATCGACAACGCAACCGGGACTTCGGCTTAACATGCCTTCCGAAGCACGGAGGAGCTCAAGATAGAAAATGGCACTTAATGGCGACCAATCCAATAGTGGTAGCGTCACGCCGCCGCCTGACATTCGCTACGGATACGCGAGTCGCGGTCGACTAACGAGCTCCTCAATGCATGTTGAAATTAATGCCAAGGATGCTGCAGTACACTTACGTTAACCTAATTGAGCATATATTCAGTACCTTAAAGGGTTTTAATATCCAGGCATGCACGGCAAGATGACATCAACACATCAGGTCAATCAGCATTGTAAACAATATAATATCTTAATAATCTCAATCTTGTACAGATTTTATTTAAAAAAAACAATTGTACATATTTCATTATTTTCTGTATCACGTGTAAATTTAAACAAACATCAAAGAGAACAAAATACAACTAGCGAAAATATAAAGTTTCTTCTGACAAATACGATGTAGGTATCAAATCGCATCAGTAGGTATTTAGTCGAACCTATAAAATCCTGTATTAAACATTGTGAAACAAACAATTAAATAATAAAAAACCTTACGCGAAAGTGCATGTTTTTGATTGTTCCTTTTTCATATTTTATCTATTTCCTTGCAAATAGGTACGCTTTAAATTAAGCCAGGAGAAGGACAGACAACTAGAAATTGTTCATTTTGAAAAAAGTTATGTTCCCGTGGGTTATGTTTCATTGTTTTTTTTTTTTCTATTTTATTCTCTTACTCATTATACAATTGAACTGTTACTTTTCGATTTTCTTTATAGTCTGCCGTTTTTGTGTATCTAAAATATTTTAAACCAAACTGAAAGTTCCGCTATTCACATCTGCTAAAGCCGGTAGCCCACAATCCCAGCAGTGGGAGGGGGGGAATGTTTGCAGCCATTACGATGTTTGTCCACGGTGGCGGCGGCTAATGCGTGGGCAAACAACAGCCCACAAGTGGACGAGGACAAACTACTGTTTGGAGAGGCATAGCTTTCTTTTCTACAGATCATCATGACCGAAACGATATTATGCAAAATAATGACAGAATTTAGTGTAAAATAATAAAGTAATAAAGGCGAGTAAAATTGTATTGAAATAGTTAAATTTAATGTGTAACTATCGCGTAACATAAGACTTTATTAGAAACTAGCTGTGCCCGCGCCTTCGTCCACAAAATTCAAATGTTTGACAAATAAGTACTTGCCTGCAAAGTTTACAAACACTATCCATATTCTTAAACCTTCACTCAAACTCGACTCAACCTTACTACCTCATTGGTATTGATTAGTCGTCACAAGCTTCCTTGACTTAAGATGATTTCTCATTGGAGGTGAGTATCGAACTGTCAAATATAAGGTTGGTCGAGAGGTACCTTGAGGCATCCTTGAAATGAAATAAAGTGGATAAAGCGAATAAATTTTTTTTTTTTTTAAATTTAAATCGGGCTTTTTGCCACTTTTGGCCTAGGTATCTACTTACATTATTTTATTTTTTACTCGATTCTTTTCTAATTTTCAATTTTTGTATTCAGAATTGTTATTATAACCTGTGACGTTCCTCATTGCAGTTTGCTCAAGCAACCAACTTAGAATATCGTTTTCAAGGAAGGTTCGAGGACTTGAGTTTAAGTGAAGGGGTCAGTCAATAAAGTACAGTTGAATTCGATGCAAAAGCAGAGAAGACGAAGAGGAGCTTATTAATTTATTACAAAGTCATGTAATGAATATAATCAGGATAATATAGGATTTTTTTTCAAAGTTTCTATAAATTTAAGTATAACACAATTTTTTTTCATAAAACCAGGTCATAACTAACTCATTGTTATGTTAACCAGCTATAGGCATTATAGAAACTTTTTTTATTTAAATCATACTGCCGCCGGATTTCCCTACAGACCGCAAACAGAGCGTGTACGAGTATCCATACCCATCCTCCATACTAATATTATAAGTGTGAAAGTCTGTCTGTCTATTTGTCACGCTTTCACGGCCAAACCGCTGAACGGATTTTGATGAACTTTGGTATGGATTTTCATAGACTTTTACCATGAGTTGGATAGTAGGGATTTTATGAGTAAACACGCTTCCGACACTCTATTGCCGATTTATTTACACTCAAACTTCTGCTGTTTCTATAAAAAAATATGTCCTAATATGTACTCTAATCTCTGGTAATTCGATCATTTCCATAAGTACATGTTCAAACAGGGGTAATGTTACAGCACCCTTCAATTAGCGACTGTGGGTTATTTGAACAACCGTCCGATAAACTTTGATAAACCCCGTGTTCTCATTGAAAAATGTTCCTTATGAAATCGGAATAATGTTTATTTTTAACTGTAGTTTGAATATTGGTTTTTATAAATGTTTTAATTCGTGTCGCCACTTCGGTTTGACTAAATTCATTGTTTTAGAGTACTTGTAGTAGTAGTAAAGTTTCGTGTTTTTTTGAGTATGTTTTTTTGGGATTGTAGGATGATTTTGCATTATTTCTATCTTCTTACATACATATATACCATCACGCCTTTTTCCCATAGGGGTAGGCAGAGACTACAGATTTCCATTTGCTACGATCCTTGCAGACTTCCCTCGCTTCTTCTACGCTCATCACTTTCGTCATACACGCTCGTCGATTACTGATACTTCTGACATCTCCCTTTTTAATATGTCTGCGATTTGGTCGCAGTATGTTCTCCGAGGCCGGCCCTTATCGACTATCTTCTTAATCACTATAAAACACTTTATATTTTTTTCATACTAAACTAGCATGCTTGGAACAGGTACAACTCTAACAAAAGGCTACAAGTACCTCCGAACATCGGATAAATTAATAATTCTTTACTTCATTCTTTCGAAAAAAAAAAAAACTACTTTAGGCTATATTATATATCAAAATTGATGTACCTAATCTATGTTATGGTCTCCTCATAAGATTTATCATCACGTACTTATTACCTCGGTAACAATTGTTTTTAAAGGGGTCTCAAACCAATAGCAATAGATGTCTACATACAGAATTCTCAATGGTTATGATATGAACCCAACTCTTAATTAAGTTACGAACACGCTTGCGCCTCTTTGCCATCGGGCTTCTCAAAAAATCTTTCTGTAAAGTCTCTCTTAGTATTTGCCTTCTGTCTTGAGGCCTAAAATCACAAACGACGCGACAGTCATTAACTTTAAAGCTTAACCTATTTTACTGCATTGGAATAAAGTCCAATTTAGCAGAAATGTTACTTACATTCAAACAAACAAACATTCGGTAGCTGCTTGTCGAAACCGGGTGCATGACGAGATATTCAACTTCGGTAGGTAGTGTTTTATTCAAGACATACATTCATTCATATATCGAGTGGATTACGTGGTCAATCGACCCTTTACACTCTGATGTCAGAGTTTTTTGGAACCGCCTTTCGGCCTATGGCGTGGTTCCTACCAATAATAAGTGGTAACGACCATCAAATAGCATCCGGGGCCAATAATTAAATTAAATTAAATTAAATATCATTTATTTCGGACAGTGTCCATAGAGTGTTAGTATTACAATGGCTATTTGACTTATATACTAATGTTAGTAAGACATTGTTTTTTTTTTTTTTTTTTTCTACATATGTTTATTTCTTAATAAAAATTATTGTGGAGCTCCACCCACCTATTAAGAAGGGGGGACTCCCACCTATCACAATATACCTTCACAATGCTGTTAGGGCTTGCTCGTGTTCGACTTAGGAGCGACGCACAGCGTTTTCGCATGATTGCCTCAAAACCATCCACGAATAAATAACACGATAATAGTATGTCGACTCCGCTGTGGGGCGCGAACACCCTATCATCAGCTACACCATGTTTTACGCAAATAAAGTATATTTTTTTTGGTTTTTACGGGTCACCCTGGTCCTTTGAGAGGTTTGCGCGGGAATATTGATCCAACGCGTAGACTTTTAAAGAAGTTGATTTTATGTGGTGCTCCTGCCAAAATCCGTCCTCGGCTATGTCAATAGTTGACATTTTCATGAACAGGTCTCGGCAGGAGGAGGAACTATTTCTAATGAGTGAAAATAATTTTATGGGTTGGGTGATGAAGTTTGGGTGGTTTAAATCTGGGTTATTGTCATAAAAATTCGGGCACCTACCATAAAATGATATTATTATTGATTACAGCATGGGGTCTTTCAAAAAGGTCGTTAAATGATTTCTCAAGGGTCGATAATGTGCATGTGATGCCCCTGGTGTTGCGGGTGCCCATGGGCTACGGTGACCACTCACATCAGGTGGGCCGTATGCATTTTTGCCTACTTAATTGTATAAAAAAATATCACTTTGCTATTTTGTGGTGCGCAGTCTATCGATTACTCTTATAATACATCCATGAGATTTTGTAAAAATACAGTGAGTACCTAACTTTATTTGCACGATATCCCATCACGACGACCTCACTCGCTTTACCAAAAGCTAATCAGTGCGGCGAATCGATTACTTACATTCGTCGAGTTTTCACATATTTTCCATACAACCGTGGAAGCAGTCCAACCATTTGAAATTATCGGTTAACCACGAAATATTACGCAAATTACCAGTTCAAATGGTCCTCGTTAGTTTATGTCGAACGGCCATAAATAGTCATAATTAACTTTGGTTCACTTTTTAATAGTTTTAACGTTGATTAAGCAAAACATAGGAAATCATTTTACTAATTAAATGTATTGTGGAGACTATGGGGCCAGGCCATGGGGTGCGGATGTAAAACTCTTGCTTAAAGAGATATCCGCACGCCTTGTCGATGTTTCCGGGGACCCAAGGGCTGGCACATATTTCGGTCAAAGGATCAGCATGGTTATCTAGATAGGAAATACCGCCAGCCTTCTGGGTACATTGCCCTGTGATGGCAGCGATTTGGGATCCATTTTTTATTTAATTTAAGAAAAACCTATTATTTCGTTATTTATCAGTCTTTTTTTATTTACATATTTTTTAGTAATTGTAATGTAGTTGTGAGTCATGTAATTATTAATAAATTAAAAGTCTTTATTATAAATTAAATGTATATTTAGATATGCAAAATATTAAAACGTCCTACTTATCCAAAAAGAGCATGCATATTATTGCATTAACAACAGCATAGTTATAAATTATTTTAAAAAGATTCATTTCAAAGGTCCGACGTCTGTTTAAACATATTATGAGATTCTAAAATTTTTTTTTTCGAACGGCCGCCTGCCTGTCGTAAACCCTTTTTGGACGGCCTTTGTGGAGAAAACGTAAGATGACATTTGAAATGTAACTTTTGACCTTTTATCATTGTAAACCCTAGCGGTAGGACATATCGATCTTTTATATTTACTCTTTTCACCTTGTACAACATATGCACATGGCCACAATGAAATAAGTGATTGATTGATTGATTTGTTTTGCGATAAATTTTGAGACAATAAAAAAACACAGATTAGACACTTATGAACTGCTACGATCTGCTACGAAAACTCGTAGAAAGTTGTAGCGAATTGCTACGACTGTCTACGAGTTCTGGTCAAGATGCTTACGACAAGGGCTTCATTATATATTTTCAAAATGGACTTTCCCATCGATTTTTATGCAACATTTCTAAGCGAAAATTGAATAATATATTAAGAAATATCGTGATATCACATTGTTTTATCAAAATTAGGTCTTAGGAAACTACCCTATTACAAGTGTACTTTAAATTAATTCAACTCTTTTCATAATTGCCCAATAGCAAAAGAATAATGATTTTTGCGATTAGTTTAGGAGTTAACATTGAGTGGTGGCACGTGCGGTGACGCGAGAGATGACCTGGCGACCGCTGACCCTGATAGCCTCACCAGGGACCACACTGGGTGAACTAACTAGTCTTGCCTAGGCAATTTCACAATTTTAACAGTGGACACGGAGGTCGTGAGTTCGATTCCCACGGGAAGCATACTTAGTTGTTTCCAGTTTGGTTAGGACATTGCAGGCTTGAATCATCTGGTTGTCTGATAATAAGTAATAATGATTCCGTGCTTCAGAAGTTGGTCTCGCCGGCGGCATTTTGGTGGTCAGTAAAATAACCAAGTTGAAGACCAAACGGCGATTCCGAAAAGCTTTAACACCAGGTTGTACAATCTATACAATCTTCTCTTTATTGCAGCAAAATAAAAAAATAAAAAACAGAAAAATATACATAAAAAATTAAATACAAAAGCGGACTTATCGCTTCTATCTACTATCGCGAAGGAAATATACAATTGTGTTTTGTACAATAAACAAATATTATAGTTTTTTATTTATGGCAAAAACTGGATTCCACAGATTACCCAATTGCCATACCGATTTAACTTTTAATTTAGATACTTTAAGTCATGTCCTGGGGTAGCATAAAAGCCTAATGATGCCTTATATTTCGCGATACTTAAACACAGAATTGAACAATTTAATACCGTTTAATGTCTATTTTTAGAACACAAAGCACCTCAACCGTTCGTCGAAAGCCTGTTTATCAATAACTCATTTTTATGGAAAAACAAAACTGAAATTGATTTAAAACGGCCACAGAAAACATCAATTTCGATGCATCGACAAGAAGTCGACAGGGGTCGACCGGCATCGAAGCATTAGTGACGCGCGTCGGTTATCGCCATCGATAACCTCTGGCCTTGTCGATAAAACATTGCAATGCAACGCTGCTCGCTACGCCCGCACTAAACAGGTGATAAATAATTATTTCTGCACTATTTATAACTTTTGATTCAATTTATTTCTATTGTATAAAATTAAATAATTAGTGGTAATTTTACTAAAATAGGTTTGAATATAATATGTAGAAATTTCTTTTGATTATTTTAACCAGAAACTTTAATATTAGTGCTATATTCATAATTGTTTTGTTTATTACCTATTTTCATTTACATTTCCAAAAAAAATCTTTCAATCACATTAATATTATAATTAATTGATTTGGTATAGTATAACATCCAAAGTATTAAATTACCGCAGAATAGAAGCTAAAAAAGACTCTTCATATAATAAGAGTGATATAAAAAAAAATTTACAGCCTGGCCACGGGAGAATTCGCCACTGCGAATTTCGCCGCGATGCCACCGGTGACTAAAAGAAATTCATACATACGCATTTGTTTCAGTGCACTAATAGTTACTACTCCTCATTTCGCCTCACTAGTCACCAGTTCCCATGGCTTTTTAGTGCATTTGTCTTGTGGCCAATTTCCCCGTGGCCATGCGGTAAACTCTATTCAACTGAAGCAATTACCACATTTTAATAGTAAACTGCATTTTTTTAACTACTGTAATGTTTAGTTATGCCACTAGTTATGGGTCATATGATGACCTAGCTGCGATACTATTAGTCATAAAGATTAGGGCCCCAACATTTATTTTAAAGATACGGATTTCTAGTTATGTTCAGTTAGTGAATGAGATTATTTATTTATTTATTTATTTAAACTTTATTGCACAATACAAAAATTTGTACAAATGGTGGACTTAATGCCAAGTGGCATTCTCTATATTATACTCGTACTTAAGTGTGATATGGTATTTAGAAATCGGCGGGATGGACCATCTATCAAATTTTTTAAATTTGTTTGTCTATTCTGTGAAATCCTTGCTGCTGGGCCCCGAACTGTTTGGTCATTTGAAGGATTTTTAAGCATTATGAAATGTGATCGTGATCTTTCTCGTTTCGAAGATCCACTTCGAGTTAGCCAGCAGAATAAGTATCTGAGTATGTATGCTGTATAAGAAATTTTGATAAAAAAAAATGGTTGTCTGTAAAGTCGGTTTACGGACGGTAGTTTGACGTGACAACGTCAAACATTACAGTAGTTTAATACACATGATCACGCCTCTCTCTCGTTCGTGCCCGCTTTCGCTTGCGGAACGCGACAATGAGCGTAACGGGACAATGACGTCATCTTTTTCGTGCATGCAGCCCGTAGTATCGAGTTATTAGACGTTGTCACGTCAAAAAATCATCACCTTATCGAGTGGGTTACATGGTCAATCAACATTATATACTCTAGTGCAAGAGTTTTTCGAAACCTCCTTTAGGCCTTTAACGAATAAAAAGTCATGAGAAACAGTGAGTAGATTAGAAATCCATACTTCCATACTTAATATTATATAAGCACGAAAGTCTGTCTGTCTGTCTGTTACGCTTTTACGGATGCTGAACAGATTTTGATGAAAATTAGTATGAATAGAGTTGAAGGCTCGGAGTTAAACATAGGGTACTTTATGACGCAGGGCAGGCGGCGTTGCGGGAAACAGCTAGTAATTAATAACAGTTAAGGCACACATAGAACGCACACAACCGACGAGCTATCAACAGAATACATGAATGAACACAGATACATGTGTCATAATGGGCGATTGTCGAACTGACCCGCGACTTGTGACTCTAGATTATCGACAACCCACGTCACGCACTATCGCTTACGTTAGACATCTTCCGATGCAATATTGTGCTTCGTTAATTGTTAATTGTGTAATCATAACATAACAAATAGCTACTTTTTATTTATGTAAATAAAATAAACTAAAGAACGATACTGATTTGTTATTCTTCTTCTTTGTGAGTCGACTCTAGCTGTTGTCAAACTCCAGAGGACCATTCACCGACAAGGCATTGTCGGTGGCTTCGCAGAGGTCCCTAAGTGTGCAGGTGGCTGGGCACGCAGGACAGGACAGGAGATGCGTCATGGTTTGGGGAGAGACACCGCACTGGCAGGCCACCTCCGAGCAGTAGCCCCACATAAACATGTTTTCCTTGCTTCGGCCTACGAGGGTCCGGAGTCTGTTTAAAGACTTCCATGTAAGCCATGGCAGGTCATGCCCAGGAAGGAGGCACTCCGATAGCGGCAGAGATGAGGCCGAAGGGTATCTCTCCGTCCAAATATCCACTCTAGACTGAGAGGCTTCGCCAGTTAGTGGTTTTGTTTCTTTGACGAAGCTGTGTCGACTCTTCAGTCTTTGAGTGACGGGCACGTGGTTATTTAATGGATGCCGGTGATCCGTTTCTATTTTGGCCCTTTCAAGAGAGCTGGCCACATCTCTACGGACGCTCGGAGAGGCAACGCCAGCCAGGGGATACAGCTTCTCCACAGGTGTAGGTTTCAGGCAGCCTGTTATAATCCGACACGTGTCGTGTTTGTTATTTGAAGCGGAGGAGAATAGAAGAGTATGTTTAAAATTTTTGTACTTACTACATTGCTCTAGCGTTAAGTTCGCCTTTTTACCTTCTCTTTATCATTTGTTTTGTTCTATTTTTATTTCGATGTAATAAAGAGTATTTTTATGGTATTGTATTGCTACATGCGAGTTACTAACTTGGAGTCCTAGGATATCTCCGCAGTATACCGTCAATTCATTGCTAATGTCGTAGATTCGATTCCCACGGGAGGCATCTTTATTAATTGTTTCCTTTCCAGTTTGATTAGGATATTGCTTGGATCACCTGATTGTCTGATTATAATGATAATTACGTGCTTCGAAAGGCACGCTAAGCCGTTGGTCCCGACTGCCATTTGGTGGTCGTTGGAGCAACGTTGGAGGTTGAAAAGCGGATCCGTAAAAATCGATATGAATTGATAGCCACATTCACATGTCTCTACCATGTCTTAACATTATGTCAAACATTTTTAGCTACTTAAAATCAAATTCATCATATAGACGATATCAATGCTGAAAAGTTTCAGTGCTCTAAGGTTCTTTCGTATATTTTTCGTATTTATCAAACAACACTCTTTCCGTACGAAGCCTCAAAGATGTTGTGTTGAAGATATTACTTTGTAAAATAAATTAAATATTAATAGGATAGGATGCTCTAGCATGTACTCGTTGTGCAGGCCGTTTACCCCGTCATAGTGCAATTAATGCCATAATTCGCCGCGCGTTAATATCAGCCAATGTGCCTTGTGTGTTGGAACCCCCGGGACTTTCCCGCACGGATGGTAAGAGGCCGGACGGTTCAACGTTGATACCGTGGCAGAGACGAAAACGTTTATTATAGGACGCGACGCCACATATGTTAGTACATTTGCGGCGTCGTATCTCGGTCATACAGTAGGATCAATGGGAGCTGCTGCACGGGCGTGGGTGGCGGCCGGACAAAAATGTACTAAATATTCTATTCTCTCCTCACAATATATTTTTGTTCCGGTCGCAGTTATGACAGCTGGTTCTTGGTGTCCTGAAGCTAAAGATTTTGTGGCAGAGATGGGGCACCGTTTAAAAGATTGCGGTTATGACTACCGCTCAGGGTGGTACCTGGTTCAAAGGATTTCTATAGCTATCCAAAGAGGCAATGCTGCAAGTATTATGGGAACCTTTGAGCCTGGTCTTTCAATTGATAAAAAAAAAATATTATCATCTACGATTGTGATTAGATACGTTTCGACACAAGTAAATAAATTAAAATCAACTTTATTTTAGATAGATAGATAGATAGATATACACTTTATTGTACCAATCACAAAATTAAAATTAAAAGTAATACATTTAGAATATTGAGTACAAAGGCGGACTTATCGCTATTGCAATTTCTTCCAGCCAAACTTAGGGTAGATAGGATAAAAAGTGAAAACAAACAAAGGCGGTACAGTAATAAAATACTAACACTATCATCCTTTAGCGACTTTTATAGGCGATTTTTCTAGCGTTTTATATAAATATGGTTTATATTTAGAGTTTATTTAGTTTTGAGTTAAATTTAAAAGTCAAAATAAAAAAAAATTATAACCATTTTTTAAGTTATCGATCCCATAACTATCTAAACTATTTAGTACCTACATGTGTTGTAACCAATAAAGAAAAAGAAAAAAAAACATGTATTTATATTCAGAATGAGGTATTTTTAAATGAATGGAGATTAAGCTAATGCTTAATACTAGTTTATAAGAAAAAGATTAAATCATCATGATGATGATAAGAGAAAGATATAATAAATAAATAAAACTCAGTAGTTGCGAAAAAATCTTATCTTTTTTTGTAAGGTATTTCTTTTTGTGCAGTACGTGTAGTTATTTTATCTCATGGAAGTAGATGATAGTGTTGAAGATACGTGCCTACTTAATTTTCTTTTGACAATACGTGGGGCGCACTATAAGTTTCCGGAATTAATATGAAAAAATACTATTAAAGGTACAAAATTAATTTATTGTTTTTCAAAATAATCTCCCTTGGCGTCTATGCACTTTTTCATTTGATGAAACCAGTTTTGAAAACTTTTGTGCCACTCCTCTGTGGTGACCTCTGAAACGTGTTTTTCATACTCCTCGACAGCCTCTTCTGGTGATAAAAATCGTTGACCGCGTAATTGGTTCTTAATTTTTGGGAACAGAAAAAAGTCACAAGATGCCACGTCGGGACTGTATGCAGGATGACTCATGAGTTCTACATTTTTCGCCTTCAAAAAGTCGTTTGTCTGTCTGGCCGTGTGAGAACTAGCATTGTCGTGGTGCAGGATGATACGGCGTTTACGGTTATTTTTACGGAGTTCGTCAATAACTTCCGGCAAACAAATGGTCGTGTACCAGTCACTATTCACTGTACGACGACTCTCTAAAGCAACAGTAGCCACGTGCCCAGTTTTATTAAAAAAAGAAGCAATCATCCGCTTAGATGCACTTTTCACGCGCGCCACTTTGGTTGGTTTCGGCTCATCTTGAAAGACCCATACGCTCGATTGCTGCTTTGTTTTGGGATCGTAGCAATAAATCCATGTTTCGTCACCTGTTACTATGTCCCACACCAAATTTGACGCACCTTCGTTGAATCTGGTAAGCATGGCACTGCACCAAGTGACGCGGTCCGTTTTTTGAGCCTCGGTCAAGTTGTGTGGGATCCACCGCGAGCACAGCTTTCTCACACCCAAATGTTTGTGTAGGATTAATTGTATTTGACTCATGCCTATTTCTAAGGATGCGCGAATTTCATGGTAGGTCACATTCCTGTCTGTTTCAATCATACGGCGCACAGCATTGATGTTTTTGTTGGTCACAGCGATGGACGGCCGACCATCGCGAGATTCGTCACTGAGATTGATACGACCACGCTTGAATTCTGCAAACCAGCTATAAACAGTTGTCTTGCATGGTGCTTCATTGCCAAAAGCTGTTTCAAGCCGAGCGATGCTCTGTTGAGCTGTCAAATTACACTTAAAATCGTAGAAAATCATACTACGAAAATTTTCCCGAGTTAAATCCATGTTGATGCAGACACACAATTTTTTAAATGGCGCCACAAGGTAAAAACAAAAGACAGTCAGATGAAACAAACTGCATTCTACAGCCAAAGAGTTCTATTTCCAAATGTCGCAATAAATTTTTAAATATTGTTTATGTAAGTGGCCAGTTCCGGAAACTTACAGTGCGCCCTATGTATTGGTAGTGTAATGATGGAAGTAAACTAAAGCTCCCGTGCACTATAGTCGATATGTTGTGATAATCAGTGGATTAAGTACCTATATTTTTATTTCCCAGATGGCCTTCATGATGATGTTCATAACACCAATAATTTTTTTTCACTTTGGCGAAGCAGTACGTCCAAGTTATGCAGAGTTTTAGATGGCAGATATGGTTTAAAAAGTCTCAATAATTTTCATAATGGAAAAACTTAGGAATTTAAAATCGTACCATTTTGCCTTCTTGTATCCTACATGGCCGCATTTATATAGTTTTCTTGCCACTATTGCAAAAAAAAGAAGAATTTCGTTTTTCTCCATTGATCTGCAACAGTCCTGATGTAGCGAATTCTTAGCATAAATCAGCTGGTACTCACCACCCTCCATGGCGTACCCCGCCGCAGCCGCCGCGGCATGCAGCGCCCCGTACTCTTTTCCATCCATCCCTCCCAGCATCATGTCCGTGGTCCGTCACTCACTCACACGCACCATAACAACACTACAACACGAGCGCTCGCCCGGCCGCGACCATGACATGTGTGCCTGCTGCGCTCGCGCACGCAACCCCGCCCCCCGCGCGAAATACAGCACAGCCATTGGTGCGCATCGGCCAATCGCCGCGCTTCATTTCGAACGCTTTCGTTTTTCCATGTTGCGTTCTATTTGAAGCGTGTTGATGCATCTTCTGATTTCTCTATTGAATTTTCTACTCTATGTTTCAGTGATAGGATTTAGTTTTGGTCAGTTTAGTGGTTACAAAATGTCTGTTTTCCCGTTCGGTCGGTTGCGCACGGGCTGTGCCCGACGAGAGGAGAGGAACTGTGTACGGTCGAGTAGGCAGGGTGCGTGATATGGGCAGGTTGCCACCTAAACTATGTATACTGCACTTACAACCTAGTTATGTTTGTTTATGTAAGCGTCTGGTTACGAGTTTTGTCACGATGTAATTGATATTTTATGTTCGTTAATTTGAATCGGGAAATGGGTATAATGTATTTTTCAATTTTCTGTACATGTGTAAGCGATAAGGGAATAATCGAATATAAGTTAATTACTCTGTGGTTATGCTTCTGGGGTATTGTGTTGAGAGCTGAATGGGGTCTACTTGAGATAAGTCTAGCTCTACTTACCAATAAAATATGAGTATAAATCTAAATTGTAAGTTTGAGTTTAAAAATAAATCATTCGTAGCACTACTAAGAATGTTTAGTTATATCATTATATAAAAATAAGTTTATTATCATTCCAACTTTTTGTATCCCTTTACCAAACCCAATGGTTGACTGTTACATAATGTGTTTAGCATTAAGTTCGCCTATTGTGCTGAAGCTTGTGAGTTTGAACGCTTTTACATTGTGAAAACCTATGTACCTACTTAAATTTCATAAAATATTTTGCATTTGATAGATTTATTATTTAACTGTCTCCGTGAAGTAATGTATTAAGGCGATTGCTTTAGACTCGGAGGTCGTGGGTCCCACGGTACGCATGGATACTTTGTTTAGTTGTATCCAGTTTAATTAGGACATTACAGGCTTGAATCACCTGATTGTCTGATAAAAGAAATGATGATCCCGTGCTTCGGAAAATGGTTCCAGGTCCCTTTTGGTGATTGTTAAAGGAACCACCTCAGAGACCTAAAGGCGGTTACGAAAACACACTGACACGAGGGTGTACAGGGTCGATTTACTATGTAACTCGCTTGATATGAAAGAATTAGCCATCACAGTAAGTAATTAGTGCACAATGTTTTCTTATGTTTTCGCGATTGTTATTCATTAAATTAAACTATTTTAATACGGTTTTATCGCGTTTATTACTTATTTATTTACACCTGACGTTTCAAACACTTTACAGCGTTCATGGTCGCAGGCAGACTAAGTTAACATTTGTCTTTGATGTCATAAGATTACAAAACTACCGCCTGAAATTTTTATTGGGAACTATTCCGATTCACGCAGTATTGGCTCACAGTATCTAAGGGTCTTGCAGTCTGCTTCCGAGTTTGCAATTTTATTAAGTTAATGACTGGGTCCCAAGCTGGCGGTACCTGCCATCCATCCTCTCTATTGAAATTAGGATGTTTTTTAATTTCAATAGCTTCACGTAACATCCTTGGAATGAATCTGTTTTCCTTTGCAAGGACTTGAGGATTATCAAAACGCATATAGTGGTTGGGTTTGTCTAGAGCATGTTCACAGACTGCAGACTTGGTTGAGCGTCTATTTTTCATGTCAGCAATATGTTCTTTTATACGAGTATTAATGCTTCTCTTTGTTTGCCCAATGTATGATAAACCACAGTCACAGTCAATTTTATAAACTCCAGCATCTTGCAATGGGATATTGGATTTTACAGGTCTTAAAAATTGGTTTATTTTCTTATGCGGCTTGTAATAGGTCTTGATTGAAGCTCGCCTAAGTATGTTACCAATCTTGTCCGTGACTCCCTTTATGTATGGTAAGATGGCAGGAAAACGATCAACTGTGTGTGGCTTGGGTCGACTTCTGTGACAAATGTGTGGGAGGCTGAGATTGTTGCTTCTTAAGACAGACTTGACTCGTTGAAGCTCCTCCTTAAGATGGTGGGTGTCACAGATGCCGTGTGCTCTCTGTAACAAAGATTTGCCTACGGTAGCTAACTGACATGGATGATGGTGAGATTTACCATTGAGATATTTGTCTGTGTGGGTGGGCTTTCTGTACACAGTGTGACTGATACTATTGTCAAGATTTCTAGTTATTAAAACATCAAGAAAGGCTAATGAATTATTGATCTCAGGTTCCATAGTGAATTTAATTTTACTATTAATGGAATTTAAATGATCTAACAAAACAGAGACTTGAGTTTTGGGGAGTACAACAAAAGTATCATCTACGTACCGTTTGAACATCTTCGGCATAGCCAGGGTGCTTGAAAGAGCCGTCTCCTCAAGGTCTTCCATGAAAATGTCGGCAACAATGGGAGAGACTGGAGACCCCATAGCTACACCGTCAATTTGCATGTAGAATTTGTTTTCCCAGAAGATATAGCCTGATGTTAAGCAATGCTCAAGTAACTCTGCATACTCTTGAGGTAGATGGTGGTCCTCAAGCCTTCTCTTGACAATATCAATACAGTCATGTAAAGGTAGGCTGGTAAATAATGACTGTACATCAAAACTGACCATTGTGTCTTCATCAGTTAATCGTAGATCTTTAATTAAGCTGATAAAGTGATAAGAGTCCTTGACATTAGTATCAGTATGACCACGAAGTTGTGTGTTTTAATAACTAGAAATCTTGACAATAGTATCAGTCACACTGTGTACAGAAAGCCCACCCACACAGACAAATATCTCAATGGTAAATCTCACCATCATCCATGTCAGTTAGCTACCGTAGGCAAATCTTTGTTACAGAGAGCACACGGCATCTGTGACACCCACCATCTTAAGGAGGAGCTTCAACGAGTCAAGTCTGTCTTAAGAAGCAACAATCTCAGCCTCCCACACATTTGTCACAGAAGTCGACCCAAGCCACACACAGTTGATCGTTTTCCTGCCATCTTACCATACATAAAGGGAGTCACGGACAAGATTGGTAACATACTTAGGCGAGCTTCAATCAAGACCTATTACAAGCCGCATAAGAAAATAAACCAATTTTTAAGACCTGTAAAATCCAATATCCCATTGCAAGATGCTGGAGTTTATAAAATTGACTGTGACTGTGGTTTATCATACATTGGGCAAACAAAGAGAAGCATTAATACTCGTATAAAAGAACATATTGCTGACATGAAAAATAGACGCTCAACCAAGTCTGCAGTCTGTGAACATGCTCTAGACAAACCCAACCACTATATGCGTTTTGATAATCCTCAAGTCCTTGCAAAGGAAAACAGATTCATTCCAAGGATGTTACGTGAAGCTATTGAAATTAAAAAACATCCTAATTTCAATAGAGAGGATGGATGGCAGGTACCGCCAGCTTGGGACCCAGTCATTAACTTAATAAAATTGCAAACTCGGAAGCAGACTGCAAGACCCTTAGATACTGTGAGCCAATACTGCGTGAATCGGAATAGTTCCCAATAAAAATTTCAGGCGGTAGTTTTGTAATCTTATGACATCAAAGACAAATGTTAACTTAGTCTGCCTGCGACCATGAACGCTGTAAAGTGTTTGAAACGTCAGGTGTAAATAAATAAGTAATAAACGCGATAAAACCGTATTAAAATAGTTTAATTTAATGAATTAGTGCACACTTCTTTGTCGAAAGTTGTTTTTCGTAGTTGCGTCCTCAGCTTACGCTTCGGAGCCTAGGGTACGCTGTAAGTCATGGTCCTAGATTTGGCAATACTATTTACACACACAATCTGATAAACCGCGGGTATAGTTATTAAGTACCTATTTTATACGTGTCAAAAAAATTTTTTTTTTTTTCAAAAATTATTTTGTCTTACAATAATAATTAAGTAGCTTATGTTTGTTATGGGACTGCTCCGAAAAGGTTTAACAGATTTCTATGATTTTGTGTATATTTGGTATCTGATAAAATTTATGAGGATTTGGTTTTCTGATTACCTCCGTGACCGCCAGCAAGCAGTTCGTATGGATCGTGAGTTGTTTGACTGGAATACCCTCTGCACTGGAGTGCCGCAAGGTGGCATTCTCTCTCCTTTACTTTTTTCTATCTTCATAAATCTTCTTTCTTCTTCCATTGACTGCTCTTACCATTTCTATGCTGACGATCTACAAATATACGCACAGTCTACAGTAGATAACATTGACTCAGCAATCACCGAGGTAAACTCAGCTCTGTCGGCTATCTCTTCGTGGTCTGCTGGCTTTGGAATCAGTGTCAACCCAGATAAATGTCAGGCAATCGTTATTGGTAGCAGTAGACAAATTAACCAGCTCGAACTTAGCTCTGTTTCACCTTTAACCTACAATAATAACGTTATTCCTTTTCGTAATTCTGTAAAAAACTTAGGTCTCCATATTGATATCACACTCAGTTGGACTACTCATGTGGCTGAAATCAGCCGCTCTATTAATATTGTTCTTCAACAGCTGAATCGTCTCAGAAATTTTCTACCTATTAAAACGAAGATTCTTTTGGTTCAAACCTTAGTTTTTCCAATTTTGGACTATGCAGATGTATGCTATCCGGACCTTAATCAAGATCTTATAAATAAGTTAGATCGTCTAGTAAATAACTGCATCCGCTTCATATTTTGCCTCCGTAAGTATGATCACATATCGCCTTACCGCTCCGAGCTTAGATGGCTACAAATTCGTCAACGCAGAGAGCTTAGGCTTCTCTGTACACTCTTTTCGATCCTAATGAATCCTCAATCTCCTGATTATTTAAAATGTAATTTTCAATATCTATCCGACTCTCATGACCGTCAACTTCGCTCTTCTAATTCTCTCTTACTAAGTACTCCTCTTTTTCGCACCAGTTTTATGGCTAATTCCTTCACTTTACAATCTACTCGACTTTGGAATGCTTTGCCTGCTGATATTAGGGAAAGTCCTAACAATTTTTTATTTAAAAAGCGGGCACGTGTGCACATTTTGGACTCGCTCAGTTAAAACTTCTCAATGTGACTTGACTTCATCATTGATATTTGTGTAGGTATATGTATATATATAGGTATATATTTAAAATGAAATAGTATTTGTGTATGTTTTATGTATGTTTACGTAGTGTATAAACTTAAGCTTTTGATAAAATTTGCTCTATAAGTAATACATTTTTCCCCCTTAACTTTTTTGCGCCAAACTATCTTTCCATTTCTCCCAATGGTTGACTGGTAGAGAATGCTCTTAGCATTAAGTCCGCCAATTGTTATAAGTATATGTGTACTTTGTGGAACAATAAATAATTAATAAATAAATAATATCACCATTGAAAAAGGAACTTTTATTTTTCGATACTCTTTGGACATCACAGACAAATGTTAACTTAGTTTACCTGCGACAAAGAGCTTCGAATAAACATTTCTTTCTCAATGACCTGCGACCATGAATGCTGAAAAGTGTTTGAAATGTTAGGTTTAAATAAATATTTAATTAATGTGTAACAATCGCGAAAACTAAATCATAAAGTAATCATTAAGCAATTTTTTAATATTAGTTCGGGTGCGAAGCAGCGGGCTAATCCATACTAATATTATAAATGTGAAAGTGTGTTTGCTTGTCCTTCTTTCACGTTAAAACGGAGCAACGGATTGATGTGAATTTTTTCGTGTGGAGATAGTTGGAGACCTGGAGAGTGACATAGGCTACTTTTTTCCGTGACACAAACGGAATTCCACGCGGGCGAAGCCGCGGGCACAGCTAGTATTACATATTTTAAAACATCAGCGGCTTTACGGAAGCCACATGCCGCCAATAAAATGTGGCAGCGTCAGTAAAAACGCTTCACAGCGCCGCCCGGGAGCATTTCTGTTAATTACCACAAATATGTCGTCGACAAAAAGAGGCTTCAGACATGCAAATTACTGAGTTCAATGAAGCAACAAGCGAAGAAACAAACGCACCGACACACAGACATAATTTGGTATTTGGGAAATGCCATTGCGGTAACAAATTCCAGTAATGTAGAGCAGTTTTTTTCTAGCGTTTTACGTCTAACAGCAAAGGTCTTTCCAATCTGTTACCAAATCCAAACCTATCCAGTGGCAATTATAACAAAAGCATGCATTTAATATATTCATTTCTCTCTAAGGTTTTCCACTAGATATGTAGCGGAACTTGTAAATTCTACTATGAAGATGCGCCGCCGCAAAGAGAGGCCCAAATAAATAGTTCCCAGGCAATAGTTTCCTGGGTCAAAAGTGTTTTTTCTTTTTTCAATTGTGCGATAAATTATTAAGATATAACGCATCAAAGTTTAGAAGGGGGGCTCGTGATCACCAGTGCTCGCCTGGCTGCCGGCGCATTGTGTTGTTGCAGGCCATGAATTATGTAAGTACATATTTACATCCATTGCTGGACACATGCCTCTTTTTTAAGGTGGTCCTCGTTCTGGTCGACTTTGCCGTATTTTCAACATCGTCCAACCAGGTACGGCGTTGCTAGCGTAATTTCCACGGGAACAGTAGCTCTGCTATCCTGTATCCAAAGTCCTTCTCAGTACGTAAAAATATACGAACTCACTTTCACATTTATAATAAGTTATTATTACTTAAACCTATAACCATGGGCAAATACGCGAGGAAGAGACCATCCAGCATTAAGTTGTGTGGACGATATAAAGCGCCAGGCAGGCCCCAACTGGATAAAAGTGGCACGGGAGAAACAAATTTGGAAGATTATAGAAGAGACTATGTCCAAAAACGGATATCGTATAGAATAGAATAGAATAATTTTATTTGCATAAAATATGGTTACAGGGATGTTACATGTTACAGTTTAATTTGGATCTACATATTTATATTTCTTTAGCTGTTAGAAATAGCTTTGGATGCAATTTCACAAATTTACTCACTTCAAAAATATATAAACCGGGCAGAGAAAGAAGACCAAGCTTTTTGAACAGAGGTCTGCAAGAAGTCCATGGTGTTACTCTACACATGGCTCGAATGCACTTTTTTTGGACTATGAATACCTTATTAACCTCAACAGAATTACCCCACAAAATATATCCATATCTAAGGGTCGAACAAACGTATCCATGATAAGCAGACATTGATATTGTTGCCAAGTTACATACACAAACCGATTGAGTTTTTTACAAACTTGATCGACATGCGCTTTCCAATTAACATGTTTGTCAAGCACAAGTCCAAGACATCTTGTTTGATTAACGTCTGTGAGAATGTCCTTATAATATAATCTATTCGTAACTTACTAACTGTTTTTTGGTAAAATGAAATTGTATTAGATTCGTATATTTCGAAAGGGCTGCTATCGATGGATGGATACATTATGACTTAAGATTATTATCGGTTAGGGATATCTAGCTTATACCAAGGCCTTATTTGGCCCATACCTGCATAATGGACCGGCTGTTAGCGCGTTGTGTTCACGCAGGCCGTATGTTATCTCTTCCTGGATCAAGTTGGCTCTGGCTTAATTTAAAACTTAAATTTTCGTAATAATCTACTATTCAGATTGTTCATTTGCATTTATAATATTTTATTGTTATGTGTAGGATAGTGTAAACCTAGCTTATACTAAGGCCTTATTTGGCCTCATACCTGCATAATGGGCCGGCTGCCGGCGCATTGTGTTGTTGCAGGCCGTGAATTATGTGCGATTGTCCGGATTGCGACTTATTCCCGTCGCGTATTGTTCTGTTTATCATTTCTATGGCCATTATTAAGGCTGTCGTAAATAAATGTTCACATTTGTCAGATTACAGTACAGATTCTCTCACTTTCACGTCGAATTGGGGAGAGTATATTACCACAGATTACAGAATATATGCTATACAGATATTCCACCGCCATACATTGAAACGCACCAACTTTTCTGGTTACTTCTGGTTATCCTCAATACAAAGTCATTGTTACGCCATCTATCGAAAATATAAGAAGTTACATAACTTTTGAAATACAGCACATAATCAACTTATTTTAGAATTAAAGTACGTAAAAAAATAGTGTTTTAAAAAGTCTGTTTTTTTGCCAAATATAAGCGAGATCAGTACTTAATTAAATATTTATCTTTTTGAAGCGCCATCTTACATCAAATAGGGGAACTAACTCTTTTTATTATGCAATGAGACCCCGTATTATTTATTATAGACGTGATATTTTGAAATGTAGAAGGAATTCTTATTAATTTTACCAAATTCATGTAAGTACTTACACATTACGTCGAATAGAATACAATATAGAACATTGACACAAGGGTGCTAAATCGTCTTCTTTTTAGCCTTTCTCTACTTTACCAAAGAGTTGGTGTAGGCCTTCTTCAGACTCCTCCATCTCTCTCTATCCTTGGCAGTGAGACTTCAGTTGCTGTCCGCTATCTAAGGGTGCTGCATATATCTTCTTATATTTTATCGCCTTAAGTAAGCGCTTTCTCTAATCTAAGCAGGTTCATGGTTTTATCGTCAGATGACAACTACGGATTTTGAAATCCATTTTAAGGTTTACAAGATTTGCAGTTATGGCTTATTTTGAATCCTATATATTTTAGAAATATTGTAGGTGATTATAAAATTTACTCTCGGCACTGTATCTTTGTTAAGTACTGCGAACTTTTTGTGATCAAGTCTAAATTTCTGAGATCACACAGAGTCGCAACTTAGCTCCCCAATTTCACTCGACTAATTTAAACTATTCACAAGGCGGTTACAATGGAGTAAAGTTGAGAGTGCATTTATGATAAAATTGTTAATCAAATTGCATGAACATCTTATTATAAGGAAAGCTTGTTTTTGTAATAGTTACACTTTATTGCGTTAAAACTATAAACGCTAAACTATAATCGAAAATAAATGATTCTTCTAATAATTAAAATATTTTTGTCGGCTACAGGTTTTTACCTATTTGGAAACTGTTGTATATTATTGGTGTTTACATTAGAACGAAATATAGAATGATAAGTATGTAGTAGAATTTTATATGAATACTATTGGTATAACCATATGAATAAATGAATAAATGGATCTTGTTTTCTTTAGCGTGTGATAAAGGGTTATAGGGCCAATAGAAACTTCGATTTGAAAATGAATGCGAAATGATAAAATAAAATTGTTACAGGTTGAAAAGAGTAAAACGATTAAATAATTAGTCATTAAACAGTATAAAAAGCCGACTGGAGATGGAAAGAGAAAAAGCGAGATTAGATCTAAAGATAATTTCGAAATGCTTTTTGAAAAAAATGGAATATTAATCAAAATCAGCAATAAACGTATGGTTCTGAACAACACACTGGTGTAATGAGAGAACTAACAGATAAATGTCATGTTTATATCCAACGTGTGTACTATTTAGGGACGTCACAAACTATGTAGAGTACAGAAGAATAACTCATATTTCTAATTGCAAATTAGCGTGGCGTCAATAAAAGAAAAGGACTCCAAGCCATATTTTATCTAAGACGGCAAAAACCCACGCTCACACCCTGCATGTATGTAACTGTATAGACCGTTTCATGTAAAAGAAAAAACGCTGGGAGTGGCGCTAGTGTCGTCATCCAGTGGAATTTTTACTTGAAAAAATATGTAATTTACTAATTGCTGCCGCTCTACTTGTGTGAAAAGTTCTATACGCCACAAGTCAATACTATTCGGCGTCACATTGTGCTAACACTAACATACTATATTCTATAATAATCTGTGCACTAAATAAGCTATATATTATACTTAAGTTCATTGGTTGTCAGTTGTGTTATGATGTGACAGAATTTAACAACGCAAGACGGCCTTTTAGGAACAAATATTTTTTTCCACGACATAAGTACTAATTTACCTTGTTACTGGTCATCATCATCCTTCGGTATTGGTACAATAAAGCACCTATAAATTATATCTACCCATCTGGTTAGCCGACGTCGCCTTGACAGAAGGTCTTCATTATTTAGTTTGACGGCCGTCTGATACACTAAGTTCTGAGAGCTGATTTCATTTAATTTTATGTTACATTTCGTGCTGTGCGCATCCGTCTTTTTTTCTTTTTTTCCGTCAATGACAAACAAACAAAAGTCGCGTGTCGCATCTACACTCTACATAATTTACAGTGACACGTAGCGTCGCGGTCGGAGGCGCGTGACGCCGCGTCGCGCGACGTCGCGGCGTGACAGCGGATCTGCGCGTGTTACGGAAAAATGCGGTGTTTTGTTGCATGTAAGACATACTGGTTAATGAATGTCGGAGATGTTGTGATGTGTTTCCGGTGCTATTTTTTACAAAGTATGCAGTAGGCATTGTGGACTTTGAGGAGCTTGATAGTTGAGCGCGGCCTTTGCAATGTAACATGCCTATATGATTAGTTCGTCGGAAGGTCTTCTTTGCTACTGAAGTTAAGCCCTGGTCCTGGCAACTTGGGATTTTTTCCCCAAATTCATGTCCAAAGTAAATCGAACAGAATACAACATAGAACAGAACATTAGTACAACAAAATTGTTCGTAATTATCAGCAAAAAATATCTAAAACCTACTTAACCTAAGTCAAAACACTGCATTAACCTGTATTTATTATTATTTGTTTGCTCGTTTGTAATATTATATCAAATTCTATGTCATCATAACAAAAATATAACATGGAAACGTAAACATGGCCGACTTATCCCACTCTTAGAAATCCCTGCTCCAATCAACCAGCCAGTTACAGGAGAAGATATGCTTACAGGAAGGGTAAAAGCTATGTTCTTTATCACTACTCATCTTAGGCCTTCCCGGTTGCATCCTCGGCTGATTTTATCGGAGCCCAGGAACCACGAAGAAAAAGCTATGTTCTTTGTGTACAATACTTATTGTCTTCATAGCTCAAAATAAGCTAAACAAGCTGCCAGCAGAGTTTAATAACAGAACAAACAGTTCCTCCAACAGACCAACAAAGCGGCCATTAACAGTCTCTCAAGAGCTGCGGCAAGCGGTTACCGACACAAAGAGGTGCTGCTACCGAAAGCACATGAGTAGATATAGGAATAGAGAGAAGGTTATAGATAAGTCCGCCGTTGTGCCTATATTTCTGTAATGTTTAAATTTTTGGCGTTCATTGCATTTGTTTTATTAGAAATTAGTTTCATTGTTACATTAGAAATAGTGAGATAATGAACAGGTGTGGGGTGAATGATGATGTAGTGACAAAGATTGAAAAAGGGATGTTAAGATAGTTTGGGCATGTAGAAAGGATAGATGAAAGGAGACTTACGAAAGGTATTTACAAATCAAAGGTGACAGGAAAAGTCGGTAAGGACCGGCCTCGGAGAACATGCTGCTACCAAATCGCAGACATATTAAAAAGGGAGATGTCAGAAGTACTCGTAATCGACGAGCGTGTATGACGAGATTGATGAGCGTAGAAGTGAGGGAAGTCTGTAAGGATCGTAGCAAATGGAAATCCGTAGTCTCTGCCTACCCTTACGGGAAAAAGGAGTGATGGTATGTATGTATGTTAGGTGAGCAAAATAAACTATTCTATTCTATTCTGAGAAGCATAATAAAAATATTATAATTCATTTATTTCAGGCAACAAAACGTAATATACATTATGTCAATACACATTGGTTTTGGAGGCTTTTTATTGTGACCTACATTCGGAATTAATGTTTTTAATTCCACTATCTCTGAACGTAGATCACTGCACTGATGACTGATCGGGAAGCCTTAAATTTTAACTGAAGATCGGTCAGGTGCGACTAGAGCGTTGTGATGTCCCGTAATAACCTTGTGACATCTACATGGTCGAAGGTGACAGGAGGCAGCTTATGCAATTTTTTTGCAACAAACTCCACCGGCCACTGATCAGGATTCGTCTCCTTGAACAGCTTTATAGTGTCCTGCAGACTTCTCTCTCCCTTTTCATCACTTCTGCGGGACGGCATTCAGTCACTCATGCCAAGCGAATCTCCTCCTCGCTGAAGTGGCTGCAGATCTGCGTCACACTGACTTCGTCCATGCAATCTAGCTGCTTCTGCAGGAACGCCAACAGCTCGCTGACCACGAGTTTTTTTAAAACCCGACTACGGGAAGCGGCTAACGCCGCGCGTATCGTGATTTTTTTAATTAATTCGCAAGCGGAACCACGCTCGTCCGGTGTCCAGCGCGCAACACTACACATAATGCTGGTGCCGTCCTTGGATTGGTCGTGGTCGCCAGGCGTTTCAGTACTACAACCTGGACAAGCGTACATTGCAATGTATAATTATAAATTAATACTAGTCACTGTCTCTACTTTAAATTTGTAATCTTCATACGCTATATATAATATACTGTAGTTAAGAAGGACGAAAAGGGCCGAAATCGTCTGAGATGATTAAATGGTGGGCGATTTGTCAAATATAAATAAAAATCTAAAATAAATATGTTGTAGTTTATTATATTTTGGTATTTTAAGTATGTAACTGTTATTGTACACCCACATTGAAGATATCTGCTTGACCCAAAGGTTGGTTGCTAAGTAATGCTTTTAGTATTATGTACGCCTATTGTGATATACAATTGTATATTTGTACAATAAAGTTTAAACAAATAAATATTAACACAAATATCTCACTTTGCAATGACAATGTCAAAACTTTATACTAAGTATTATATTTATGTGGGATAAATGTGCAGACAAGATGACTCTGCGACGCCGTCGCTATATCCTGACAGTTAACTATTTAACCACATGAGAACTGGTTAAGTTTATTATCATTCCAACTTTTTGTACATATTTATAGCTATATATTTTTAATACCCACATGACGATATCTGTTTAACCCAAAGGTTGACTGTTAGATAATGCTTTTAGCATTAAGTTCGCCTATTGTGCTATACAATTGTATTATGTACAATAAAGTTTAAATAAATAAATAAACTGGGTCACAGAACGAACACTGTAATGAAGTCTTCTCTGTTTCGTACATCTCTCATGTGCCCTAGCCCATCAGATATAAATACCGCAGATAAATACCGCCCTGCGATCCTCAGATCTCTTCGGCGGGCGTCACGCTCCACCGCGACCAGTAATCGTACCGCCTACCCTACTTTGAAAACAATCACTTACCAACCGAAAATCAACCTTAATTCCTGACGATAAAGCACAAATTCGCTTAATAAAAGATGTTAATCTTAAAAACTCTACACGCAAGCAATTCTAATGCTTAATTCGTTAAGTTTAGGGCTAATTTTGTGTGAATAAAGTACAAAGGGCGTAGAAACAACGGAAGCTAAATTGCCGATGGTATCGCGTCTGTAATTAGTAGTTTAATTAAGAAATGCCGGTTAAGAAGCGATAATTACATCATTAAATTGAGAGTGCGAGGGAAATTGGATTTTTCTTGAAATTTTTTTAGAATGTTAACCGAAACAATTTTAAATGTTGAGTTCTATAATCAATAATCATTTATTCTTTTATAAACATGTTAAATTCAAGATGGTACATTGAAAATATTAAGCACATACACGTTTAGCACAATATAAAACAAGTAAATAAATGCGAGTTAATCTTGCAAAAATTAGATCAGCTGTCCTTTATAGTCACAATCAACATTTTGTCAGAAAAGAATTCATGCAAGTCATAATAACATTTGGTTACCAACAACTCTTTCAGATGAGTTTTAAATTTATTTAGGGGTAATTCTTTCAAATTCCGAGGCCGTTTATTATACACTTTTGGTGCCATGCTATAGATACTATTCTCTACTATATATATACTCATGAGCCTCGTTTTGCACTTCGGCAATAGCAATGTAGTGTATTGTATCTCTTCTATTTCTATTATTGGCATCAGCTAGTCTTGTAAAGAGACGAGAATTAGATTATACAAATACACTAACTTCAAAGATGTAGAGCGAATATTGATAATGAGTTAGTTTGTTATGTCCATATATTTAGTACACGTATTTGGATTCTACGTGAAAAGAAATGGTGGAAGAGGTGACCTCATGGGGGCGATAATAGGTGCGGCCCAGGTATTGGATTGAGAGATCCCGACAGCACAATATATCCCAAGGTGTTTTTCTTTGTGCTGTGTGTGTATGTGTTTTCACACTTCACAGGCACCTTAATTATTCATCCTTTGTCGGAACTAAAGATCGTCGAAACCGAAATCAAAACGTTCATTTCTTAATGGCCGGGACGTATAACCAAGATGCCACATTAAACTCTTTGTCTCTCTTAGTCAAAGCCCTTTCCCGGTTGCTTTGAATCCCAAATTTTTTTATTTAGTAAGTTTTCTCGCCGAATTTCATAATCCTTGTATAGTTTTGTTCAATCTGGCTGGCACTTAGCGTCACGATACAACTTGTCTATGTCAGTATTTTCTTACATGAATTTTAGTAGATTTTACAAACAAAGGTTTTATAGCTATCTAAGTTACTGTCGCCAGACTGCCCCTGTCCATCCTTGCTTGCTTTGTGGAAGATCGCACTTATATGTGGTCAAGGTTCTCAGATATTTAAGGGACGGACCGATGATAAAGCAGTTGCTCTCAGTATGCAGTAAGGAATTCGTCATAGACCGACATCTGACATGAAACAACTTTTTTATTTCATTAGTAGCATAAAAACAGAAATGTTAACAAACAGGGATTATGTTTCGGGTTACAGTTAGTCTGAAGTTCAGAGTTAGCGGAGGCAGTCGGCGTGTCGATGTCAAAGGGACCGCCGTTCCCACATCAGATGAACTCAGGGCTGCTACTCTTTAATAAAATTTCATGATAAAACTGTATTTTTTATTACTTATAGAGAGAAGCGTAAAATATAAAAAAGCTTTTATACTTACTTCCATTGGTTAGCCAGTCATTTATGACAGCGGTGAGCATTGAGAAAGCCAGTCATTTATGACCGCGGTGAGCATTGAAAAAGCCAGTCATTTGTGACCGCGGTGATCATTGAGAAAGCCAGTCATTTATGACCGCGGTGAGCATTGAAAAAGCCAGTCATTTGTGACCGCGGTGAGCATTCAGAAAGCCAGTCATTTATGACCGCGGTGAGTTTGAGAAAACGACGTTTATTTCGATGCTCTTTGGCGGTTAGACGTCGGAAGTACGAGGTGATTATTACTTGGTCCTGTAGTTTTGTACTACATAGGGCGCACTGTAAGTTTCCGGAACTGGCCACTTACATAAACAATATTTAAAAATTTATTGCAACATTTGAAAATAGAACTCTTTGGCTGTAGAATGCAGTTTGTTTCATCTGACTGTCTTTTGTTTTTACCTTGTGGCGCCATTTAAAAAATTGTGTGTCTGCATCAACATGGATTTAACTCGGGAAAATTTTCGTAGTATGATTTTCTACGATTTTAAGTGTAATTTGACAGCTCAACAGAGCATCGCTCGGCTTGAAACAGCTTTTGGCAATGAAGCACCATGCAAGACAACTGTTAATAGCTGGTTTGCAGAATTCAAGCGTGGTCGTATCAATCTCAGTGACGAATCTCGCGATGGTCGGCCGTCCACCGCTGTGACCAACAAAAACATCAATGCTGTGCGCCGTATGATTGAAACAGACAGGCATGTGACCTACCATGAAATTCGCGCATCCTTAGAAATAGGCATGAGTCAAATACAATTAATCCTACACAAACATTTGGGTGTGAGAAAGCTGTGCTCGCGGTGGATCCCACACAACTTGACTGAGGCTCAAAAAACGGACCGCGTCACTTGGTGCAGTGCCATGCTTACCAGATTCAACGAAGGTGCGTCAAATTTGGTGTGGGACATAGTAACAGGTGACGAAACATGGATTTATTGCTACGATCCCAAAACAAAGCAGCAATCGAGCGTATGGGTCTTTCAAGATGAGCCGAAACCAACCAAAGTGGCGCGCGTGAAAAGTGCATCTAAGCGGATGATGATGCTTCTTTTTTTAATAAAACTGGACACGTGGCTACTGTTGCTTTAGAGAATCGTCGTACAGTGAATAGTGACTGGTACACGACCATTTGTTTGCCGGAAGTTATTGACGAACTCCGTAAAAATAACCGTAAACGCCGTATCATCCTGCACCACGACAATGCTAGTTCTCACACGGCCAGACAGACAAACGACTTTTTGAAGGCGAAAAATGTAGAACTCATGAGTCATCCTGCATACAGTCCCGACCTGGCACCTTGTGACTTTTTTCTGTTCCCAAAAATTAAGAACCAATTACGCGGTCAACGATTTTCATCACCAGAAGAGGCTGTCGAGGAGTATGAAAAACACGTTTCAGAGGTCACCACAGAGGAGTGGCACAAAAGTTTTCAAAACTGGTTTCATCGAATGAAAAAGTGCATAGACGCCAAGGGAGATTATTTTGAAAAACAATAAATTAATTTTGTACCTTTAATAGTATTTTTTCATATTCATTCCGGAAACTTATAGTGCGCCCCACGTATAAATATGGAGAACGTTAGTTTGTAGACATCTATTTTACTTTCGATGGCATTCAGAGAAGAAATGTCACCTAGCAATTTAGTCCTCGAAATCATTCTACTATATACTGCCAAATTATGCTTCATAATACGTCAAGTAGCAGCTGAATTAATTTACTAAGAGTTCTTAGCTAGCCAGTTAAAGCACTGAAATCTAGGTTAGCAAGAAAAATAATTGAAACAAATAGATCGGATTCTTCTTTTGTGCCACGAACAGCAAAAATCAAGCCTTCGATTTGATCTCCTGACCAAAGATTAGCTGCTCGAGAATAGGTTAGATACCTCTAGAAATCCGAAGCACGGAGTCATTCAATTCTCATGATCAATTATCTTTCATACGATGATGCAAATAAAATTTAAAGTAATAAAAGTAAAACGTGTATCAACCCTGTATGGATCCCTTGACAACCATCACGTGTCGTAAAAACTCATGTGGATGTGATGTGACAACTACACAGTGATATGTAGATAGCTACTGAGGATGACAGACATGTGTTACTAGTTAGGGAGGCGCCACGGAGGAAAAACTGAAGACTTATCCAATACTTATTTTTGGTGGCATTTTCTATATAGAGCCCCTCCGCTCTTCGGACTTGTTTGAACGTTTCACTGGCAATTTTCCTTGATCATGTGGGGCGAAGCCGCGGGTAACAGCTAGTTCTGAATACAAGGACCATAAAAAATAAGGTTATTGCATAATTTAATTACTCCTGCCTTGGTATAGCTGCCGGAAACTGGAATTGAAAGCGTCTAAAATTCCTATTTTTTGCAATGATTCACTCAAAACCGGTAAGTAGTAAGATTTTCGTTCGATATCGAATGCTTTTCATTCGTCATAATCGATGAGTCGAACGATTTTTATTCGACTAACCAATTTGCGGGTGAGTCGTTCTTTTGAAAAAAAAAGGAGCTTAGTAGAGTTTATGAAAACTTACTGCGATGCTTTAGCGACCCAAAGAGTGACACAAGTAATTTGAACATGTAAAACTTACTGGTACTAAATCCATACTAATATTATAAAAGCGAAAGTCTGTCTGTCTGTCTTTCTGTCTGTCTGTCTGTCTGTTACGCTTTCACGGCCAAACCGCTGAACGGGTTTTAATGAAATTTGGTATGAATATAGTTGAAGACCCGGGGTCAAACATATACTACTTTTTGACAAAGCTGCGGGGAAAAGCTAGTATAATAATAAAAGCCTTTATTTACAGACAGATTAAAATATATACAGAAACATTTATTTTATTTTTGTTTATTGACTATCCTGTCCTTGTGCCTTCAATTGGCAAAGGCCTCCTCTAACAGCTTCCACTTTTGTCTGTCATAGGCCACTCTTGTCCATGACGCACCAGCCACGGCTTTTATATCGTCAACCAATCTTCTGAACGGTCTGCCTCTATTTCTCTTCTTGTGACTTTTACTAAATATTATACGAGCATATCGAGCTCAACCAGCCATATGATTACGTAGAAGAACCAAATTGTCTGTGGTAGTCATTGACTTCGTCACTGAAGAAGCGTCGACTACGGGCATGATAATTTTGGAGAAATTTCTGATTTCAGCAGTTTTAAGGCAGACTTAAATTGGCTAGGTAATGGACGCTGGTGCCAACCAGCCAATACAATACAAAACTCTTTATTGCAGAACAAGGAAACAATCAATCAATCAATCATTTATTTCATTGTGGCTCATATGTTGTACAAGGTGGAGAGAGTAATAATATAATAAGATCGATATGTCCTACCGCTAGGGTTTACAATGATAAAAGGTCAAAAGTTACATTTCATTATTCCAAATTGCTTGATAATCAGACTTTCCCAATCATCACTTAAGTAGTATTTTAAGCTATTAGCATTTATCAATAAGCAAATTATAAAGAGCTATCTTGAAAAGCTTTATGTCATCCAGTGTACGAAGGTATTTTGGAAGTTTATTGTAAAGGAAGGATATATTTTCAAGTAAAAGTATTACAATAAAAACCATTGCGAAAAAGCCGCCTTCTCGCAATAGCCGTTTCTACCAACCTTTCTGAAAATTGAATAAAGATAATAAACCAGCTAAATAAGTCCACTCCACGAAAACCGTGCAACCAGAATGTGAAGTGTTATTTGGCCGTTGTTACCCATATGATATAAATGAATTCACTGTCTGCCTAGTTACAAATAATTTATCTTAACAAGCGAGCGGCCCCGGTTCGAGCCGCCGCCCTCCGCTGCTCGCGGCCTCACTTCAGCTCGCCTCGTCGCGCTCCGTTCAGGCACATACAAACATACTTTGAATTGACCATCGTAACGTAACATATCATTGTTGAAACATATAATTGCAGGATTAAGCGCGTAAAATACCTTCATACTTCCGACGTTTCAACCGTGTTATAACGGCCGTGGACAAGGAACGACTGGCTCGACATTTCTACAGTTCCACAGTTCCAGCGGAATCGTCTTCCACGAAGTCTTCCACCGTCATATTTTGATTTCTCCAAGCACCGTCACAAAACACACTATAACAGTTAAAAAATAAAGATGCAGTGCGTCAGACATAAAGCACAGAATTATAGGTAACTAGCTGTTTCCCGTAGCTCCGCCTGAGTCAAAAAGTAGCCTATGTTTGACCCCGGTTCTTCAACTATATTCATACCAAATTTCATCAAAATCCGTTCAGTGGTTTGGCAGTGAAAGCGTAACAGACAGACAGACAGACTTTCGCATTTATAATATTATAGTATGGATGGATGGTCGCCAAAAAGTTAAATTCTTTAGATGCAGTTATTTTTCCATAAATATAATTAAACCTTTAAGCACGCCAAAGCTCCAAACATAGAATGAACCTAACTAGAGCTTTAAGCTTTTGAAGTGGCGGCTCGTAAATCCGCCGGCCAGCGAAGCGTGAAGCTCGCCGCGAACGCGACATACACACAAACAGACAGACACACAGACTCGAAGTCAAATGTAGAGAGGAAATATCTATTGGTTAATAACCTTCAAATGAAACGGTTGTTAACCAATTTCAATTTTAATATTTGGAAAATACCTGATTTATGTTTGATTGATTTGATTAGCTCCACCGACATGAGCCGAGCTCTTAAATTTATGATGATGAAGACCTGATTCCCGGAGGTTGTGGTGAAAAAACTAAAAAATAGGAGAGGGTTTGTTGTAGACCTTTCAATAATTACACGTAAGCAAGTATTTAATTGATTCAGGCGATACTTTGCTGAAGTTAAAGTTACGAGCACTAACCAAATCATTTTGCGTTATGATTTCTTATGTTTTCGCGATTGTTATTCATTAAATTAAACTATTTTAAAATCGATAAAACCGTATTAAAATAGTTTAATTCATTTTGCGTAAGTTCATGAAAACTTTATCTATAAAAACAATCAATATAATTTGGTAAGGGCAAATAATAAATATACGATTATATTGCCAATGAACATTTTTATTTATTTCGTTTCTGTTATACGTTACGTTTACCCAATTTCACTATCGTATTTATCAAATTCCCTTTTAAACTATCGCACTGCATATTTAAAACATAAATTAAACGGAACGTCGGAAGTATAGGCATTTTACAATACAATACAATACAATCCAATAGTATTAGATTAGATTATAACCTATATCTATAGTTTTTAGATTATAACCCAGATTAAAATATGTAAAAAAATTTAGACTTAAATAAAAAATAAAAATTTGGATTAAAAAAAAAAATCATCCAATAGTATATTTTATGTTCTAATGTACCAAATTATAATGTCAAAAAGTATGATCTAACAATTAATCTTTATTTTCGTTAAGTAGACACAGTACATCTTACGAACGTTATCTACGGTAAATTCCTTCAGAGTCATCTGAGAAGTAACTTCATATTGGATTCCATATTTTAGCAGTTTATAGGGTTCCGCAGGCATTTATCGACCATCTCGCCATCCAACCGGTCAAGCGTGAGCGCGCGAGGCGTGGTACATTACGACGTCTATTAAAAATACGACATAATTTGTAGGTCTTGGTTGACTGTGTACGGTAGGTACATCTTTCAATTCAACTTTTATTTTTACGGCTCCATCGTTTAGTCAAACGATGATTTTGTCAGTGTCATGGTTGGGAAGGTACATCTTTAGATGTTTGATAATTTGACGTTTTCAATTTTTGTTTTGTTTTGCTTACACAGAGTAAGAAAACTAAGAAATTCCCTGTGGAAATTCCATACAACATGTTAACGCAATCTTTAGCATCTGCATTAAATCGCATAGTAGAGTCACTATTATCTGTGGTAATGTAACTAAGGAATCAGATTTTGGATCACAATTTTCAAACTTTTCTTTTTTTCGTCTTTCTGCCTTTAATGATCAAATCATAGTGAATATCTAACGCGACATGGGGTGCTATTTTAAAAAAGTGTGACTGACGAAAAATCGGCGAGTCAATTGATTTTTGTTCGATATCAAACAATTTTTATTCGAAATATGAGTCATACATTTCAAAAATAGAGCTCATGATGTTTCTAACATACTCTTCTAAGACAACAGCTAATTCGAACTCCACTGAATCAAAGTCGACCAAAATAGCGCACAAACCACCGTCGGCGAAGCGAAGCGATGCGAACCGAAGCGACGCCGCGGCCAGTCGCGCGGCGCTTTTCAGAATGTCTTTTATCTTTGGCATAATGCAGATGTCATCATTCATACTTTCAAATAAATGGAGGGATTCTTATAAATTCTATTGTAAGACATACATGTGTTTTTCGGACACTGATCTATTCTTGACATGGACGTTATGAGAGAGTTTCGCGACGTTGTCGGTCGTCGACTAGACTAGTCTTGTCTTAGAAAAGCACGGAATCATCTTTCTTTAAAGCACTCAAACAAAGTTATTTAATGCTGCAACGTTTTATCCATACCTCCCCACTTAAATACAAAAGTCTGTCTGTTTGTCTGATAAGCTGAACCGATTTTGATGAAACTTGGTAAGGATTTACACAGGCGGACCTGCGGGAAACAGCTAGTTGAAATTATATTTAAAATTCCCGTGACATTTTCGTTTTTATTTAACTGTACAAAAATAGATTCCGCATTCAGAACCATAGGTTTACGACTGTTATACAGTACACGGAACATCGTTGGTAACCAGCTGTAGCCGCAAATGGAACGCGGCGAGTCGCAGCGGACCGCATCGCACAGCCGCGCACCGCCTCGATTCAGGTGCTTGACGCGAAGATTGCATGACGTTTGGGTTGCCAACTATCTATACTAACTAATGAGGTGATTCAGTATGCAAGTACAATAATATGAAAAAATAATGATTTATCAACAAAAGGAAAGGTAAAAATTGAGACCCCGTTTTGCTTGACATGGTGATGACGTCATTTCATTTTCTTTAACGTGACCTATGCATGATTTGCATACAACTACATGTAGAAGCTCAACTTTTAGTTATTTACTGCCGCACTCAGAGTCGTTAATCACAATTAAAGCAAATTTTTCAAACACAAATATAAAATAATTTCGAATTTATACTCAATAGTATAGATTTACATAAGCAACTCTTTAGCATAATAAAAAAAAATATATATGCTGAGTTCGAAAATACTTAGGTCTAAAAAGCGAAACGCTACTTTTCCGCTTACTATGTCCATCGTCAGCACGTCTTTAAAACACCTACAATTCTTGATTTTAATATTTTAATATCCACACTTAACGTACACTTTGAGTTAATAAATGTCACGAAAATCACTTTACGAGCACAAGCATCGTTTCGTTTTGTTCCGGTGCGCGCAAATTAAAAATATTATCGGTTCCTCGTCGCGGCGGTGTCGTCAATACTTGGTTCCGCGCATTTTCCGCCGCCATTTTAATTTTTATACTTTTTTTCAACTCTGGAGTCCTGACTCACGCAAAATTGGTGCGTCGAACGATTCTCATTCGTTCGACGTAGTAGATGACTCGTACGATTTTCATTAGCTCGTAGCATCGTAGTTGAAGTCCAGCTGAGGACGCGACCGGGAAGGCGCTAGGATAGGTTCTAGTAAGTATTAAATTAATGAACATTTAATTCATTGTCCAACATGATGCTATCCATATCCATACTTAATATTATAAATGCGAAAGTCTGCCTGTCTGTCTGTTACGCTTTCACGGCCAAACCGCTAAACGGATTTTTTATGAAATTTGGTGTGAATATAGTTGAAAACCCGTGGTCAAACTTAAGCTACTTTTTACAGGCGGAGCTGCGGGAAAAAGCTAGTATTATATAAAACTGGAGTATCTTTTTCTCATGAGAATGTATTTATCATCATCATTTCAGCGGTAGTCAGTCCTCTGCTGGACATAGGCTAATAATTGACGTCAATAAGTGATGTTTATATTCTATATCCGAAAATAAACGATTTCATTTAATTTCATTCCAGAATAATTCCAGATGGTCAGGTGACCTGAAAAAGGTCTGAAAGCTGTCCGATTCCAACCGGTCATTTGGAGAAAGTATTCTTCGGGACAATTTCGTAAAAATTGCTTGTAAACACACTCTTTTAACAAGAAAGCGAACCCTGGGCTCTGAAGCAGCCATCTGAAGAGACTTGACCAGATCGCTTTAGATAGAGAGAGAGAGTAAAGACAAACCGGAAAGCACACAACTAACTCTCTCTCCTTACTCAACACTCTGTCCTTAGCACAATATTTATTTGTGTATTAAATTAAGTATGTTTATATTACAATGAATTTATTAAATTTGTACTTAGGTAATTAGGTATAGTCTTTACCTTTCGTTTCTTTTTTGTACTTGGTAATTACCCTTTTCTTGTCATTTCCTCTCTTGGGCTAGAAGAAATTTCTTTAGAAATAAGCAGCTCCCTTGTACTGTCTTTTCCTCTTATGTATAATCCTTTGTGTACACGAATAAAGTAAATAAATAAACTAAGGATATCTCTACATTAGTTTTAAACTATCTTATGTACGGTTTTTATTCGCGTAAGAAATCGTTATATCTCTACATTGTATATCCTATAATTAACAAGCCCTCCACAGCCATTAACGAGTATTTCGCTACAAAACCCACCAGCTTGTCTGTTTGTCTGTCAGGACGACTTATATGCCGGAACGGCCGCCGCTCCCCGCCAATAAAACGCTTCCCTGATTGATCGCGACGTCCATTGCGCGTGCGCATCACTCACGACACGGGCTGTCTTGTGAAGCCGTCTGAACTCCTGGTTGCAAAAGAAATTAAAAAATTGTGAATATAGCTAGAGATAGAGCTACCTGAAAGTTATTAGAACATGTCTTGTAGTGATTGAGTTGCCTACAAGAGCTTAGTTACCTATATCATATTGCGAGGTTACATCAGTTTTCACTGGTACTATAAACGAAAAATGTGAGTCCTGCGTGACAGGTAACGAATACTTTCAAACACTGAATAATTTCATACAAAATCACAGTGGCCTTACGGGTGTATCCCACTATGTCCATGGAAATATCCTATTATTTCTATTGCGACAAAAAAACGCAGTTGTGTTATTTAAGAATTTGAAACAGATTCTGACGAACATTTATGACGGCTTGAATAAATTACTGATTAATAAAATTACTTGAAAATAAACGGTAGTAAAACCTTATTTCACCTAATCTGTTCATAAGGTACTGGCAGTTAACGTAAATGACAAGTTATTTTGTTTATCCGCCTGTGACTGTACACCATATATGCACATCGGATGATATAGCGTTTTTTTGCCGCCGCCGCCCGCAATGGAAATATTGGGAGACTCTGTCCCAGTATTTTTATCAATGGAAATACATAATGAAAATAGTGGGATCCACCCGGCCTTACTTCATGAACACTTCCTATAAAATATGGTTTCAAAATATTCAATTTCGAGTTTTCTTTCCGTTACGTCTCTCTAACATTTCAGTTTGCGTTCAAATAGCACACGGGCCAATCAATTTGGTCCTTTCAAACTAAATACCTTAAGACTATAAGTTCCCCTTTTGTATTTTTTCTTAAAAAATTATTAAAGATTGAATAAATTAATTCCTAAGACTAAAACAACAAACACCGGAAGACCATACAAATATACTCAGTTTCATTTTTCTATTTCCGACAATTTGTTGTACAAGTTACAGAATGGCAATAAAAGTTCAACGGAGCGGACATCCCCTGCGCAGGCGCATCGCTTTGTGTCGCTGGTGCCGGGGCGTAGTGAAAAAAGCAATTTAGCTGAAACGTCCCGCGGCTAAATCCGTTCGATTCCCGGCCGAGCATTCACGCGTGATATGAAAAATGGTGCGCGTACGCAGAGTAGTTTATAAATGTTTAGATTTATTTTTAAATGATTTCTAAAAAGGGGGGTGGATTTGACCTGTGTTTGTAATCAGAATTGCACAGTTTTACAGCCTGGCCACGAGGGAATTCGCTGGCGCACTTCGCCGCGATGCCACCGGCGAAGAAATACTTAAAAATGCATTTGTTTCAGGTTTTAGTGCACTCATCGTTACTACCCCTCATTTCGCGTCGCCAGTCACCAGTTCCCGTGGCTTTTTAGCGCATTTTTAATGTAATTCAGCGAAATTCTCCGTGGCGGATTTCCCCGTGGCCAGGCTGTTAGTAGGTATATGTTAGCTCATATATTTATATGAATATAGTTGAAGACCCGGGGTCAAACATAGGCTACTTTTTGACGTAGGTGGAGCTGCGAGAAAAAGCGTTAGTATATATACGTAACTAAGAAAACGTGTCGCTTTACAAAAAACGCGCTCGTGTATTTAATAACTAGCTGTGCCCGCGACTTCGTTCGCGTGGAATAGTTATTTTAATCATATTTATTTTTTGTTTACAAACCTACCTCCTCAGCTTTATTATAAATTACCTATAGCTGTTACCCATGACTTATTTTAGACGATTTAGTTACATAATTAATAGAATATATTTTAAAGTAGTTTTAAAAAGGATATATTTTAAAGTTTTAGATTTATTTTCTTGTGGCAGAATCAATGACACATTTATTTGGATAAAGATTTATTATTAAGTTGATACAACTCTGACAAATAATTTGTAATAATGCATTAATTTCGACCAAATTTGATTATCATAAAAACTGTTATTGTAAGTTAATCTTAAAAGATAGACATATACTGTCGCGGACATTTTTTTAGATCATTTAAAGAGGAAAAATTCTTTCATACATAGTTTTTGGGTATCTCGAACTGTTTTCGCAGCGCACGCAACGGAAGCCCTCAAAGATGAATAATTTTCCCCGTTTTTTCCATATTTTCGACTGTTTCTTCGCTTCTATTAGTCGCAACGTGATGTTATATAGCCTAAAGCCTTCCTCGATAAATGATCTATCCAACACAAAAAGAATTTTTCAATTCGAACCAGTAGTTCCTGAGATTAGCGCGTTCAAACAAACAAACAAACTCTTCAGCTTTATAATATTAGTATAGATTAGTATAGATTATTACAGAACTAAACGCGCTAATTTTATGTTTTAAGCATTGCGTTAGTTTAAAAGCTGTTGTATATTTTCATATCGACCGAATAAATTACAGTTGTAAATCATTTCTGGAGTTTAAAAAGACCGCCTTTTTCCTCATCGCATCGCCCATTTCAAATTTAGATTTTATTTTCTTTTTGATCGCGATTACAAAATAAGTGGTATAAATTAGTAAATATACTATGGAGGTGGATAGGGGCAATGGTCGGTGTTTCCCTGCGAGATCGAATCGGAAATGAGAAGATCCGTAGAAAAAAAAAGTCACCAACATATTCCAGCGGATAAGCTCTTGGAAGTAGCAGAGGACAAGCACATAGCGCAGAGAACCGATGGCCGATGGGGCAGAAATGTTCAGAATGACGACCACGCACCCGTTTTTGCCCGAGTCATACTTCTTAAAAATAGCACCCCTGAAAATATTAAGGCATGGCCCTTCCAACCCGACCGGTAATTTTGGTAATTCTTGGAGGAGATCTATGTCCAGCAGTGAAATGACAGCGACAATCCACATCTATACTAATATTATAAATGCGAAAGTCTGTCTGTCTGTTACGCTTTCACGGCCAAACCGCTGAACGGATTTTAATGAAATTTGGTATGGATATAGTTGAAGACTCGGGGTCAAACACAAGCTACTTTTTGACGCAGGCGGAGCTACGGGAAACAGTATATTTATTAATATGTCGTGTATTAGTATACTTATAAATACACCGTGAAATTTTAGTCGTTTTGGACCCATCGTCCAGTGACTCCATTCATGCAACTGAACAACTTTCCCCAAGAGACATGGATCGAAATATGGAGTAAATTTTTGGACCTCCCATACAAAATGTCTCATCACGTGACCTAACTTACTATGGGAAGTTCAAATTTGTTTTTCATGTTTCGAGCTATGTTCCTTGGGGAAAGTTGTTCAGTTGCATGAATAGAGTCACTGGACGATGGGTCCAAAACGACTAAAATTTCACGGTGTATGTCGGAGAAATTAAGAATGATGAGACATGAAGAAGCCGGCCTCTGTCGTCATCGCTGTGATGACAGCTAGTGGGTGCTCCGCTGGCGGTCACATTAGCGTGAAATGAAACGTCTGCCGTTGACTCTGGCTGCCAAAATGAGTGATTTACGCGATCGTTTACTTCATAGGAGGCTCCGGTCTTTCTAATAATCGACTTGTTTCATCACCGTCGATAAGAACTATTTTAATATATATCATTACTAGCGGTTTCCCGCAGCTCCGCCTGCGTTAAAAAGTAGCCTATATTTGACCCCAGGTCTTAAACTATATTCATACCAAATTTCATCAAAATCCGTTCAGCGGTTTGGCCATGAAAGCGTAACAGACAGACAGACAGACAGATGGACAGACAGACTGACTTTCGCATTTATACTATTAGTATGGATATGGATATACCTAATTAAATTAGTTTAAAAAGGAGAATTATACCACTTACAGGGCCTACCATGATGTTTTACTAACGCAGTCGCGTTATGATTTTGTATGAGTGGATCTCAGAAATAAAATTAGGTAGAACGGCAGAAGCTTAACTGTGTAATGCTTTAGAGCACTTAAATCTTTTTTATGTCGAGGGATCATTTGTTTAAATATAAAAACCTTTAAACAAATATACAAACGGCTGAATAGATATAGTAAATTATTATGTTCTTCTGACTGGTAGATTTAATTAAAAAAACCATGTCTATGTTAAATAAATACATTTTTGATTTCTTATGTTTTCGCGATAGTTATTCATTAATTTAAACTATTTTAATACGGTTTTATCGCGTTTATTACTTATTTATTTACACCAGACGTTTCAAACACTTTACAGCGTTCATGGTCGCAGGCTAAGTTAACATTTGTCTTTGATGTCATAAGATTACAAAACTACCGCCTGAAATTTTTATTGGGAACTATTCCGATTCACGCAGTATTGGCTCACAGTATCTAAGGGTCTTGCAGTCTGCTTCCGAGTTTGCGATTTTATTAAGATAATGACTGGGTCCCAAGCTGGCGGTACTTGCCATCCATCCTCTCTATTGAAATTAGGATGTTTTTTAATTTCAATAGCTTCACGTAACATCCTTGGAATGAATCTGTTTTCCTTTGCAAGGACTTGAGGATTATCAAAACGCATATAGTGGTTGGGTTTGTCTAGAGCAGTTCACAGACTGCAGACTTGGTTGAGCGTCTATTTTTCATGTCAGCAATATGTTCTTTTATACGAGTATTAATGCTTCTCTTTGTTTGCCCAATGTATGATAAACCACAGTCACAGTCAATTTTATAAACTCCAGCATCTTGCAATGGGATATTGGATTTTACAGGTCTTAAAAATTGGTTTATTTTCTTAAGCGGCTTGTATATTGTGTATTTGTAATACATTTTTAATTTAACGTAGAACTATCACTATAAATAACTTATATACCTATTATTTAATTAATTAAAATAAGCGCCAAACTATTTTATGTTTTTTTTTTTATATTTTTTTATCCCACCAAAAACATACCTGTTAAAAATAGGGCCAAGTTCCTATCGGCTAATTGTTCGCCTAAAAAGGGTTGAAATCCAATCCAATGCCAAGTTTAGATGTACTTTAATATTGATCATAATCATCTTCATCAACAGCCTGATCAACTGGTAAAAATTTACCATTTCCAAGACTCGCCACCACACCCAGTCCTTCACGCACGCTTCTCGCATCCAGCCACTACCCGCCATCTTATTAACGTCAACGGTCCATCTGGCCGAAATTAACACACCCAAATTAAAATATGGTATAGTTGTGAAAATACGTAGGTACTTGGTTAAAAATATCTAAAATTTATAATTAATAGAAGTATTATACTTCTAAATTTGAACTTGGCAGGTTAATTTAATCCCTTCAAGTGTAAGCCAAATAGATTTGGTTAATAACAATGGAATTTTTATTGTTATAAAGTTTCAAGCAGCCAAAGGGATTATCTTTTCTACATAAACTGTTATAAGAATTTCTTTTTTTTAAGTGGGGTAAATATTCTTTTGATCTAGAACGCCATCTAGTGTCGAGTAACTGTAATACCCCTCTATCGTGTATAAAATACATTTGTTTTACGATAGATGTCACTAGTAAGGTTTATATTTTTTGGACAAATTATTTAAAAAATTAATTACAAAACTTAGCTCAGCTTTAAATAAAATCCAAGTACCCAAATACCCATACGAGCACACCACAGACCGACCACTACGCACCATGGACTTAATAAATTAATTTAAATTAATCTAGTCCATGCCACGCACAAACTGGCAGACAAAGACAACTTTTCGTAGCATGTTCGTAGCTTACTATTCTGTGGCACAGATTACAGAATATATGCTCTGTGGGGACGTCATCCATCAGTTTAAAAAAAATAAAATCAAAGCAAGCTATGGTGTTGTAAAATTATAATTTTACATTGAAATTAAATAACCGATTCCTAGCATCATGGGGACGGAAGTAGCAATATCATTTAGTTCTTTACGTGCTCAACTAGAAAGTGAGAAAAGCAGTTTGTTTAAAATTGACGAAAATATAAAGAAAATACAAGTTAGCGGACGATTCCCAAATGATAGGTTAGACTGTGCTACCGATAATATTTGACATTAATTAACATTTTATTCATTAACTCACGCGTTGATTTTAATTTTCAGATTTAATAACTCTTCAGGGGAATATCCTCGAGGTGGAAATCGATTAGGCGGCCGAAATTCGTTTCCAGAAGTCGGCAATAGTCACAAAAATGATGACCAATACAATAAGCGCAAACATGAAACTAAAACGGTGTTTAGCAGGTGAATGCATCATTCTAAACTATTTCGATGTTCATCGTGTTACTATTCATTAAGATCTTTATCTTTAAACACGCTCACCGCTTATGAATACTCTAAATATCTTCCTCTTTCAAGAGGCCTGCACTGTCATACATACTCGTCGATTACGGGTACTCCTAACATGTCCCTTTTTCTAGATGTCTGCGATTTGGTCACAGTATCGTTTCTCCTCTCTCCAACTCTTACAAACTTTTCTTTTCAACTCTCTTTGCTACTTGTAATGCTGATATATTTGTTGTTATTCAGATTATCAGCTCGTTCACAAGATAGCGATGGGGAGGACGATGGCCCCGGCGCTAAGAGAGTCCGCATGCCATCAGCCGTGTCCCGGGAACTGCCAACAAGAGCTGCGGTGCTCCGGGCACAAGGAGATGACGAGCAAGCCCGGACTCGTAATAGACGCATATTTGGATCACTACTTGGAACACTACAGAAGTTCAAGCAAGAGGAAATTGTGTTACAGACTAAGGTTAATGATGTTTTACATTAAACACAGTTTTGTCTAGCTTAAGAAAGGACATCTTTGAGAGTCAATGGTCAACTCAAATGTTCTTAAGGGCACAAAATTGGAATTGAAGAAAAGACATGAAATGTAAAAATTCATTTTAGTACTAGTTACACATTTCTTTTTAGTACTAGTACTATAAACAGATGAAATGTAGGATATAGACGTGGAAAGAACTTAATCCATGCCAAAATCTCCATATTTCAGCTGCTTCACAAATCTCTTGTCCGACTCCAGTATATAAATAGTATATTGCTCTCTTCAGACTTGCTCGGTCATTAACCAGTAGTTTCTGGGCCATATTTAATTATATTCATAGTTCACTAATAAGATAATTTCTATATCTTCTTTATAACACAGGAAGACAAAAAGGCACAAGTGGAACGCAAAATAGAAGAGCAGGCGAGGCTAGAAAAGGAAAGAGAACAGAAAGAGAGAAAGACATTATACACTGAGCGAGAACACAAGAAAGCTACCATCAAGGCATTGGAGGCTAAAATGGCGCGAGTAGAGGAGTTTGAGAAGTGGGAGGCTTCTCAGAAAAACTTAGGAAACTTCATTCTGACCAAAGCAAAGCCCCATATATACTGGCTGCCGAAGAAAATGACTGAAAAGGCGGAAGAGAAACTGAATTCGAGTAGAAAGTTCCATGAAAGTGAGTATTTTAGTTTTGATTGTTTTATGTAATTTTTATTATAACTGTGCCCATAACACAATATATAAGTCTAAGCTGAACTTACATAAAAGGGTTATTTAATGACAATATCGTTATTCAATCGCAGTCAAGACACAGGAATATTTAAACTGATTGCTTTTCTTGATGTTACAAAATTTCTATTCTATTTAGTTTTAGCAGGCGTATCTGTGAGATCAAATAACATTATTTTTTACTTGATTAAGAATTGTTATTTCCAGCTGTGTATGGCCCATTGTATCGCAGTGAGTAGAATTATTGTAAATACCTAAGTACCTATTTAGCATATTGTCTGCCACAGAAACATTTGAATAGTACATCAAATTCTGATATAATTAATAATTTATCAAAGACATGTCGAAATGTGTGATCTGTCCCTATGTACACTTTTATATATTGATGTGTTGGTTGTGTCTTCTCCAAAGCATCTTTAGATACTTTAATAGGACAATTTCAACATTTCTCTGTCATGGTCCAGCAAGCATGTTGCAGACAAAATATTGAAAAAATTTCTCAAGTAAATTACTCCATAATGTATAATTTAATCTTTTTCAAATTATTTTAACATAATTTTTTTTTTTTTTAAGTTTTTATGACATGACTGTTTAGCCTTTCAGGTTTGGTATACATCTGTTTTATTTTGCATTTTTTTTATAATTTTCTTATATCCCCTATATTAACTTAAGTCCATATTAACTAAAATGTACACTCTTTCTTGTTGAATATTGATAGGAGTAAAGGACATATTTATGAGGTTTAATTTTCATTTAAAATTAAATTCAAGAGAAGAGAAAGTAAATAATTGTGTTTTTTAGTTTGAATATATTAATTTCTTTCTTTAGATGACATTAATTTTAGACAAAATTTTTCAATTGCCTATTGGAGCTGGAGCTCTGATAATATTTAAATATTATACATAAGTCACATTTTTGAAAAATAGCACTTCTGACTTATCACAATTCTTCTTAGCGAGTCAACTCTGGCAAACTGTATTATTAATGACCAAAACTTGTCAATGCCTTATCAGTAGCTCCATCTCTATAAAACGTTTCTCATCTCATCAAATCTATAGTCATATATCGATATATAATTTTGTATTCAGAAAATACAAAATTATAACATACACGAAAATGCCTCCCTTTGATTATGCTGGCATGATCGCCTCTGAATAGCAATGGAAATTCTTTGAACCAGATACTATCCTTAACGATAGTCATGACCACGATCAGCTAAGCAGCGTCCTATCTCAAAAATAAAAGTACAAATAATTTGTTGTTTTCCATAATTCTCCAGAATGCATGTCGAAGAAACGCGAGGAGTTACAAGAGGAGCTTCAGCGGATAGAGCAGCGCTGCCTGCGAGCTCGCGCTCCCGGTGCAAAGGAGAACGAGCCTGCAAGGCAAGGGGGTGATTCTACGAGTACGGATACCGTTCATGTGAAGGCTGAGGAAGGTATAAATAAATAACATTTCTTTATATATTTTATAAATTAATGAATGAATGAACACTTTATTGCAACATTTACAAACAAAAGAAACACATAGTTAAATCCAATGCAACTAAATGGGTACGAAGGCCGACTTATCGCTAATGCAATTTCTTCCAGCCAACCTTAGGGTAGAAATGAGCTGCGGTAAAAAAACACACAATGGAATTTTTATTGTTACTAAACTAGATAGTTTGCAGCAAGCGAAAGGTTATCAGACTATTGTCTGTCTGTAATTACTATGAAGCGACAGCCGTCTGACCTCTGTAACCCTTTTTACACGGAAACCAGACCAACAGGAACATGACCTGAAGTATGTTAGTGGCCAACACTGTCAGAATTTTGCAGGCTGCCCTAAGGCATCTGACACAGCCTCACGACTGCTGTCTATCGACAACAACCGGGACCAACGGCTTAACGTTGCTTCCGAAGCACGGAGGAGCTCAAGATAGAAAATGCCACTAAAATGGCGACCAATCCAATAGTGGTCGCGTCACGTCGTCGCTTGACAGGCGCATTCGTTACGGATACGAGGGTCGCGTTCGACTAACGAGCTCCTCTAATAATTCTGTGAATATGTCTTGATAATATTAACTTTATATATTTATTTACCAAATTGTACTTACACAGTAAATCGAACAGGATACAACAAAGAACAGAAAATTAGTGCAAAAATGCTAAACTAACTTTTAAACTATCGTACGCACTGCATATTTTACTTAATCCTGTAAATTTATGTCTAACTAACTTTTTCCCGCAGCTCCGCCTGCGTGAAAAAGTAGCCTATGTTTGACCCCTATGTCTTCAACAATATTCATACCAAATTTCATCAAAATCTGTCCAGCTGTTTGGCCGTGAAAGCGTAACAGACAGACAGACAGACTTTCGCATTTATAATATTAGTATGGATTTTAATGTTTTGCCTAATGATCGAAGTGCAGCCACACCTACTTTAGTCTAGCTGAAGATAACAGGCGATACTTCAGAGTAGACATCAGGGGTCAATCCTAGATGTCAAATTAATATAACATGAATAATAACGATAAAAGTAAAGACAAAGAAAATTAGCATACAAGGTCCCCGTTAACCGAATCGGGGGTACAAAGCTTTACTATAAAAAAAAAAAAAAAAATCCTAGATGTCATTGAAATTGTTTCAACAGTGGACATAATAATTATTGTTTGTTTGTAGGAGAGAAAAGTAAACGAGACAAGTTCGCAGCAGACGTTGATGAGAAGGAAGACAGCGATGGTGATGACCATCATGATGATGTCAAACCTGAGGATGATCAGCCCAAGGAAGAAAAAGGTACACACGCTAATATCTTCTTCAAAGTCGTTTTTAGTAGTTGGCGTCGTGTCGTGACCACCTTAATGCAATTTTTTTATTTTTTATTTATTTATAAACGACCATAAACAATATATGAATCTTGTGAACCCAACAACAATGGTCACAAATAATATTAAAATAATTTGTACATGTGTGAGACCAAATATCGCTAAATAGCAAAATAATTTTTTTCATGTATGTAAAGCTTTAACACAAAGCCGAAACAATCATATTTAATCAAAGTTTTATGCATTCTAGTCACACCCTTAAACAAATAATTCTAAAATAGATTTTTAAAAACGTTGTTGTATGGGAGCCCCCTTAAATATTTGTTTTCAGTATTTGTTGTTATAGCGGCAATAGATATATTAGGTCGGGAAAAAGTATTGTCGCATATAGCATGTATGTACTTGTAATAAAATCTCTTTGACTATATTATTTGTACCTGGCTGGTTTTGGTATCATTAAATGTTTAAATTTCAAAGAAGATAATTCCAAATTCAAATTAGGAAAATGTGTGATTTTCATTTGTACTGTCAAGATGAGTGAATTTAATGAAGAAATTCGATACATTTTAAAATTTTACTACAAAAAAGGTAAAAATGCAGCGCAAGCCGCGAAAAAAAAATTATGATGTTTATGGACCTAGAGCAGTGTCTGTGAGAGTAGCACAAATTTGGTTTAAGCCTTTTTTAATCCGGAAATTTTGATGTCAAAGATGCACGTCGTTCTGGTCGCCCTATTACAGATGGATGCCATTTTTGAAATTGTGGTGCAAGATCGCCATATCAGTAGTTATGACATAGCTGAAGAACTGGGTATTGACCACAAAACAGTTTTGGCGCATTTGAAAACTGGTGGTGTACCAGTACACCAGTATTACGGTATTGAGCCTTTGAGTCACAGGAGAGACTTCTATAATGGGCTATGCTCGGAGGAATTGTTTGGCATGATGCCAACAGCCACTTTTTACCATCGCACCTCTCGCCATCGTCAGGTATTTCATCCTATACCTTGGATCCCATGTTATCGCGTACAGTACGCTTCAAACGGAATTTCCTTCCTCGTACAACCTAACGAACTCCCTGCCATGGTTTTCCCTAGTGATTATAACTTGGGTACCTTCAAAAAGGGCGTGAAAAAATTCCTTCAGGGTCGGCAACGCGCTCGTGACATCCCCGGTGTTGCAGGAGTTCATAGGCTACGGTAACCACTTACCATCAGGTGGGCCGTACGCCTGTTTGCCTACTTAATTGATTTGACGTGAATTATAAATATAACATTTATAAATTAAAACATTTGCAGCATAGTTTTTGTAAGTACATTAGATATTGTTTGTTTTCTGTAATAATCCCGAAAATAACTCAAATTACCTATGATGAAATATTGATTTGATTGATTGATTGATGATATAATGTTTTAGATGCATATTATTTATTATCTTATCACAATTTTCTCCTAAAAGTAAGAACTTGAAAACATTAAGGTCCCGACGTGTTTTTTGTTCAATAAAAAAGTAATTATAGAATGGAAATAAGGAAGCTGGTTATTTTTTCCTGCTTCTTAAGATGACCCCCTAAAAAACTTACAAACACTTTGTGTGTATTTATTTATTATTTACTAGCTGACCCGGCGAACTTCGTTCCGCCTAACAGTAGATTCTTTGCGCGTGAGCTGCGCGCGGTACTGGACAGTACTTGGACATTGCAACATTACTTTTTTTTTTTTTTCTAAAATAAACGTAGCCTAAGTTACTCCTTATTACATCAGCTACCTGCCAATAAAAGTCCCGTCAAAATCGGTCCAGCCATTTCCGAGATTAGCCGGAACAAACAGACAGACAGACAAAAATTGTAAAAATGTTAATTTGGTGCATGTACCGTATATATATTCATATGCATGTAGTAAAAAACGGTTATTTCAATATTACGAACAGACCAGACACTCCAATTTTATTTATATGTATAGATGTATAGACTAGCTTTTTCCCGCAGCTCCGCCTGCGTCAAAAAGTAGCATATGTTTGACCCCGGGTCTTCAACTATATTCATACCAAATTTCATCAAAATCCGTTCAGCCGTTTGGGCGTGAAAGCATAACAGACAGACAGACTTTCGCATTTATAATATTAGTATTGATGCATAAAGAATTACCTATCCAATAGCATTCTCATGCTTAAACATAAAATTAATTCAAACCTTTCGACTTTCAGAATCAGATGAAAGCAAAATGGACACCAGCGTCGACCAGAACATCACCACGGAGCCTGACACTAACACAAGCATGGAGACAGACCAGAACCACACGCAGACAGACATAGAGACAGACACAGCGGAAGACAAGCAAGCAGACGGGCAGATTTTAGAACATTCCTAACAGCTGTGAATCTTTGGTGGTTTTTCTGAAGCTGCCGGGTTGAAATATAGTATGTGGTATATGTGATAATTTACACTTATACCCGTATTCTTAAACATAACCTTAAGGACGTCCTTCACTCTAACTCATTGGAGGACGCCTTAAGGAAGTCCTCGAACTTTTCTTGAAAACGATATTCTTAGTTGGTTGCTTGAGCAAACTCCAATGAGGAACGTCACAGGTTATAATAACAATCCAAAGTACAACTATTTAAAAATACAAAAGAATAGAATGAAAAATGAAAAAGTAAGTAGATACCTAGGCAAATTGATTATAACCACTTTATTTCATTTAGAGAACGCCTCAAGGTACCTCTCGCACAACCTTATATTTGACAGTTCGATACTCACCTCCAATGAGGAATCTCCTAAAGTCAAGGAAGCTAGTGACGACTAATCATACCAATGAGTTGGAGTAAGGTTGAGTTGAGTTTGAGCAAACGTTTTAGAATATGGGTGTTAATTGCACCATTTACAATAGAAAAAAAATAGAGCACTGAATCCAACTAACATAAAAAGAAATGAGTAAAAAAGCGGACTTATCTTTAATGCAATCTCTTCCAGCCAACCTTATGGTAGAAAGGAGCAGAGAATACAAAACTTTGAGCTTGCGATGCAGAAAGCAGTGCAATTAGCTAATAAACTTATGTTCAAAATATAAATACAGTTTTTATTATCTAGGGTCAAAAGACTATCATTAAAATTAGTCCATATTAGTGACGTATTTTTTATTTTGTCAAGTGAGCGATAAATTATAAAGATATAAAGCATCAAAGTTTAGGAGTGGGGGCTCGTGACGTCACATATTGCGAAAAAGTGTAGCGCACTGTGACGTCACACGGAACTTTAACGCGCCATATCTTTACCATTCTTTATTTAATTTTTGAAAAGAAAAAATACTTTAACAATATTTTTTGATTAACTGACGGACTAATTATATTTTTTTTAGGAAGCCTATTTACCTTATTCGTTCAAGCGTGTTTCTCAGTTGCGTTCTAAGCTTGCACTTTAGGGCCTAGGATACGCTTTTCATCATAGTCCTAGTTCTGGCGGTACTGGTAATTTATTTATTTAAACTTTATTGTATAAATTATCACAATAGGCGGACTTAATGCTAAAAGGAGTAAATTTTCTATCTCATATTTGTGTGGTTCCGTCCCGACACAGAAATATCGTGTACCAGTTAAGCCTCTAGAACTTAAAATGGCGAGGGTTAACTGTGGCATGTTGGTAACGCTCACATGCCACTTCTACCTAATCTTATTTCTGGTTTCGAACAAACAATAATAATTGGTGCCGTGTAACTTACAAAGCCATACAGTCAAGAGTTTATGTAAAAATTTGTTAAGCGTGAACTGCAGGACAATCGCGGTAATTGCAAATAACGTTAACGTATTTACCAAAACCGAAGCCAGTGCTATTTTTGAGTATGTAAAATCGGTGAGTCGATTGAAAATAGTTCGAATCACGTATTATGTCGAATGAAAATCATTCAAAATCGAACGAAAATCATTTCTACTCACCGCTTTTACATACTTAAAAATAGCTTTCGCGGTTGCAGTTTGTAAATACGTCCATTGGCCTCCTGTTGAAAGGCCTTACACCTGTTGACCTTTGCCTAATCTGTTAAAAAAAACCACAACCCGCCAGCTTCAGTTGAACAAATGTGACCTGCGTGATGAAATGTAAGTATATTAAATTCAATTGTGTGAACTTTACTTTAGGAGAACATTAAATTGTATACAAATATTAGCTGACTTTCATTTCCTAATATTTTTTTCCTGACTTGTTCATATCGTGTGGGTTATAGAGCGCGCGGAACTTGTTGGCCTCGCCTTAGGTGGCGACAGGGGTGAGGGGGCGGGTTGCTTACTGCTCGCAACGCACATGAGATTAGACAGTGATGACCAATCTCGAGATATCGTTAACAATAATTGTTCAATTATTGAAAAGAATAAATAAAAAACAATTGAACTGGTAAAAGTTTATAAAGTTCCTATCTAATTATATTGTAATTAATAGTAAAATAAACCAAAAACAAATTATATGAAATTATTTTGACATATTTTAATGATATATTATTTAATTATTAAATGACTTATACGAAATTACCAGAGTAATTTCAAAGTAAAGTGATTCAGAGGATATGTCAGAACATATCCTCTGAATCACTTGATTCTGAACTCTCTGAACTTGAGTCAGCCTTAGATTGTCTTTTTATCGGCGGACTCATCTCGCTATTGCAATCTCATGTGCGTTTTGTCTAAACTAGCCAGAACTTTCAATACGTGTTGCCGTCGCGAAGTACGGCGCCGCACTGAGTAATGACAGCAAGCGCCTCCATCCCACCGCTCACATACCTACAGCGTGGCCAACTAGTTCCGCGCGCACTATAATGAATATGACCATGCACACTCTGATGTTAAAGTTATCCTGAACCGCCTCTCGGCCTCTGACGTGGTTCCTGTATATAAACCAACCAATTGACGTAATAAATAACCTATGTCCCTTTTGACTAAAAAAATAAATGTTCACGTAGATTGAAAATCGTCCGACTCACCGATTATGTCGCATGAAAATTATTCCATATCGTACGAAAATAATTCGACTCGCTAATTTTGCGTGAACTCATATCTTTTCATAAATAGCTTTTCAAGGCAATTAATCGTAACGTAAGATACAAAAATAAAATGATCGGTACAAAAGAATATTATTTTATTCAAAACACATCACAGTTTTATTAGCGTAAGTATTCAAATAATAAATTAATCGTGGAATGAGTATCACTCTCATTGGTGTACAATATCAGTACATAATTTATTTGTTAGAAAAAAGCTTACAAAATGTAATAATTGTTAGCACAAGAATGAAGATCTAATAATTAATGCCGTGAAATTACATACTGATAACTAAAACAAATATATAGCTAATGTTGTTTTAGTCGTGGGTAACTTCGCGGCGAATAGGCTAGTTTCCAGGGTCAAAAGATTAACATTAAAATTAGTCCGTCATTTAGGTAATCAAAATATATTAGTGACATATTTTTTCTTTTGTCAATTGAGCGATAAATTATAAAGATATAACGCATCAAAGTTTAGGAGAGTGGGCTCGTGACGTCACATATTGCGAAAAAGTGTAGCACACTGTCACACGGAACTTTAACGCGCCATATCTTTACCATTCTTTGTTTAATTTTCAAAGAAAAAATACGTCTCCAATATTATTTTATTATCTAACTGACGGACTAATTATATTTTTTTAGGTAACTAGCCTATTCCCCATGGCCAAGCTGTTTTCGATGCTAAAGGTAGGCTAGAGATGGGCGCCTTCCCGGAAAATTTCCCATTTACCCCCGTAATAAATGGGAATTAAATATTTATTCCCATTTCTACCCATTGCACTTAATATTTCCCCTCTTGAATTTCTTCCCGCTGCCCATCTCTAGACAGCACACATCAACTCGAAAGGGGATCGTCACCGTATCAACTTGAGCCGTTAAGTATTGTTTGTATGAAACTCCCTGCTGCAATGCACAATAATTAGAATCTTAACGTAATCACCCTCGCCTCGGAACAGTTCCTGCGCTTACGTCTCTACATAACCGAACTCACGTCTCTTCGTCCACCCTTGCCCCTGTCCCCTCCATATTGTGTACTTACTCAATTATCTTTTCTTCGTTTCTATTTTCTTTTTACCTCTTTATCAAGTGCTACGGCTTTAAAAGCCCTTATTGTTAACCGGGACATAACCGTGCGCTACACTTAGTGTTCATATTCAAACAGATCTGGTGCCAACCAGGACAGCCAGCGGTCGGCGAGCCGTAGCAGAGCTGTCGTACAGGAGCTGCTGATACGCTGTGGTTACGTGCATACGTTAGGATGACGCCTGGTTGACAGCGAGGCGAAAGGCGATACCGATCCCTTTTCCGAGTTGATATGTGTGACCTTTAAACTGATGAATTATGAGTAAAAACAAATGCACAATACTTTCAAACTAAAGTAATCAGTCCAAAAATGTCAAGTGAAGGTGTTGAAACTATTTTTCTCACGTTCCAACGCAATCGACACACAGTCTTTTGGATAAGATCAAGTATTTAGTAAATAAAGTTTAGCGACCATGTATTTTTTTTAAAAGCATTAAACTTCAGGACTATTTCTAAAACCTGTGACCGTCAAATGATTTTGTTTTCGAATAATTTTCATTCAACATAACTCACAGATCCGGTTATAGCAATCTGCATTCCCACCTGCAAAACATGTCTGACAGTAATTTCTAAAACTTAACAATGAACTTTCTACAATGTTTCCATGAGTAAGCTGCTGTCACCCATACTTGCAGGTGAAAACGTAGCCTTAGACTTCATTTACACCTGCTAGAATATCTCACATCCTGGAAAGGAAAAAACCAATAGGCGCCAAATAACTTTGCATCTCTGAATTTGGCTGCGACTAGCGCCGCAGTGAACATATTCAGGTATCATAACAGATTACGGGCACGAGGAAGTTGCTTGGGACGAATAGCTGCGTTGCCTAGCAACTTGTCTGTATCTGCACGAGAATGGATGTTGGCTAACTTCAGAGACACAAAGTTATTTTATTATTTACAAGTTCCTATCAAATAGGCTGTCAGACAGCAACTTGCAGAAGTTTTCATGCAGGTGTAAGTGAGGCCATAGGATCTTATTAGTCCAAGCTGAATATCCTAGAAGCTATATCATCCAACATCCAATCCATGCCCTCAAGCAGGTTCTCCCCAGTGACCGCTGAACAGCGCACAATCCTCCAGTGGTGTGTCTTAATGCTGTCTAAGTCCAGAGCCTGAAAGATTTACATATTTTGTCTTATTTATTTATCGTTGTCACTTTTAACTATCATTACCTAATACCAATATGCAAGTCTAATGGAAAGTCTAACTTTTGCTCAAAAATAACTGAAAAAATCTGTTCCAGTTGAACAGTTGTTTCAGAATTTATTGTCTTCAAAAAGAGAAAAAATCCACGATCCATCCATCCAATCCAAAATTGACATTAACTAGGGAAACTATCATAATTTGACCTTATATCTGCATTTGCTTTCAATGTTTAAAATGTTTAGCCAGTCTTTAAACTGTTCAAATTATTAACAGCCCTGTTGCGGAAAAGGGGTTTCACATGCACTAAGTGGTTTGGCAAAAAGTGTCTTTTAGGGTTGCTAGAACACTGGAGTTTGCTCAGCCTCTAGAGTAGAGGGAGAACCTTCAGAGTGCCTACTGTATTATACAACAAGATAATAGTTATTTAAAAAACTAATAATAACCCAACTGCCTTTCTATGTAATTTGGAAATGGTTAACTTTATATACCCAGTACCACTCTCAAAGTAAATATGAATCTAACAACATCTTTCAAGCTAACATCCATGGAGTTGATCAGGCTGCAGAGCTGCCAAACAATTATACATACATATTCTCGAAAAACATAGGGATGTATGGTTAAAGGTAGGATAGCGGACTCTGGGCTCCTAGGCAATCAGCCATGGATGCAACCGGGAAGCCGCTAAGATGAGTGCCACTCCCAAAAAAACATAACCCTTCTCCTGGCGCAGTCGGGTGATAACTTACAGCTCACCTCTCTTATCTCATGCAGTGTAAGAGCCCCAGGCAGGTCGGCCTTGTTGGCCAGCACCAGCAGGGTGGCCCCGGCTAGCCGCTCCTCTCTCAGCAGCGAGTGGAGCTCCCGAGCACAATCCGCCAGCCGTCGGGCGTCCGCACTGTCCACTACCCACGCTACACCGTCGGTGCTTTCGAAGTAGTTCTTCCAGTATGACCTGGAAATTTTTTGTTGTGTTAATTCTGTAATGAATAAGGTTGAGAAGTCACAGTGTTAATGTAATGTGAAAAGAAAAAATTATTCCTAAATTTTGCTTAATTATATTTTGTAATGAATGCATGTTATAAAATGTAACTTTTGACATAATAATTATCATTGTAAACCCTAGCAGTAGAACGTATCGGTCTTATATTTTTACTCTTTTCACCTTGTACAACATATGATCCACAATGATTGATTGAAGAAATAGATAAATGTATACATGTACAAGTATACCCTCACACTACCATCTTGTAATCTCATTTTAAATTTTACAAGGTTGCTGTACGCCTGTTTGCCTACTTAGTTGTATAAATAAAAATATATTAGGTATTATCAATTATTTCTGCAATATTCTAACAAACTGAAAATAAATAAACTAAGTTTGCTTCCCATGGAAATGTACTGGACCAAGAGGCAGTTAACGCCATAGCAAGCGATATCTGGTAGCTGCTACATTCATAGTTTCTATTCCAGTAGCTAAAAGATTAAATGCTGAATACAGCATAGATTGATAGATAATAAATTTATTTTGTTCTTATCTGTAGCTTATGACTCACCGTAGTGATTTTTGCCCTCCCACATCCCAAATGTTCAGTTTGAAACCACGATGTTCCAAAGTTTTAATGTTGAAGCCTAAGGTTGGAGATATGGTATCTATCGGCTCCCCGTTAAACCGCTTCAGGATTGTGGTCTTTCCTGCATTATCGAGTCCTCTGAAAGTCTATGTTAAGGAAATTCACACAACAATTTCGTTTTAGCGATTCGGAAGAACAACAATAAAAACATTGAAAGTAACAAAAACATATTTAAAGGATACAGCATAAGTATTCGCATTTCTTTCTCCTTCTGCCTCAGTTTCTTCAGGATAGTAAGAAAACCCATATTAGCCTTATTATTGTATTAAAAAATAACAAACATATAAAGATTTGCAAAATTTTTGCCGGAATAAATTGGAAAATTTGGCAATTATAATTTATCCAATCCAATTCACATCACAAATCACAACAAAGCGAAGTCAACGACTTGACATTGACAGGTATATGTCTCCAACATTTTTTTTCGTGCAGTTTTTTCTGAATGTTTTTTAACCGGTGGCCTACTATCATCTCGTAACTTCATTAAAATGCGAGTGAGTAAGCGAGATGTCGCCTTACATCCAGTATTGCGCAATCTCGTATTTGCTTGGAATTAAGAGACCATATTAAGCCTGTGTGAGTGGAACCGCCTCTAACCATTCGTTTTCGCACTAGCTGCTAAATTACGTTAGCGCACAGGAGCCTTACTCTACCTTTAAAGCGAGAAACGAGTGAATAAACAAGATGGCGCAATGCAAGGTGTAAGGTGACATCACGCTTGCTCACTCGTTTCTGCCCTTATAATGATAGAAAGGCATCAAAAGTGCTATTTTTGAAAGTGTGATTCACGCAAAATCGGCGAGTCGAATAATTTGTGTTCGATATCGAACGATTTTGATTCGATATAATATGTCATACATTTAAAAAGGGATATATTAACCGGTAAAAAAATATTTCCCGACTGTTGATGATATAATGACTTGAGTGGAATGACTTTAATTCGGCAAAAACCTCACCATTATTTTATTTCTGTAAACTAAACAGGATTCAAATAGACGTTGAGTTTGCGTGTAGTCGACCTTCAAACAATTTTGTAGACAATAAAGCATACGGCATGTCAGCTAAAGGTCAAAGTAGTTCATAGACACCTGCATCTTCTGGAGTATTACGTGTGCATTGCCGTCTGTAGACAGTTACAACATCTGGATAGTCATATGCGCATTGCGGAGGTATATGTCCTGTTTAATGGCAATAAGTTGTAGACGTAATGATTTCTTATGTATAACACAAAAATTCAACAACTGTTGTCGGATGAGAATACATTTATACAAGTAAAAAGTGATCCTACTAACAAGATCGTAACAAAAACAAAAGAATTAATAGGTATTAAAATACTCCGACACATTAAACTTAGACATCACGTCGCTCGTGCCTTCCTGTGTGAAACCACCAAATATATATGGCCTTCCAAAAATACACAAAAAAGACCATCCATTAAGACCAATTGTAAGCTAAATAGATTCGCCAACTTATAAACTAGCACAACACCTGGTGAAGATATTAACACAACTTCGTGGTCATATTGATACTAATGTCAAGGACTCTTATCACTTTATCAGCTTAATTAAAGATCTACGATTAACTGATGAAGACACAATGGTCAGTTTTGATGTACAGTCATTATTTACCAGCCTACCTTTGCATGACTGTATTGATATTGTCAAGAGAAGGCTTGAGGACCACCGTCTACCTCAAGAGTATGTAGAGTTACTTGAGCATTGCTTAACATCAGGCTATCTCTTCTGGGAAAACAAATTCTACGTGCAAATTGACGGTGTAGCTATGTGGTCTCCAGTCTCTCTCATTGTTGCCGACATTTTCATGGAAGACCTTGAGGAGAAGGCTCTTTCAAGCACCCTGGCTATGCCGAAGATGTTCAAACGGTACGTAGATGATACTTTTGTTGTACTCCCCAAAACTCAAGTCTCTGTTTTATTAGATCATTTAAATTCCATTAATAGTAAAATTAAATTCACTATGGAACCTGAGATCAATAATTCATTAGCCTTTCTTGATGTTTTAATAACTAGAAATCTTGACAATAGTATCAGTCACACTAGCCCACCCACACAGACAAATATCTCAACGGTAAATCTCACCATCATCCATGTCAGTTAGCTACCGTAGGCAAATCTTTGTTACAGAGAGCACACGGCATCTGTGACACCCACCATCTTAAGAAGGAGCTACACCGAGTCAAGTCTGTCTTAAGAAGCAACAATTTCAGCCTCCCACACATATGTCACAGAAGTCGACCCAAGCCGCACACAGTTGATCGTTTTCCTGCCATCTTACCATACATAAAGGGAGTCACGGACAAGATTGGTAACATACTTAGGCGAGCTTCAATCAAGACCTATTACAAGCCGCATAAGAAAATAAACCAATTTTTAAGACCTGTAAAATCCAATATCCCATTGCAAGATGCTGGAGTTTATAAAATTGACTGTGACTGTGGTTTATCATACATTGGGCAAACAAAGAGAAGCATTAATACTCGTATAAAAGAACATATTGCTGACATGAAAAATAGACGTTCAACCAAGTCTGCAGTCTGTGAACATGCTCTAGACAAACCCAACCACTATATGCGTTTTGATAATCCTCAAGTCCTTGCAAAGTAAAACAGATTCATTCCAAGGATGTTACGTGAAGCTATTGAAATTAAAAAACATCCTAACTAATTTCAATAGAGAGGATGGATGGCAGGTACCGCCAGCTTGGGACCCAGTCATTAACTTAATAAAATCGCAAACTCGGAAGCAGACTGCAAAACCCTTAGATACTGTGAGCCAATACTGCGTGAATCGGAATAGTTCCCAATAAAAATTTCAGGCGGTAGTTTTGTAATCTTATGACATCAAAGACAAATGTTAACTTAGTCTGCCTGCGACCATGAACGCTGTAAAGTGTTTGAAACGTCAGGTGTAAATAAATAAGTAATAAACGCGATAAAACCGTATTAAAATAGTTTAATTTAATGAAGTTGTAGACGTCTATAGATACCAGCAACACCTGGAAGGTCACGTACGCATTGCCAACTCATAAACAATTTAGTAGGCAAACAGACAAACGGATCACCTAATAGTAAGATGTCGTAGTAGTCTACAGATACCTGCAACACCTGGAGTAGCACATGCGCATTGCTGACCCCCAGACAGTTAAGTTGGAAAACAGGCATACGGCCTGTCTGAAGATAAGAGGTCCACTAAGACTACTAACTAACTCTATGGACACCGGCAACGCGTGGAGATAAAAATCACACTCCAGGTTTTACAGGTGTCTATAGACTACTTCGACAATTTACCATTAGGCTTGCGGTATGCTTGTTTGCCAACTAAATTGTTCAAAGGTCGGCAATTCGCACGTGAGATTCCAGGAGTTGCAGGTGTCTATAGACTATTACGGTCTCTTACCATCTGGCAAGCCCTCTAGCCGATTTTGGTGTCAAACGAACTTGAAAATTCTTTTCATGTCTCCTATGCACCTTTTGAATTTCATCGAAATCGGACTAACGGCTAGAGAGTTATCACGTAACATACATAGAACACATGTACATACAGGGTGCGGCGATTGAACTGTCCGTCTCTATCTAACTCTTTTAAAATTCGAACCACTCAAAATTTCAAATGTTGGTTTTCGACATGTTCTCCGTCATCATTTGAAGTGATTCTATTGTGAGAGAAACACATTCGAATTTAGAACAATGGATTTAAAACGAAATTCAGTGATTGCTTTTCATTTGGAGGGAAAATCGAATATCGAAATACGTCGAGCGATGGCAAATCTTCAATTGAACGAGAAATTTGTCCATTTCACATTTTCAACGTTATAATGAAACTAGCGTTAAGAAACTCTACGGAGGCGGACTACGCTGTACTGCAACGGCGCCAGCAGTTGTCTAAAAGGTGCGTCATCGATTACACAGAAATCAAGCGCGCTCAGCAAACCAGCTCGCGCAGGATCTCAAAGTGAGCGATCGCAGCGTTCGTCGCTATTGAAGGAAAAGCTTAAAGTCAAACCACAATAAAAAACCTTTCTCAGGAACTCACTGCTTTACAGCGTAGCAAACGGTTGGATCGATCGAAAGAGCTGATTCGCTTGCTCGACTCTGGCGAGCTTCCCAATTTGGTGTTTTCAGATGAGAAAACTTTTTGCGTTGAACAGTTTTTAAACAAACAAAATGACCGTGTTTGGTTGGAGGGACGTGTCAGCGACCATTCAGACGAATTGCAAGTCACTCGACGCCAAGGAGCCGACCAAATCATGGTCTGGGCGGCGGTGTCTGAAAAAGGCCGTTCTCCGCTCGTTTTTCTTCCAATGGGTCGCAACCAAGTCAAAATAAACCAACAAATCTATCAAGACAAAGTCTTGCAACCAGGTCTGATACCGTGGGCACGCAACACATGCGGTTTTGAGCGTTGGGCTTTCCAGCAAGACTCGGCACCATCGCACAGAGCAATTGGAACGCAAAATTGGTTGATAGCAAACGTTCCAGTGCTGATCGACCTAGATATTATGTGGCCGTCGTCATCGCCCGACTTGAATCCGCTAGACTTTTGTTGTTTTGGTGTTTTACAGGCCAGGGCCTATGCTAAAAAACACATGTCGGTGGAAGCGCGGCAAAGAGCAGCCTGCGCTTCTTTCAGAGACTTCAGCTTGTAGTAAAGGCTAAAGGAGGTTTTATTCCTTCGGAATATGTCATAACAAAACTTTGAACTTTCTATTTTCACATGGCAAAAGTGTATCAATAAATATTGAAAATTAGCAGAAATATTTCATTTTCACATACGGACAGTTTAATCGCCGCACCCGCTATATACCTTACATACATACAAACAATGTTTTTTCGCCGCAACTTGATTTGAAGCCCTCGCTCGCTTCGCTCGCTCGGTCAACTGAACTGACGACTAACATTGATCAGTAAAAAAATTTGAAATGAGCTGATGACTGTGAGAGGCGAATAATTTTACTAAGTGACTACATTAATAAATGAGCATCTAAATTTCTACATCAGATAGTGACAGAAACGACTTTATTGAAAAAGACGACTTTGTGATAGAAAGTAGGTTAGGTTATGGTTTTACAATGAGCGAGCGAGGGTCATAGCTTGTGAAACGATTGAGTTTTAAAACGCGACTTATGTATGTATGACAGAAAATTCCTCTTACAACCTGGGTCTCTTCAAAGCTAGAGTGAATAGGCTATTAATGAGCCAGCAAGCCCCATCATAGACTACATCTGCACTTAACATCAGGTGGGATTGTGGTCAATCACTGGACATTTCAACATAAAAAAAATAGGTTATGGTTTCAAAGTGATCGTAAAAGTTAACGTTTTTTGTTCAAACATCAGTAATCCAGTTTACCATAAATAATATGCAATGGCTTAGTTTGCCGCTCGAACAAATTTTAGGAGATATCAATTAACAAAACATAATTTAATTTATTCACAAATGAAATTCCAATAATAATTATGAAATAATGATAAAAAGAAAATGTTTAAATTAAATAAAATATTGAGCCCAGATCGCTGTCGCGTGTGTCGCATGATAGTAAGGACCTAAGAGGCTGGCGACGTTCCCTGTTTGTATGGCCAGGCGCCAGCTCTTAGATCTCCAGAGACGTCAACATCCGCACCCCAGGCCCCGAGGTCTCCACAGCAAAAGGCGTAAATATATACGACTATCTAGAGCCCCATATTTACGCCTCTTTTTGGCTTCCGCCGCCGTCGCAGCCGCACCCGCCATACAGGAGGTCGCTCGTATGTGAGATGGCGCTACTGTATCACATGTCTCTGATATGTAGATTTTCGTCGCTCGAGGTCAAGTCAGTAATTTTGTCATCCAAACTCATAAATATTTACAGTTCAAACTTGGATTTACAGTCACTCGTTTAATTATTTTCAAAATCTATGTTCAAGACCTCTTTTTCTTTTATTTTTCTTTCTGAAGAAACTCTATAATTTCAGATGGAAAATAAGATCGTCCGTATTCAATCGTTGAGGAGATAGCATGTATGTATGTAGTATGTGATTGATTGGTCACCACTGGAATGGAAGCATTTCTATCTTGAGATATTCCGACTGTATTTGACTGGTAGGTAGTCTAAATCTGACTGTGTTGACCGCATTCACATGTCACTCACTCCATTTTAATAACAGATACCTCTAAATCGGTGATCATTCATGACCAAAAGCATGTTCTAAAGCGTTAACTGGAGATAGGTAATATCGTACGTTTGATGATAAGAAAGAAACGCTATCAAAATTTTTTTTGAACTACCGTAGGGAATTAACGCAATAAATAAATTCACACACAGAATCTCCCATATTTTAATTAATGACCCTTAAAATAATATGATCTATTTTTCTATGTTTTTTACTTTATTTATACTGAGCAAAAATATGAGATTAAGTAAAGCTTTGGATTATCAAATCATAATAAGGTGTTATTTCATGTCCTCATTTTTGTTAAAGTAAGGTTACCTTTTTAATTTGCGAACTTATAGTATAGATAATCAAATATTACAAAGTCGTACAGACCCTATTTAACGAGTCATTTTATAATTCATTTATTTTTATTTAAAGTAAGGTTAACTTTTAAGTTGCGAACTCATGGTCACCCTAACTAAACATTACAAAGTTGGCTATATCCCATTCAACCACTTCGCTAAATGACGTTCAGTCAAGACGTTGAACGTTACATTCAACGACTTGACGAGTTGTCCTATAATCATTCAATTGAATACTGTCATTCAATGAACAATCAAATAGCAGATTCAACCAAATGATTGCGACATATACATCAGGTACCCAACCACCACGCCCTAGGTATCACAAGAGTTACAACGTAGCGTTCATTGCGGGGAGGTTTTTGGCATCAATAAAATTTATTTTGCGAACTAAATCCATCGGAGTATTCAAAGCGTGTCGCGATTCCGGATGTGCTAGTTTAAATATAACAGATGAAACCATACCATCACTTTGATGCTGAAACCTTGTATGATTTCAGTGAGACAAAAGACGCAAAAGTATTTTATCATCCTGCAATACAACATAGGGGCTCGTTGAATCGATGTATGTTTTAATAATAGGTTACCAAGCGACAAGAGAGTAGTAATAAGAAAACTTAACCAGACCAATAGGATCACATTAATGGTCTTTAACGACCACCAAAGGCAGTCGGGACATGTTAGGCGGTAATTCACTTATTCACTCGCATTTGGAAGAATTACGAGACCATGGTTACCTTACCCCTCAAACATTGTGCAATAATGTTGCCGTCCGATTTTCCGGATGCGGGAATAATCAGGAAAATTAAAACCATAAACAAGGTTTATTTTTTGAAAATCCAATAGGAGGAATCCATTATTGACCATAGAGTAGTGTATCCATCCATGGCCGAGTTCGTCGCTGTCAAGCCTTTTTATTAATTTTTAAAATGAAGCATCCTCAATGATTTTAAGTGGGTTTATAGTGTGGTAGTGATCGTGTGGCGGCGCGGTCTTGGTGATACGGTTCCTTGGTCGGCGGCACCATGTTCAGTGGAACAGTGCGCGTGAAGGTTTGTGAGGCGACTGGTCTCAGGCCGACCGACTTTCAGAAAAGGCACAACATGACCTTCGGGAAACCAGGTGAGCTTCGGGAAGAGCAATAAATCGCTTCTTGAGTTTATTCCGCGTATATTGGACCCAAGATTTAGCGGATTCCGTTGTTTACCCCTGAGATTGCTTACGAAATAGGTGTTGCATGTTTACCAAAATGGGTGTTGGTATTTTAAGTAAATACGCGCGTTTCTTGCAGACGACCAGCCTATAGATCCGTATGTCTCGATCGACGCCGACGAGCACCATATTGCGCGCTCAACCACCAAACCCAAAACATTCGACCCTGTTTGGAATGAACATTTCACCCAGGATGTGCACAATGTCACCAGGTAACATATCTGTAACATAAAATTGTTTTATTCATATGATTCCTTGAAGGACATTGTAAACATAGGGTTGTAAAACTCTTGGACAAACATTTTTAAATTTTACTAGTGATAGAATAGCTTCTCTTAATATGCAATAATTTTTAATGAAAACTTTTACGCAGTAAAACATTTTGATACGAGTCTTACTGTGCTTTAAAAAAAGTATTAAATGCATTTTTAACAAAAATAAAACTAATGACATTGCCTAGAATATGATTATGTTTTAAGATCTCATGTTGATATCATTGACCATACAAGGAAATGTGACAATAATTTCCAGATTCACTGTCTTCACAAATCAAGAACATTCCATTTGTTTGACCGGCCACATTATTAGGCTTCACACACAAATATCATTGAAACATTCTCACTTTCAGTTTGGGCATCACTGTGTTCCACGACGCTGCGATACCGCCAGACGATTTTGTCGCCAATTGCACAATTCCATTTGAAGACTTAATGCACAGAGATAAAGATGCGTCAGATTTCTGGGTGAGTTATTGACATACTGACATGTATTAACTAAAACTCATTGAAGACCCATATCTGCTCTTTAGATAAGATAGTAGTAAGTTGCTATCAAGAATTAGCGTATTGTTTGTTTTGACTGATAAAAACTTTAAAACATGACCTTTCTGTCAGTCTATGGAATTAATTGGAAAAGTGAATAATGTATATTATTAAACGGAGATTTTCTTCGCCTGACCCTGGGTACATGCAATTGATTGAAGATGAGGTGTGCGTTTTACTTTTTTTTGGATTTAGTATATATTTTTGTTTTGTTTAAGTAGGGCTGTCAGAGATTCTGAATGACTTTTTTTAAAGATGGTCAACAAAATGATTAAAATTAATTTATTGTGTCCATTCTATACTAATAATATAAATGCAAAAGTTTGTCTCTTATGCTTTTACCGCTAAACTTCTGGACCAATTATGATAAAATTTGGTATGGATATAGTTCAGGACCCAGTCAAACAAAGGCAACTTTTGACGCAGTCAGAGCTGTAGGAAGCAGCTATTTTTAAATAATTTCATATTCATACTAACACAATACTGTCACCTGTTATAAGACAAATTATTTTATTATTATTATTTAATATAATCATTTGTGGATGTTTAAAGAGTTTTGTTTATTAAATCATATAGAAGTCTAAAAGTGTCCTCTTTATGTTTTAACATGGCATATCTGTTTATGATTATAGCCTTTTGGTCTTTATTGGATAATTATTTACATGACACATTAAATTAAACTATTTTAATATGGTTTTTATTTTATTTATTACTTATATTACTTACTTTTAATTCTATTAGAACCGTTTTATAATACATATCAAATGAATTAAATTAAACTATTTTAATACGGTTTTATCGCGTTTATTACTTATTTATTTACACCTGACGTTTCAAACACTTTACAGCGTTCATGGTCGCAGGCAGACTAAGTTAACATTTGTCTTTGATGTCATAAGATTACAAAACTACCGCCTGAAATCTGACCTGTAAAATCCAATATCCCATTGCAAGATGCTGGAGTTTATAAAATTGACTGTGACTGTGGTTTATCATACATTGGGCAAACAAAGAGAAGCATTAATACTCGTATAAAAGAACATATTGCTGACATGAAAAATAGACGCTCAACCAAGTCTGCAGTCTGTGAACATGCTCTAGACAAACCCAACCACTATATGCGTTTTGATAATCCTCAAGTCCTTGCAAAGGAAAACAGATTCATTCCAAGGATGTTACGTGAAGCTATTGAAATTAAAAAACATCCTAATTTCAATAGAGAGGATGGATGGCAGGTACCGCCAGCTTGGGACCCAGTCATTAACTTAATAAAATTGCAAACTCGGAAGCAGACTGCAAGACCCTCAGATACTGTGAGCCAATACTGCGTGAATCGGAATAGTTCCCAATAAAAATTTCAGGCGGTAGTTTTGTAATCTTATGACATCAAAGACAAATGTTAACTTAGTCTGCCTGCGACCATGAACGCTGTAAAGTGTTTGAAACGTCAGGTGTAAATAAATAAGTAATAAACGCGATAAAACCGTATTAAAATAGTTTAATTTAATGAATAACAATCGCGAAAACATAAGAAAACATTATATCAAATGAATATTGAAATCAAGTTTTCCCAGTACAGTCCTAAGCTGTTTGCTTCCGAGCCCTTGCTATGTTTCGACCTCCATCCTTGACTCAGGGTCCGTTGGCATGTATAATAATGTTAGGTAACACATTTTAATATATGCTATGCCTTTGCAGGTAGATTTAGAGCCTCAGGGGAAACTACATCTAAAAATAGAATTGAAATGGAATTCTCAAGGTAAATATTTTGTTTCATGTCTGTGTTCTTCATAATCCTATTTATTTAAATTTAACTATGCCCTTTTATTTCACAGAAATTGAATTAAAACTTTGAAAATATGGGTGCAATCTATAAAATTTAAGAATTAGAATAATTTATTTTGCTAGAATACATGTGTGTGTATGTATGGCAACAAAATTCCTCTAATAAAAGCCTCTTGCTTATAAGACAGTTCAAAGAGGACTAAGGACGTCGCTATAGGCATTGCTTTTATAGACACATATTTCTTTTACTTTAAACACATGTTGCAATCTAGAACCAGGGACAGGAAAAGCTGTTTGTTTATTTAATAATGCTCTCACACTGCTGTTACAAAATGTTTACTAATGTTTGTAAACATTTATTTAAAAAAAAAATATTTATTAGGTATGTTAATGTTAGTAAATGTTTTAGTGTTAGAAATTTTTTGTATTATATATACATTATAATAATTTAATATCTATTGTTTTTCACATCAAGTTATTCTAAAAAAGAACTGACATAATTTATTTAGTTATTTATTTAATTATAGATGTTACAGCTGATGCGTCTATATCAAGCAGTGTCTAGTAATTTCACAAAAGGTCTTACTTCAAGTTCATTTCTGCATCAATGTTACTTTAGTTTTTTGTATCCATTTGTCTAAGCGATTTTTAAAGGAGATCTCTGATGGCGCTAAGACCACTTCCTCGGGCAATCTATTCCAGTTTGTAAATCACTTGGTTACTGAGAAAGTTATGACATAATAATAAAAATAAAATATGTACTTAATTGACAAAAATACTGGCATGGTATTGTAGATGATATCTTATGTCGTATCAACCTAACGGCTTTTGTACCTTACTCACTTGTAAATAAAAAAAATCATTAATTCATTAATTCAGGCAGCATGGAAGCGCCCCGTGCGGGCGGTGGCGGATGCGGTGTCGGTGTCGGGGGTGGTCCGGGGGGCGGCGGTGCGGGGGGCGGCGGGACGCGACGGGAGTTCAAGGAAGGCGCGGGGTTCGCGCGACGTCGCGGGGCGTTGCGGAGACGCGTGCATCAGGTCAACGGACACAAGTTCATGGCCACCTTCCTGCGGCAGCCCACCTTCTGCAGCCACTGCCGAGAGTTCATCTGGTACGACTTTGCTACTTTTGTTAATTCTGTCTTTCTTTTCGAGCGAAAGTGGCTACCGACTAGCGGGAATGCGGACCCAGGACTCCGCGAAGCGCTAGGATGATGAAGAAAATGACCACTGACTGTACTATATTATTTTTGCCCAATACTTTACCACCTCTATTGTCAGGTGATTCGATATTTTTAAGTCTTCCATAATGCTGGAAACGGACATATTGCGGAATAACAGGAGGTGAGCCATTGATCGCACAGATACACTGATTGTTGTTGAAAAAGTCCCACCTCGTAGTATAAGAGTACTATAAGTATGCATATAATCCTGTAATTTTATGTTTTATACTGTACTAACTTTTGCCGCAGCTCCACCTGCGTCAAAAAAGTTGCCTATGTTTGACCCCGGGTCTTCAACTATATTCCAACAGTTTGCCCGTGAAAGCGTTAGACTTTCGCATTTATAATATAAGTATAAATTTTCATGTAGGTATACCTCAATCCAACTGGACCCCTTCTTCCCTTTATAACAACCTAGACACTCCATACAACAGCGGCGAGCCCGATACCTATTACTACTACTTCAATTAGATCGCGTACGCGCTTCAATGTATTTGTTACTTGTAGGGTTATTTATTTACCGTATCTCCATCATAGTCTTCGCAACAACTGCGAGGCAAAAGCGACATCCTTATATTATTTCGCCCTCGAAGAAAAATCTTTTGAAGTGCGGTATCTGTTTCGGGTGGGAGGATATGAGTGTCCGTTCTGTATGGTAGTACTATTAATATTACTGTGCCTTTATATTTCCTATGATGTTTCTCATGTAGTCATCGTTATCAAATGCCCTAACATGTTTCCCCTTCTATTTTCTATCACCCTCAAAATGCATCTCTTTTCACCTACTCTTGTTAACACTTCTTCATTTGGTAATCTTTCAGTCCAGCTTATTCTAATCTAAACTCCGCTGACAAGAGCCCAGCTCTTTCCGCTCCTAAAAAGTGTTGACTATGTTCATTAAGTTACTATTGTTTTGTGGAACAATACATCAATAAACTCATGATAAACTTTAATTTTTTTTCAGGGGCTTGGGTAAACAAGGATATCAGTGTCAAGGTACAGTATCTTATACTAATCTATGCCATTCTAAATGTAATTCCTTGTTGAATATCCCGCTAATTATGTTATTATTGTCAACAGTGTGCACCTGTGTAGTTCACAAACGGTGCCATTCTTCAGTCGTTACCAAATGTCCGGGTATGAAAGAAGAGGTGAGATTTTGTTTAGCATGGCATGAACATGCAGTTAATAGTGATAATATATAATGGGATGCTATTTTTTGCCATGAGAAACTATAAAATAATAAGCTATTTATTGTTTCTCCACAAAAGCAGCTCATAGGTACATGCTTTTCAAGAACTAAGATTTTGTGAAGAACTGGTGGAGAAACTTTATTTGCTAATATAAAAAGATGCTTTAAAAATTGAGATTTACGCCCGAACGTGTTGCGATGGCTACATCGCCAATACATTTTACCTTTGTTTTTTAGTTAAAATAGGCTGCACAGTCTTTTTATGACTAAGGCGGTGAATTCATGGATATTTCGATTATTGGGGAAGGATACAGCGGTAATCAAATACATTTATTAATATGCCACCACCTTTTGAGACATCTGTCAAGCAGTGTGTCTTCCCTGTAAGTGATGGATCTATCAATAGTTCTCTATTCTATGACACATTGCAGCAACAAGGTGGAGTGGGCGTGTCGGGCGGCCAGCGGTTTAACGTGAACGTGCCGCACAGATTCGTGGTGCACTCGTACAAGCGGTTCACGTTCTGCGACCACTGCGGATCGCTGCTCTACGGGCTCATCAAGCAGGGCTTGCAGTGTGAAGGTATGAATTAACCATCTTAGTGTTTACTGCAAAAGATAAGTGAAAACCGAGAAAATACTACCTCCCGAACAAAATTCTTGAAGTGGTCTAGTTTTACATACTAAACATATTGTCAAAATTTGATTGGTTTGGCGATAAAGATGTTTAAAAAGACATTGTCAGGGTTCTGTACCCGAATGGTAAAATTAAAACGGGACATTGTTCCTAACACCCGTATTCTTAAACATAACCATAAGGAAGTCCTCGAACTTTCCTTGAAAATGAAGTTCTTAATTGGTAGCTTGAGCAAATTCCAATAGGAAAGACACAGGGTATAATAACAATCAGAGGCACAAAAATTGAAAAAATACAAAAGAATAGAGTAAAAAATAAAAAAATAAATAGTTCACTATACAAAAAATGGCAAAAAACTGATTTTTAACCACTTTCGAGGACACCTCAAGATATCTCTCGACGAACCTTATATTTCACAGTTTGATACTCACCTCCAATGAGGAATCTCCTTAAGTCAAGGAAGCTGGTGTCGACTAATCATAACAATGAGTTGGAGTAAGGTTGAGTCGAGTTTGAAGAAACGTTTGAGAATATGGGTGTAAGACTTTGCTGTCCGTCTGTCACCTATATCTCATGAACCATGATATTTAGATAGTTAAAATTTTCACAATTTATTCTGCCACTATATCAAAAAAATAAAAAAAAAGAGTATAAAATAAATATTTATGTAGGCTCCCTTACAACAGACATTTTTCTTTATACAATGAAGTAGGCAAACAGGCATACGTACCTGATGGAAAGTGGTTACCGTAGCCTATGAACACCTGCACCAGGGATGTCACGGGCGCGTTGCCGACCCTGAAAGAATTTTTTCACGCCCTTTTTGAAGGCTCCCTTGTAATCACTGGTAAAAACCTAGGCATGGAGTTCATTCCATAATCACAGTGTACGAGGGATTTTTTGTTAAGAGACATGATATTTTTGTGTTTTTAGGGTTTCGTACCTCGAAAGAAAAAAACGGAAGCATTATATCATCACTTTGTTGTCTGTCCGTCCGTCCGTCCGTCTGTCTGTCTGTCTGTCTGTCAAATCCTTTTTCTTAGGAACTCAGGTCTACTGTTCCTTGGAGCTGTGAAAAAATTAAACTTCTAAGCCAACGCAATCAAAAGATACAGCCGTTTATGCCGCAAATTTCCGCAAACTTTCGACACTCGCAAGGGAATCAAAACCTACAGAACCCGTGAACCCGTGAACTCAGAAGCTTGAAATTTGGTACCAAGCAACGTCTTATAGCACAGATAAAAGAAAAATTGCGAAAACCGTAAATTTTTAGTTACATCATATAATAAAAATTCACACTGTCAGTTTTTTTTTAATTTAATCCCTTCGTGCTCGAGTTTGATTCGCACTTGACTTGTTTAATAAAATTTATTTTAAAACCTAAATTTATTGTCAGTATGTTCGATGAACGTGCACAAGCGATGCCAGAAGAACGTGGCCAACAACTGCGGCATCAACACCAAGCAGATGGCTGAGATCCTCAACGAGATGGGCATCTCGCCGGACAAGAACCCCAGGCCCAGGCCTTCCAAGGTACACGCATTGTCTAATCTAATCTATACTTTATATTTATTGATATGTAAAAGTCTGTTTGTCTGTCTGTTACACTTTCACAGTCAAACTGCTGAACGGATTTTGATGAAATTTGGTATGAATATAATTGAAGACCTGGGGTCAAACAAAGGCTACTTTTAGAGGCTGTGGGAAAAAGCTAATTGTATATATTTTTTATATATTTATAAAGCTGAAGAGTTTGTTTGTTTGAACGCGCAAATCCCAGGAACTACTGGTCCGATTTGAAAAATTATTTCAGTGTTGTATAGCCTATTTATCGATGAAGGCTATAGGTCTGGCCAAAGTCGGGACGGGCTGCTAGTCATCCATATTCGTACTTATTAAACTTAATTTACACAATTTATTAAACAAGGCACCACTGACGCGCGCGCTGCGATCTCTCAATGTTTTGCAAAGGAAGTAGATATTTTTGAGTTTTAGTCTGTTACCACAGAGAGAATAGGCTAGTTTCCTAAAAAAATATGATTAGTCCGTCAGTTAGATAATAAAAGAATATTGAAGCCGTATTTTTTCTTTTGAAAATTAAACAAAGAATGGTTATGGATATGGCGCGTTAAAGTTCCGTGTGACGTCACAGTGTCCTACACTTTTTCGCAATATGTGACGTCACGAGCCCCCACTCCTAAACTTTGATGCGTTATATCTTTATAATTCATCGCTCAATTGACAAAAGAAAAAATACGTCACTAATATATTTTGATTCACTAAATGACGGACTAACTTTAATGATAGTCTTTTGACCCTGGAAACTAGCCTATGGGTATACTCCCTGGACAAAAAAAAAATATGTGTGTGAAAAAAAGGAAATACCCAGTTTATTTTATTTATTTGATAATAAAAACAAACATCTTAATATACATCACAGTACACTAACAAATTTAAATTAAGTTTTTCCCGGCACGTGTGGGAGATTACAACAACACATATATAGTATAAAGACTTAACAAATTAACGCTTAGATCATTGAATTGAAATTGAAGAACTAATATTGGGAAGTGCCATATTACATATCGCCTATGTAACTATTATTCTGGAAAGAAAACAAAGCAAATTTGAGACACAAGATTTATTAAATTTCAGTACATTAATTGTACCTGCTTATATTTAACTAGCTCAAATCGGAGACACTCAGGAATGTTAGTTTTCGGTAACAATTAATCCCCTTATTCATAAAAATATTCGTTAAGCCTAAAATAACTAAAATACGTTTAGTCCCTGTCTATCTTATCTATATTTGACGTGAAAGAACGAGACGAAACATATTTTAGTTAACTAGAACTTATCGAACATTCATTATTTTTTATGAATAAGAGGGTAAGTAAACTCTTTACAATGTTGCCCGTCAGTATTCCAACACGGCGATCCTGGAGGGCACGCCCGAACTTACGTCCTCGGCCGACTGCGAGACAAAGGAATCCGGGGACAAGCACGATGAGAAAGGTTAGACTTTTATATCATGTAATTACATTTGGAGATATACTCCAAATGTAATTACATGAAATTATTGACATATCCTGTAAAGGAAAAATAATAGGCTGTGAATGGTACCCACGGAGTAATAACAAAGAGGAGATGGTACATGGAGAGCTTCCTTATAAAAATTGTGTGAGGCTACGCGGGGCGGAAGGCAGACGTGAGGGGAGCTCGGTTTGGCCGTGCGGAGCCCCTATTGACGATCCCTTCTACTTGCCAATAGATGTCGCTAGTAAATCGAAGATTTCAACATAAAATATGAATTTGTATTTCTTTAAATTACAGATATTTTGAACATTAAAAACAGACATATATTTTGTTTAGCAATCAAATAAATTCGAAAACACTTACTCATGTTTATTGTGATCCCATTAAAGTATACCATTGAAACACTTAGAACTAAATGCTTTAAAATATTTTACAAAATATTCTAAGTTGAAACGAAACGTAAATGAGAAAAACATAAGAGCTCGCTCCACGTCACGCATCGTTCGCAGTTAAACGAAAAATGACGTTAGCTCGATCGCTCGCGCATCGATTGGTGCACCGTTTCCTCTTTGTATTTGCTCCATGATGGTACCCTATAAAATGTTGGTAACATTGAAATTTTTTTTAGTCTTTTAAATAGAATAGTTTGAAAAACAAGTCGTTTTTTTTTTTGTTTTGGCCGAAAATTCTTGCGGCCCTAAAATATTTGTTTAAGGGCCTTTATCAATATGAACTATGTTTTCACAGAAGTAGAATTATTAATATATTTATTTCAATTTGTTGTTTTTTTTTTAAGTGAACGCAGAACTATCCAAAAATTCATAAAAAGAAAAGTTGTCAATTCTTCTTTATATCATTCTTGTGTTCTGGAGTGCTATTTATGAAAAGTATGACTCAAAATCGGCGTATTATTTTCGTTCGATATCGAATGATTTTTATTCGACATATGAATCATACATACATAGGGCTCCTGTTTTGTTTGTTTGCGTGACCGTATGTTCCGTGTTCGTCCGCTAGGTGTCGCTCGCTCGCACTGGGACGATCTCGCCGAGATATTCGCCTGTCCGTACACAGATCACACAGGTCCACATTTTGTTTGCTTAGCCGTGATGGTCATTGTCTATTTTATTTGTGAAAATTGTGCTGTTTTTATGTTTAAAGGCGTGTTTTGTTAGCTACAAGTACTTCCAGGTTTCACTAATAAAATATTAAGCTTTATACAATTTCTGGGTATTTTCAGAATATTCTACACGTGTTGATTTTACACCTATATACGTATAATCTACGTCAAACAATTTCTTTGTAATCTGTTGTATTTTGTAACAATTTTTTTCTCTAAAAAGTAACTAAATATGTTTTTTTTTTTTTTTTTTTTTTTGGTATATTACGAATTTTTTTTAATACTATACACTATTTCCTACACTCGATCTCTCAAGAGGGGTCTATGTGTTTGATGTGTCGTCGTTGACACGATATCAGTTATATCGTCGTTTATTACAAACATTACAAATTTTTAGAAACAGCACATTTTTTATAAATAAAAGAAAATAATGACCATTTGTGGTAAGTTTTCGCGTTAATTTGGTGGCCGGGTGGCTTGGGTTTTAAAATTACCTAATTTTGCTTATTTTTGCTATTTGTATTAGTAGGTTAAGGGTTTGGTTTAAATTTGTATTTAAACGCAATGTGTTTTTAAAATTAGTTCAATATTTTTTATTTAGTGTAAAAAAATTGAGGTGATTTTTGACTAAGAGTGATAAGTGAGGTGGTGTGTTGTCGCCAAACGGTTCCATAATTGGCTTAACTTCTTTAATCTAACATCAAAGGACTGAGCGTTCTTTAAATGCTAAAAGCACTATTATTTTTAGCACTAACAATGAAATGGCCAAACTTGGGAACTTATTTTTTTTATCTTTAGAGATCTTACAGAAATACGAAACAACAAGTAACAAGACTTTACCAACTATTTAGTATAGCCAATAAAAAAATTGGTCATCATCATTGCCTATGGCATTCTCCGTGCGTGGATCAAATATCAACACCCAGGTTCCTCAACCAGCAGTGGCAGGTGTGAGATGGTGCAATCTGAAAAACACCGAAGTGATTCGGTCGTTGCGCAAATAAAAATTTCACGAAATGTCACGTTTTGTGACGAAGTCGAACGCTCGCTCGCTTATTTTGGTGGTCTGAATATAACCTATAATCTAACCTAATGACCTCTTTCATAAAGTCGGTTCCGTGACTAAGGCGATCTTTCAGAAAAGTGACTCTAACTCGGAAAATATCGCCCGCAGGAAAAATGGTCACATGACCAAAAATGATGCTTATAGTGATCCTCAAACCCTGACATAAAAAAAAAACTGGTGTTGATAGGACATAAAAAAAACGATCAAAAAATGTTCTAAGTCTCGTACCACTGCGCACCCTTTCGTACACTCTAACCGGGCATTCGTCTACCACGTGGGATAGGGTCTGGTGCTCCGCAATTCCACTGCGGTGGGGGTTAAGGGAGTCCCTATCCCCATTTATGTAGGTGGTGGTCATAGGTTCTTCCATGGTTGGAACGTAATCGGTACAAACGCATCTAGGTATTACGCGATCCGACTTAAAGTCAGGTGCAATCGCCAAATAACTGTGTCTCTGAAGTTAGCAGCCATGCTCGCGTAGGTTAGCTTAATTCAGACAAGCGTTGCTAGGCAACGCGGAGATTTTACCCTCGTTGCCGCAACTTCCTCTCGACTCGCGCCTGTAATTTGTATGTATCTAAAAATGTTAGCGGCGTTTTTCGCAGCTAGCTTCAGACGCGCAATGTTATTAGGAGCGTATTGTAACTTTGAGATTTCCTGTGTTAGATTTTTATTAATCTGTTCGATAGGCCCCGCTCTTCATCCAGGTTGTACAAGTTTTTTATGCGCTCATCTGTCCAAATTGGAAAAGTTGGTAAAGTCTTGTTACTCGATGAAAAATTTGAAGTTTTAGGACTGTTTACAGGGGACGGGGCAAGCGCAGGCGCCGCTCGGGACAAGGTCAGCCTGAACGACTTCCACTTCATCAAGGTGCTCGGCAAGGGGTCCTTCGGGAAGGTCATGCTGGCTGAGAAGAAGGGAACCGACGAGGTTTGTACGAAATTATTAGAATGTACATTTAAACACCAGCTATAGGTATGGAACAAATAGACACACAGAATGCGCTACTTGACTGTTTTAACGTTTGAACAAATATTTTTATACTGAACAATATATACCCTAAATAGTAACTGATTCCAAAAACATATAATAAATTTATTTATTTGTTAGAATGCAATATTATGAGACGTTACGATATTAACAAGCACAGTATTATGTATGAATGAGGAGCTCGTTAGTCGAGCGCGACCCGCGTATCCGTAGCGAATACGCGTGTGAAGCGACGACGTGACGCGACCACTATTGGATTGGTTGCCATTTAGTGGCATTTTCTATCTTGAGCTCCTTCGTGCTTCGGATGGCACGTTAAGCCGTTGGTCCCGGTTGTTGTCGATAGATAGCAGTCGTGAGGCTGTGTCAGATGCCTTAGGGCAGCCTGAAAAATTCTGACAGTGTTGGCCACTAACACACCTCAGGTCATGTTCCTGTTCGTCTGGTTTCTCTGTAAAAACGGAGGTCAGACGGCAGTCGCTCCATTGTAATTACCAGTCCCGCCAAATCTAGGACCATGTCTTACAGCGTACCCTAGGCTCCGAAGCGTAAGCTGACGACGCAACTAGTGCACCGAAGTGCTACATCTACTATAAGTTGCCGAGGAGTTGAGTATCTCGCAGACTTCCACTTGCTGCAGTATAAGTCTGAGCATGATTATTCTTAGAAATCCATCCAAGTAACTACATACTAAATTACATGATACCCCATGAACTAGCATCATAAGAACCTTCAAATGCTATGGTTCCTTAGAACCATTAGGAACCTTTATAGTTTCGTCGTCTGTTGTCCGTATGTCTGTTCGTCTGTATGTAAAAGATGGACCGAGGTCGATTAATCTTTTTAAGATTAATATTATTTGTAGCTACTATAAATTTCCCACGAGTGCTATGGTTTTGGAAAATAACAAAAATCTAAATGGCGGCAATGCGGTTCGCAACTCGGGCTAGCTAGTAGTCTATGCCTACCCCTACGGGGAAAAAGGCGTGATGGTATGTCTATGTCTATGTACTATAAATTAACTTTTTAATTACTTCAACAGGTGTACGCAGTAAAAGTCCTGAAGAAAGATGCCATTATCCAAGACGATGACGTGGAATGCACTCTCACAGAACGCCGGGTCTTAGCTTTAGCGGCTCGTCATCCTTTCTTAACTGCACTACACTCGGCCTTCCAAACACGGGATAGATTGTTCTTTGTGATGGAGTATGTGGACGGAGGAGACCTCATGTTCCAGATACAGAGGGCGAGGAAGTTCGACGAGCCCAGGGCTAGGTGAGTGACTGAAATCTAGGTGTAATAGGTAAAAAAAAACGAGAGAAAAAGCATAGTCCGCCCGCTGCGACGACTATGACGTTGATACGGCAGAGAATAACACACACTGAGTCGTGTGCGTACGCGATCTTATCGTAGTAGTCGTAATAGGTATCGCGCTCGCCGCTGTTAAGCTGTACTATATAGTTCCTCATACCTTGTTTTTAAGTCTTCGTAACATTTGTCAGTTTGCGGCAATAAATCCTTGTATAATCAATCTGAATCAATGCGAGTCTTCCAATAGGTGTGTTCAAGTGGATGTGTACTCTATTAGAATGTACTTAGACAAATCAGTATTTGAAGTGACAAGTCAGTTTCACATAAAACTAAATGGTTTAAAATATTTTACAAAATATTCTAAGCTGAAACGAAACGTAAATTAGAAAAATAAGAAAAAACATTAGAGCTCGTTCCACGTCACGCATATTTCGCAATCGAACGAAAAATTACGTAAGCCACGCCCACTTCCGACGTCATTGCGCCAATAACCGTAACGGTACACTAATTGTTACGCCGTCTTTTTATATTTGCTCCATGGACTAATTTGATCTGTGTTATTTGTCTCTATTATATTTATTTACTAAGTTTTGAAAACCTTTTGTTTCGTCAGGTTCTACGCAGCAGAGGTGACACTGGCGTTGCAATTCCTGCACCAGCACGGCGTGATCTACCGCGACCTGAAGCTGGACAACATCCTGCTGGACAGCGAGGGTCACTGCAAACTGGCCGACTTCGGCATGTGCAAGGAGGGCATCCTCGGTGAGTGTCAGTCGCTAAATATTTGTATTGTATTGTACCCATCCAGGACAGGCCACACCAGCTGCCAATATTTGACTGATTTATTGAGCATAAACTCCATCTTATTTTTTTTAAATTAAGTGTAACGGCGATGTTTGTTGTAGATGGCGCCACAACTACAACATTTTGCGGTACACCAGACTACATCGCTCCTGAGGTTTGTATATAAAGGACTATGTTTACATTGTTAGCCTTTTCATTCAGGTCGAGTGGGTTACATGGTCAATCGAGCCAGTGCACCATGGTCTCAGAGTTTTTGAAACCGTGCGTGATTCGAGCCTGCAATTGACGTCAATAAGTGATATTTATATCCTATATTGAAAATAAACGATTTCATTTCATTTCAATGTCCCAAACTAGGAACAACTTCACACAGTATTAGTCTTCTCATGGGAATCCAACCCACGACCACCGGGTCTATGGTAAACGCCTTAACCACTGGAACATGGAGATAGTTTATGCTAAGTGCATTCCACGGAGCATTTACTAAGAGGAGATGCCGTTTGAAATGGCGCAGTGATGTGTTCATTGGCGCCTCGCCGACACAAAAGTGGGCGGAGCTTGTTACTACTCGTTCAAAACCGAGAAACAGATCGCGAGCTCCTAAGTGCATCACGACTTTCCACGGCTTTTTTACAAAATTAGCATTGAATTATTGGTTTCTGTTAAATAAGATATATTTACGGCTCTAAAAGTTATACCTAATATTTAAAACGTTCATAATTTATGCAATATCGTCCTGTTTTTAAGATTGGAACTTCGACGTACTATTGACATCCATAGAAAGTACTTCATAATTTGTAAATAACATAGTAGTACTGCTACTTTCCGTAAGATGGATATCATTATGGTTGGAGCCACGGCCGAAACCAAGCACCCCGCACGTCTGCCTTCCGCCCCACGTAGCCTCACAAATACTTCCTTACAAAACGCTTATTACGGCATCTCCTCTTTGTAATTGCTCCGTGGTGCATTCTACCAGTCAACCATTGGGAAATTAGAAGAAAATAAGTAATACCCAGGTGTTCACGGTCGATTGACCAATGACCATATAACCCACTCAATATTAAAGAATTTCTGTATTGTAGTAACGAGTATATATATATTTTGTCTGTGGACAGATTCTCCAAGAGTTGGAATACGGTCCATCAGTGGACTGGTGGGCTCTGGGCGTGTTACTGTACGAGATGTTAGCGGGACAGCCGCCTTTTGAAGCTGATAACGAAGATGATCTGTTCGAGAGCATTCTACACGATGATGTGTTGTACCCGGTGTGGCTGTCTAAGGACGCCGTGTCTATACTCAAAGGTAAGAAACTAGAGGAAATAGGCTACTTGACTGTATTCATACTTGGACAATATTTGCATGCGAAACAATATGTACACTAAAAAGTGACAGATTCTGAAAACAATAACACATATATATACACAATCAGCATAAATGAAATGATTATGTAATATGGAGTCGTATTTCTACAAAAACTACGAAATAATATTAAATTCGGGTTGTACATAATCAAAAATGACCGAAAGTTGTCTACACTAATCTACACTTTTACACTAATATTATAAAGAAGAAAGATTGTTTTTTTTTTTTGTGTTTTTTTCACCTCTTCATCGAGCCGTTCAGGCCGCAGGGCGTGCCAAACGATTAAACATATACACATACATACATACTCTTGAAAAACATAACCCTCTTTCTGGCGCAGTCGGGTAAAAAAAACCTATTGAATTACTAATTAATTTAATTAAAACATTTTTACACTAAGAAAGTTGTGAGACCAAGTTTCTTGAAAATATATTATTTATTTAATTTATTCATTGCCATACATATTATAATATAAATTGTATATAAAATTAATGTAAGTGATTTTTGCTGATTTTTTGGGGTTTTCGTTTCCCAATTACTTCGGTATCGGTGGGTTGTTTTAGTTTTTTAATTTACCGTTATCTTGATACGCTTTGCTCGTGGAACCCTAAAAACAAAAAGAAATATATTGATTTTAACATTTATCGATGCCGATTACACGGCTGTTTAATTTGGTTACAATTAAATGCTTTGGTCGCGAACACTCGAAATATGTCCAGTAACTGAAAAAGAACTTGATCAAAAAAACTAACAAACAAAAGTCACCGACATAGCCCAGGGGATTAATTCTTTGAAGTGGCAGTGGGCGGGGCACATAGCGCGGAGAACCGATGGCCGATGGGGCAGAAAGGTTCTCGAATGGCGACCACGTGCCGGTAAGCGCAGCGTTGGACATCCACCGACCAGATGGTCAGATGACCTGAAAAAGGTCGCAGGCAAACGCTGGATGCAGACTGCTGCCAACCGATCATTTTGGAAATCATTGGAAGAGGCCTATATCCAGCAGTAAACTGACTGCGACTGAAATGATGATGATGAAAAAAACTAAAACTTATTTATGAGAATACGTCTCTATATTAATCAATAGATGGCGCTGTTCGTTTTTACATCGCGCTATGGTTTGCTTTTTGTTCAACAACTAATTTCAAATTCAGGATACAAGATTGTAAACGGTACCAGAATGACCATTTTTTAATTTTTTAAATTCCCAGCAGGTTTTTTTTTGTTGGGGCTTAATTTTATTTTTTATTTTTATATACTTAGCCCGTATGCTCAAACGTTTCTTCAAACTAGTGCTGGCAAAAGTGTATCACCGAGGTGAATGCATCATTTGTATTGTATCTGCATCAGTTCAAAGATTCGTATCAGTGGAATGTATCTTTATCATTTGAATCACTGAACAAAACTCAAGTCAAGTAGAGCAGAATTAAATCGCGCAAATCAATCAGATATTTCTTCAATTCGCTTTTAATTGACCTTTGTTATTTAAATTCATTAAATATTAAAAAAATACATAATAGTAAAATATACGTAAACATTACTTTTATAATTATTTAGCTTAAATAAAATCGATTCTTCTTCATACTATTCAGGCTTAGGACTGACAGTTTGTATATGGTGTCAAAATAAGGTGACATTTTTTATTTTGCCTTGGACCGACCGAACACGAGTAGCGCGAGCGATCTCACTCTTTCGCGACTTTTCGGATCCGAGTAATATTGTTCTTTGTTTCGGATCAGCCGCTGCATGAGTGATTCGTTATGTTCGCGTATAGCCGCGTTCCAACCGACGGAAATTGTCAGAGATCCGAAAGATCAGAATGAATGATACAGATATATATACTTTCGAGATACGCTTCAGTGCATCACATTGAAGAAACGACTCACTGAGTCGACTCAGTAAAGAGTTACACACGGCTACTTCAAACTCGACTCAACCTTACTCCAACTCATTGGTATGATTAGTCGACACTAGCTTCCTTTACTTAAGAAGATACGAGTCGAGTAAAAACAGGGATTGGATATAATTATATTATACAGCTTCACAAAATTGTAATTCGATGTCGTAAGATCTATCCGGCACTACGAGGGTCAAACTGAAAGTTCTTAGAAAATCAAAAACTGAGCACACTAGCAAGTTATTCCTTTTATTACATCTTTTCAAAATAGTGTCCTTTCACGTCAATACATCTCTGCATCCGATGGAACCACTGAGAAAAGCACTTTGCCCACTCGTCTTTAGGGGTCTCTTCGACGGCGTTTTGAAACGCAGCCACTGCTTGCTCGGCGTCCATAAAACGTTATCCTCGAAGGTTTTCTTTTATTTTCGGGAATAAATAAAAATCGCAAGGTGCGAGGTCGGGGCTATATGGCGGGTGACCTAGTAATTCCACGTTTGGTGGCGCCAAATAGTCGATCGTTCGCCTGGCGGTGTGCGACGAGGCGTTGTCGTCGTGAAGGAGGATCCTACTGCGAGGTCGTTTCTCCCGAACTTTTTCCAAGACAAGTGGCAAACAATTGTTAGTATACCACTCTGCAGTAACTGTTTTTCGATCCTCTAAAACAATTGTCGCGTAATTCAAATTCAAAATTTATTTATTAAAGACAACATGGTCTATTTTTGTTAGTAAAAATAAAAATACAAAAAAAACCTTAATATTAATTGTTAGTGTAAAAATTAATCAGTTTATCGTTATTATTTTTTGTTAATCTTAATATTTAACAATTAGGCAAGACCTCGTCCGTTGAGTGAGCTCCCACACGAGCTTACTGTCGAACCGGTCTGCTATTACACGCAGAATACTGTTGCGGCTACCTCGGATTGTGCGCAGCAGCGCCGCTGACTTCTTACGCCAAACCGCATCAAAGCCATCAGTGCGAGCTTCCGCAAACATCTCCGACGCACTACAAAACCTCGGCCGCCGCAACAGAACTCTAAAAGCGTTATTGAATTGGACTCGCAGAGCATTGTAAGCTTTTTTGGTATAGTTAAACCAAAGAGCACTCGAGTACAGTGATGTTCAGTAAGATTTGAAGAGTGTTATTTTCACCGCCTCAGTACATCGAGCAAATCGACGCGCCAACATGTTCGCCCTTACTGACAATGCTCTGCGCTCCCTCTCCATGTCTCCATCATCTTTTAAGTCTTCTGTCAACAGGTGTCCCAAATATTTAAATTTGTAAACGCGTTTTAAAGCTACTTTGTTCAGTAATATGGGCGGGACCATTCCAGGACACCTGGTTCCAGATTTAAAAACCATATAATCTGACTTGTTGACATTATAAACAAGGCCGTGAGAAACAGCGTAAGTTTCACAAATTTGGAGGAGCTTCTGCAAGGCGCTTACAGAAGGAGCGAGCAGCACCATATCGTCCGCGTAAGTCAAGTTGTTGAGACATACACCATCAACAAAACATCCAGCGCGTGTGCTACTGAGCTTTTCTATGAGTGCATTGATATAAAGGTTGAAAAGCATAGGTGAGCTTAACCCCCCCTGTCGCACCCCGCATTGTGGAGTGCAAGGGTCAGATAGCTCCCCCGCCCACCTTACGCTATTTTCCTGTCTAATGTACCAGTACCTGAGTAAAGAGGTAACCTCTGGAGGCACCCCCGCCTCTTTCAATTTATCCCACAATAGATCAAAGGACACCAGATCGAACGCCCTCGTAAAATCCAGAAAACAAGCATAAATCGGCGTTTTTCGATCTGTATAATACCTGACAGCGTGCTTTAAACTCATGATAGCAGTTTCCGTAGACAACCCAGGACGGAATCCAAACTGAGCGTCATTAATCTTAATATACATATATATATATCGGTACTTGGTAGGTACCGAGTTAAGCACGCTATCAAGTACTTTACCCACTATGGTCGCTAAGGATATTGGTCTATAATTAGACACGTCTGACGCGTCTCCAGTTTTATTTTTAATAATGGGAACCACCAGTGTCCTGATCATATCCTGTGGCAGATATGAATGGCTTATACACAGATTAAAAATGAGGGCGAGCACCCGCGGAACGTGAAAACCCGCGTGCCGCAGATGCTCAATGCTGAGCCCATCATACCCAGGCGATTTCCCTCTACTCATTTTATTTATCACCCTTCTAACCTCAGCTGGGAGAATCATTATTAATATAATGTCCGGTCCTTACGAAAAACGAGGACATCATCTTTTTTCCCACGCTTCGACCTCTCTTCACTTTAGTTGGCAACTCCTCGGAAGGAAACACCCACTGAGCAGACTGTGTTTTGGTTTCGGGATCATAACAGTAAATCCACCTTTCGTTACCCGTAAGTATGTCAAACACAGCATTTGAGTCACCTCCGTTAAATCTTTGAACCATTTCACGGCACCAATCAACACGACGGATTTTTTGGGCCTCGGTCAAATCGTGAGGTATCCACCAAAGCTTCCTGACCGCTAAATGTTCATGCAGGATTTTGTCCACTTGGCTCATACCGATGCCTAAACTTGCCCGAATCTGCTGATAGGTCACTCTTTTGTCAGCCGCACAACACTGATGTTATTTTCAGTCGCCGTAAAAGGCCGTCCCTCACGCAGATCATCGGTGAGATTAGTGCGTCCACGTTTGAACTCATTAAACTAGTTGTAAACAGTGGCACGAGATGGGGCTTCATCGTGAAAGGCCAATCGAAGTCTATCATAACTTTCTTGTTGACTTAAATGACAACGAAAGTCATAAAAAATCATTGCACGAAAATTTTCTCGCGTTAAATTCATGCTGACGTGTCACAGACAATTTTCAATTTGCCGCCAAATCGTAAAACAAATGACAAATTAATAAAAAACATACCCAATAATAATATTGGAAAAGAGTTCCATTTTCAAAATTTAAACTTATTTTTTTATTATACTGTTTACAAGTGGTCAGTTCTAAGTCTCTCAGTGTCGCCCTCGTACTGTAAGTACATTATTTTGAACTGTCTCACAGGGTTAAGCCAGCGTTTGCAATGTAAGCGTCTAAAATGTGTTAAATTTACGACATCACGTCAGAAACCTAAGTTATCAGTGATTCTCTACTATATTATGCATAAATTATACATATAAACCTTTCTCTACATATTTTTTATACTGAAGAATTATTCTCTGCACAAGATCCTAGAAATGTTTCCTTCTATAAATCTTTTTATTTCCATTGGTATTAACATGCAAAAATTAAGTTATAGTTGCATAATACGAAATGATTAAATCAAAGCATCTCACAATAAGTCTCTTTAATAAGGGGTCTCTTGGGTCGGGACACGATGAGTTCTTGGCTGCTGTGACTCGCTTTTCCCCAGACGTCCTCGCTATAAATGAAACATGGCTATTTGAAGGGGAAGACGGACGGGCCCCTGTGGTTCCTGGTTACAGACTTCGTCACATGCCTCGACCACCGAATTCTCGGCGCCGCCATGGAGGTGGTGTCGGATTTTATTTTAGAAAAGAATTACATTACCCATGTTATTTTATTAAATCCTACCCGTTGGTTGCATGTAAGAAATTGCTATAGCGATAAGGCCGCCATTGTACATTGCAAATCTCTTTTGTAATTTTGTAATTTTAATTTCTTGGTGCAATAAAGAGTTATATTATTATTATTATTACAACCACGCGTATGTTCACATCCGGTTCCATCTACCCATGTTGATCAGATGTGGATGACTCTTAAAGTCAATTCTGTAAGCCTTCTCATTGGTACGGCTTATACACCTCCGTGGTTTAGCCCTAATATATTTTTCGATGCTCTAACGGACTCTCTCGCTTCCTTCAATAACTTTGACAGGGTGTATCTCCTGGGCGATTTCAATATTGACTTAAATAAAAGGAATACTTACCTATACCTACAGCTTGAACAGTTTCTTAAATATTTTAATCTAATTAACTATGTTGACGAACCTACCCATTTTACATCACATAGTGAAACAATAATTGATTTAGTTTGCACCAACAGCACGGTTCATGACGTAACGGTTAATTACATACCTGCTCTGGGAGCTCATGCCGTTATAACAGCTCGTTTGACTTTAAAAAAAATTAAACCTCCATCGGAGGCTGTTGCATAACTGTTTAACTTGAAGGATATCACCTTACACAGCTTTAATAAGGATTTACAAGACATGAATCTTCAAGAACTCGATAAAATAGAAAATGTTAATGACATGGTTTCCGGGTTCACTGACAGGGTGCTAGCTCTTTTCGATTTTCATGCACCAGTCATTTCTAGGGTTTTCCGACCAAAAAATACTCCGTCGATCACAAGTAATCTTCTATATCATATATCGAGAAATTTATGTATTTATTTTCATTGTTTGTATGATGCTGTGTTATTGTGTGTAACAGTTGAACAAAATAAATTTATTATCTATCTATCTATCAAATGAAACTTCGCGATGAAGCTCATAAAAGATATAAATTGTCAGGGCTAGATAAGGATCGTGAATATTACAAGGATCTAAAAAAATGGTAGAAATATGCCTATACACTGAACGCAATTCATATTTTGAACAACATGTTAGCAATATAATTTTTTATATAAATTTCTATTTCTGCCTTAACATACTTTGAACACCACCGTAAATTTCCGTCACAGTTTAAGCTACTGCCAGTTAGCGAAGAGGACGTCGCTAATATTCTAATTAGTATGAAATCAAATGCACAAGGTATTGATAGACTAAGTAGAGATATGACACTTTTAACAATGCCGCACACATTGTCATTAATTACTCAAATTATAAATAGGTCCATCGCCTCGGGTGTATTTTCTGATCTCTGGAAGACCGCTGTCGTACGCCCAATACCTAAAGTCGCCAATGCTCAGGATCTCAAGGATCTACGTCCAATTAGTCTTCTGTCATACTTATCTAGGGTTATGGAAAAAGTAGTGTACCTTCAGTTGTACAAGTATTGTGAATCTTGTGGCCTTCTGCCTGACCAACAATCGGGTTTTAGAAGGGGACGGAGTACAGCAACTGCATTGATGGACGTGATTGACAATGTGCTTTCCAGTCAAGACAAAGGAGAAGCTTCCGTACTTTTTCTATTGGATTACTCACGCGCCTTTGAATGTATAAATATTCCACTTCTTTCTAAGATGGCTTACTATGGTTTCCACCCGTCAGTTATAAAATGGTTTGATTTTTGAATTGAAACTGAGGTATGAATTCCTCAGTGGCCGATCACAGCAGGTAGAATTCGTAGCTTCAAACGGTATAACGCTTAAATCCAATAACTGCCCTGTGAGCAGAGGAGTTCCGCAAGGCTCAATCTTGGGCCTTCTGTTGTTTATTTTATATACTGCTGATGTTACGGATTGTATTAAAACTAGTAAATATCACCTGTACGCTGACGATCTGCAAATATATGTATCATTTTCTGATGAAACTTTTGACAGTACTATTGCCGATCTTAATAAGGATCTCGACAGAGTGGCAGCATGGTCTAAGAGAAATTGTTTGGTTCTTAATCCATTTAAAAGCAAATATATGATTCTAGGATCACAACGTCAAATAGCTAAGACCGCTTTAAGAAATCCGAGCGTTATAAAAGTTTTATACAAGATTCGAAATTTTATAAGTGTGGATCTGAGAATAGCTTTGTGCGATGCGTTGGTTTTGTCCAAACTCAACTATTGTATTACTGTCTATGGGCCTTGTCTCTTGGCAAAGTCTCAAAAATCAATACAGCGTATTCAAAACGCTTGCGCGAGATACTGTTTTAAGATTCCACCACGGACTAGTGTTACTCCATTCCTATACTCCTCTAAACTTTGAAAATGAGTGATCGCCAGAAACTGTACATGGAAACCCTTCTTTTTGGTATAATGAAGGCGAAGTCTCCTCTCTACTTGTACGACAAGTTGAAATGGCGGAGTCCGAAGGCGGACAGAGATCTAAGAACATGCGTTCCTCCCCTCATCGTGCCTCGACACAGGACGGCTGCTTTTAGAAGCAGTTTTAAGTACAACGCTACCAAAATCTGGAATAATATTCCGCCTCCCATTCGAAACTTAAATTCAATCTTTTCATTTAAACGTAAATTTAAGGAACACGTTTTGTCAAATGCTTTCAAGGTAGCTTACTTTGACCCTGAAAACTTCAAAAGGATCTAACTGTATTTTTATGGCACTTATTTTGGTATGTGAAACATTTTTTGGTGTAAGTTTCTTGTTTTCTTTTTTGTTACCTACTCAATTCTTCTGTTATCTGTACAGTGATTATTAAAACATTTATAACCGATAAATGCACACAACTAGGTTAACGCTGGTATTGAGCTAAGAGTGGCTTCGTGTAGCCTTGCACCTCTTGCTACTTTTATTTATTATTTTGTTAATCGGGTCGCTGTGCCGATCTCACCCTAGGTTCTGGCAGAATAAACAGCGTCACGGCTCGACCTGTCGAACTGTGACATTATGCTGAGTCAGAGCCTTTTCACTGTCTCATTACAGTTTGTAGCTGTTAAATTGTATTTTCTTTCTCTAGATATAATCTTTGGCTATTAATATTGTAATATTTTATATATATTTTCAACGTTAGATTCATGTTGTTACCTACCTACTGTAAAAGTAAAAGTGAATAAAGTTTTTATCTATCTATCTATCTCTTGAAACACTATCTATTAAAGAAAACCGCATTTAGATCCGTTGCGTAATTTCAAAGTTTTAAGCATACGTATGGACAGACAGACAGGAAAGCGACTTTGTTTTATACTATGTAATGACTAGCTGTTTTCCGCAGCTCCGCCTGCGACAAAAAGTAACCTATGTTTGACCCCGGGTTTCCCCCTGACTTTAACTATATTCATACCAAATTTTATTCAAATCCGTTTAGCGGATTGGCCGTGAAAGCGTAACAGACAGACAGACAGACTTTCGCATTTATAATATTAGTATGGATACGTATGACAATGAATAAATTACTAATATAATACTAGCTGTTTCCCGCAGCTCCGCCTGCGTCAAAAAGTAGCCTATGTTTGACCCCGGGTCTTCAACTATATTCATACCAAATTTAATCAAAATCCGTTTAGCGGTTTGGCCGTGAAAGCGTAACAGACAGACAGACAGACAGAAAGCCAGACAGAAAGAAAGCCAGACAGACAGAAAGCCAGACAGACTTTCGCATTTATAATATTAGTATGGATATTTCCAAGAAACTTAGTCTCACAACTTACTTAGTGAAAAAATGTTTTAATTAAATTAATGAGTAATTCAATAGGTATTTGTTTTTACCAGACTGCGCCAGAAAGAGAAAGTAATAAATAAAAAAATATGAAAAAAAAAACCTAAAACTTATTTATACGAATACGTCACTATAATCATCAATAGATGGCGTCGTTAGTTTCTACATCGCGCTATGGTTTGCTTTTTGTTCGACAACAAATTTCAAATAATTATCATTCAAAAATTTGAAGATCAAGAAACAAGATTGTAAACTTCGGCACTCGAAGGACCAAATTATGTATTTTTTGAAATCCCAGTAGGTTTTTTTTTGCTGGGACTAAATTTTCTATAAGTGGGTGGAATTGGCAAAGCGCGAGTCGAGTTTCCTAGTCGAAGGTTAGGTCGTTCTTTACTTATTAATTAATTAATTAGGTTAAGGTACTTGTTTCTCGTGAGTTACATGGTTAATCTACCAGAGTTTTTGTATCTTCTGTATAATTAAGTTTTTCAGTTCATTTTCAAGACCTAGTTAGGTTCACGCATTTGGGATTTCGTATTTTTTGTCTGAATAAACTTTATATTTCATTCCATATCTATACTAATATTATAAAGCTGAAGAGTTTGTTTGTTTGTTTGAACGCGCTAATCTCAGGAACTACTGGTTTGAATTAAAAAATTCTTTTTGTGTTGGATAGATCATTTATCGAGGAAGGCTTTAGGCTATATAACATCACGCTGCGACTAATAGGACCGAAGAAACAGTCGAAAATGTGGACAAAACAGGGAAAATTATTCATCTTTGAGGGCTTCCGTTGCGTGCGCTGCGAAAACCGTTCGAGATACCCAAAAAATATGTATGAAAGAATTATTCCTCTTTAAATTATCTAAAAAAATGTCTGCGACAGTATATGTCTATCTTTTAAGATTAACTTACAATAACAGTTTTTATGATAATCAAATTTGGTCGAAATTAATGCATTATTACAAATTATTTGTCAGAGTTGTAACAACATAATAATATTAATCTTTATCCAAATAAAAGTGTTATTGATTCTGCCATAAGAAAATAAAATTAAAAATATAATTTACGCAAAAGTACTTTAAAATATATTCTTTTTAAAACTACTTTAAATATATTCTATTAATTATGTAACTAAATCGTCTAAAATAAGTCGTGGGTAACAGCTATAGGTAATTTATAATAAAGCTGAGGAGGTAGGTTTGTAAACAAAAAATAAATATGATTCCCAAAATAACTATTCCACGCGGACGAAGTCGCGGGCACAGCTAGTCAACTTATAATCTACTAGCTGTTTCCCGCAGCTCCGCCTGCGTAAAAAAGTACCTTGACCCCGGGTCTTCAACTATATCCATATCAAATTTCATCAAAATCCGTTCAGCGGTTTGGCCGTGAAAGCGTAGCAGACAGACAGACAGACTTTCGTATTTATAATATTAAGTATGGATAAATATCTGTTACGGCTAATGACCAAAGTAAGGCTAAACTCCTAACGGCTAAACTTAGCCTCTTATCTTCGGCTACACTTGAGATTAGCCGCCATCATTCAGTGGGAGGGATATCCCATAGTACGTAAAACAAACTGTGTAAAGGCTAATCTTGTGTCTAGCCGCACTTCGGTAATAAGCGGTAACATATCTATGAATTAATTAAATAAATAATATATTTTCAAGACATTGTAGTCTCACAACTCTGTTAAACTTAATTAAATTAGTTATTCAATGTTAAATAGGTATTTGTTTTTACATTTTGCGCTTGGAACCCTAAAAACAAATAAAAATATTGATTTCAACATATAGATACCGTCCTGTAATTTAGTTACAGTGAAATGTTTTAATCGACAACACTCGAAATATGTCCAGCTTAATTTAAAAAAACTTAAAAGAAAGGACCTAAAACTTAATCAGTAGATGGCGCTCTTCGTTTCTACATCGCGCTATGGTTTGCTTTTTATTCGGCAACTTATTATATTGAGGAGCAAAAAAAAGAATAATAAAAAAAGGGGGGGACACCCATCGGCAGCGGAGTCACGACCCCAGCTGCCGGTGGTCAGGGCTCCAAATTGAGGAATATCCTCACAATCTGTGCCGTGTCTAGGATGACTGCCTTTTGTATCCGACCCTATCCAACTACCTAGCGAGAGCGTTTTATGGACGCCGAGGAAGCAGTGGTTGCGTTTCAAAACGCCGTCGAAGAGACCCCTAAAGACGAGTGGGCAAAGTGCTTTTCTCAGTGGTTCCATCGGATGCAGAGATGTATTGACGTGAAAGGACACTATTTTGAAAAGATGTAATAAAATGAATAACTTGCTAGTGTGCTCAGTTTTTGATTTTCTAAGAACTTTCAGTTTGACCCTCGTATGATGTTCCGGTATTTCGTAGTCTTGATAACGCGCAGTTATGATTGCGTGTTAGCATGCATCATGGAGTCCACATTTTAATGTCTGAATAAACTTTTTTTTATATTTACTTATTAAAACTTTATTCTTCCACAAGTACAAATACTTATAACAATTGGCGGATTAAATGCTAAGAGCATTCTCTACCAGTCAACCATTGGGAGAAACTGAAAAATAATTCGGTCGGCGCAAAAAAGTTAAGGAAAAAAAATATGTTACAAATTTTATGATAATCATAAATACACATTTCACACTTACATTAATTTTATATACAATTTATATTATAATATGTATGGCAATGAATAAATTAAATAAATAATATATTTTCAAGAAACTTAGTCTCACAACTTTCTTAGTGAAAAAATATTTTAATTAAATTAATTAGTAATTCAATAGGGTTTTTTTTTAAAACTATAAGAGTTATGTTAACGCGACCCTACACCTTGTCACCAGAAATGTTATAGCAATTAATTTAAACCAGTGATTCCCAAAGTGGTCCAGGTGGACCCCCAGGGGTCCACGGGAGACTTGCTGGGGGTCTACGTAGGCGTGAACAAAAAATGGGGGTCCATAAGATGTTAATGGGGGTCCACGAAAATTTATCTGCTTTTGATAGTAAAGAGCAAAAATGTAAGCATAGTTTTTATAAGGGCCTACCTACATTGTTTTAAGTACCTATCTAAGCAGATAATATTTTAATAAGGCAAGCGACTGTTACTTGTCCAAACTTGTGTATTCGATATTACGTACAATTTCGTGTACAGACTTGCAAAGCGCTATCCGCCCGACAATGCTTAATGCTTGTTCAGACATGAACTTGATCAACACTATAAATACTTGATGCCAAAGGCAACCAAACGCATTCATTTGTTTCCGGAATTTCGAAAACAAGGCGGAATTTGGAAAAAAGTTGTGAGAAAATTTATATCTGTGTTTGCTAGTGCCGGAGAAAAGTAAGTAACCTACCTTTTTTTGTTATAGTACTTAAGTATTTTGTTTACGTGTACTAGTCGGTTGATCACAACGGCCTGTATAGATAGGTAACTTAGTAACTTACAGATATTTTAATTGTCCTCTTTCGATTTGAAGACAAACACAGCACGTTTTATTCAATTGTTTTTTCACGAGAGAAGCACTGCCTCTCTAAAAAGGCCGAATAAGCAATATTGCAGAGCAATTAATTTTGTAATTTTTCTTGCAAATAACTACTAATTTTATAAAACAGTAATTTCATAATCATGTTAAATTGATTTTGAAGTAACTATTTTATCAAAACTATTCCTTTTCGGAAAGAGCGAGCGGTGCGCGGGCGACGGGAAAAGGGCGGGGCTTGAACTTCGATGCCTGTTTGTCACGTTTTAACAATGAAGCCGCAGACAAAAAATACGCAAATACACGGAGCGCGTGAACTCATTGATTTAATAAAATGTTAGTTATCGTTTTTATGGACAATTTTGGGATTTCGACGTTTATTTTTTCCTACACAAATATGATCAGTATTCGATACTGAGTACACTAATTTTTATTTATACTATTAAAAATTAGTGGTAAATTATGTACTTTAAAATTGATACCGTTTTGTGAAAACGTTTGTATTTGTCTCAGCGGTTTATTAGTTGGTCCCTTTACAAGCCGTAATTCTATTTCCGCGTGCTGACAAAGGCTGCGGTGTGATACCTATATTCAGAAAAAAACTTGGTTACTAAAACATTTTTTTTATAGGTAAGGTAACTGACACGAAACATGGCTACAGCAAAGAAAAAATGTCGACAATATAGTGTCGATTATTTGAAATATGGTTTTGTTCCATCAGAGGCAGACAAACAATTGCCCATGTGCCTATTATGCAACAAAGTTTTGAGCAATGACTCTATGAAACCATCAAAGCTCGAAGATCATCTAAAAAGGTGTCATACTGATAAAATAGGTAAAGATTTAAAATATTTTCAAACATTGAAAGAAAAATATGGAAAGAGACCCACCATGCACAGTATGTTCGCTTCAACATCTCAAAGTAACGATGATGGCTTGCGGGCATCTTACAATATCTCATTACTTATAGCAAAATCTGGAAAACCGCACACTATCGGAGAACAATTAATTTTACCCGCTGTTGAAGAGGTTTTAAAAACTGTTTTGCACAAATCTCCATTTGACGTACTAAAAAGAATTCCATTAAGTAACAATACTGTACAAAGACGCATTGATGAAATGAGCTCTGATATCGAAAGCTTTTTGTGCAATCATCTGCAAAAAACTCATTTTTCTATACAACTGGACGAGTCAACGTTACCCAGTAATGAAGCATTACTATTGGCATATGTCCGATTTATTGTTGAGGAAGAAATTCACGAAGAATTGCTATTTGCCAGAACTTTGGAGACTGACACTAAAGGCGAATCAATATTTAATGTCCTGAGTAATTTTTTACGGAAAAATCGATCCCATTTACAAACATTATTTCAGTGGCAACAGACGGAGCTCCTGCAATGGTCGGGCGATATCGTGGGTTTATAAGTCATCTCAAAAGAATTATACCAGGACTTACAGCTATTCATTGCGTAATCCACCGACAACATCTTGTGGCAAAACATTTAAGTGACAGGTTGAACCAATCTCTTCATTTTGTAATAAAAGCTGTCAACAAAATCAGAAGCAATGCATTGAATACACGTTTATTTGCTCAATTGTGCGACGAAAATGATGAAGACTTCCAACGACTGCTCTTACATACTGAAGTACGCTGGTTGTCGAAAGGTGCATGCTTAACGAGATTTTACTCTGTTTTCGATTCCATATTAGAGTTCTTAGAAAGTAGAGATCCAGATTTAAAAGAAAACTTGATCAAATTCAAAGCAGACATTGCGTATTTGACAGATTTGTTTAAAAAATTTAATGATATTAACTTGCAGTTACAAGGGGACAGCCTGAATTTAATAAAAACAAAGGGGATAATTTCGGCTTTTCTTGGGAAATTGAAATTTATGAAGCAAAACATTAGTCGGCGCGAATTCTCTCAATTTCCAAACTTGTCGCAGGTAGAATGTATTGATGAGGATATCCATACCTACAGTCAACATTTAAGTGCCCTGCATGATGACTTCAAAACCAGGTTTGAAGATATACTGACGATGGATATACCACCATGGATAATAAATCCATTTGATGAAACGGAAGTGGCCAATGTTGTATTACAAGAGGAGCTGCTCGAGCTAAGCACTAATGAGGAGCTGAAGGTGAAATTTAGAAAAGGCTACCCAACATTTTGGCTGCAAGCAGAAATACCCGAAAAATATCCTGGACTGTGGGAAATCGCAAGGAAATTTTTAATAGCTTTTCCCTCGTCATATCTTGTCGAAAGGAGTTTTAGTGCCGTTACAAACCTCTTAACAAAAAAAAGGAGCAAATTAAACATCACAGAGCGGGGGGATTTGCGGTTATTGCTCACAAAAATAAAGCCAAACATTGATCGTTTGCTGACACTCCATCAGATACATCCTTCCCATTAATTAAAATTATGACCTGAACCTATATTACCTTAATATTTTTTTCTTGTAATTCTATTCTTTTAATAAATAAAGTGATATAAAATGTACCATTTTTCGTTTTTATTTTACATATCGAAATATAGGGACAGAACTCAGAAGTGACACAATTTTTATTTTTTGGTGACTTTAAGAATGTGGTAGAAATGTAGCAGCAGGGGGTCCACCGAAACCAGTAAAATTTTGAAAGTGGTCCACGAGAAAAATAAGTTTGGGAAAGCTACTGATTTAAACTATTTTAATACGGCGTTTTCGGTCAAGATGAGGCAGAAGTGACCATGCTATTTTCTTACGCTGTATTTTTTTTTTGTACATATGAAAAACTTTGGTTCTGTTTGTGGACTATTAATGTTTGACTGGCTGTTACCCGCAGCTCGGCCTGTGTCAAACACTATCCTATGTTTGACCCCGGGTCTTCAACTATATTCATTTCATCAAAATCCGTTCAGCGGTATGTCCGTGAAAGCGTAAGACACAGACAGATTTTTGCACTTTATTATATTAGTATGGAATTATGGATTCATTAGATTTTTGTCGCGAAGAGACCTTAAATGTTCTATTGTTTGATAAGGGTATCCCACATTCGAACTCCGTGCGACTGGCGGGACGCCCAGAATCGGTAGAAGTGCCGTAGCGTATGAAAAAGTTAACTGGCCTGCTAATGACACTTGTATACATCGTGAAATTTTTGTCGTTTTGGACCCATCGTCCAGTGACTCCATTCATGCAACCGAACAACTTTCCCCAAGATACATGGTATGGTAGATATATGGAGTAAATTTTTAGACCTCCCATACAAAACGTCTCATCACGTGACCTAACTCACTATGGGAAGTCCAAATTTGTTTTTTATGCTTCGAGCTATGTTCCTTGGGGAAATTTTTTCGGTTGCATGAATGGAGTCACTGGACGATGGATCCAAAACGACTAAAATTTCACGGTGTATATTCTTATTTCTAATGGCGCGCCTGGCGGGGGAGTCGCGTCGGATTCGCGCCAGTTTGAATAGAACTTTAAACTGGAGATTAACCAATCAATCAATCAATCATTTATTTCATTGTGGATCATATGTTGTACAAGCTGGAAATAGTAAATATATAAGATCGATATGTCCTACCGCTAGGGTTTACAATGATAAAAGGTCAAAAGTTACATTTCATTACATGCATTCATTACAAAATATAATTACTCAAATTCGGGAATTGTTTCAAATAGACGCATAACAAACTTAAGCTACGATTGAGCTTGATAATAAATCAGAGATGTATCGCAGAACAGTTTAAAGTTATTTTAATTTTTAATGTGTATGCTATACGGCAATTTATTGGCGAAATAAAAGATTTATTTATTGTGTGGTTTGTCCCAGGGTTCATGACAAAGAATCCGTCCCGTCGTTTGGGCGTGAGCGGCGGCGCGAGCGGCATCCGCGCGCACCAGTTCTTCAAGGACATGGATTGGGACGCGCTCGCTAGCAGGAAACTACGTCCGCCCTTCAGACCTAAAGTGGTGAGTCGTTTGTTCAACTAATGAATTACTGATGAAACAATTCATAAAATATATAAAAAAAACAATAATTGTCAGCGCAGAAATCGTTCACCAACATCGTTCCTATTCATGAGTAACTAATCTAAAATGGTTGGCAGGTTCATTCTAGAGACAGTCCTTATACCGGAATTGGCTAGTTTCGAGGGTCAAAAGACTAAGATTAAAATTAGTCCATCATTGAGGGAATCAAAATATTTTAGTGACGTATTTTTTCTTTTGTCAATTGAGCGATAAATTATAAAGATATAACGCATCAAAGTTTAGGAGTGGGGGCTCGTGACGTCACATATTGCGAAAAAGTGTAGCACACTGTGACGTCACACGGAACTTTAAAGCGCTCGATTATCTTTACCATTCTTTGTTTAATTTCAAAAGAAAAAATACGTCAAAAATATTTTTTAGGAATCTAGCAATTAACAATATATTCTCAGGTTTACTGCGTGGTGAAATGTACGAGAGTAAATTGCGTCATTATCCTTGGGATAAAACTTATCCGAGGGTGAAATCGGCAACCGGGAAGAACTTGCCTTTGCTATAAATAAGGCCGACATTAGGCGACATCTTATTTCAAACATTATATATTTGTTTTGTATTTTTTTTTGGAGTAGAAGAGTTTTTACTTACTTAAAACTATAAATAACCTAAAAATCTACATCTACACTAATATTATAAAGAGGACAAATTTGTATTTTTGTGTGTATGTTTGTAATGAATAAACTCAAAAACTACTGTGCCGATTTCAAAAATTCTTTCACCATTGGAAAGCTACATTCGCCCTGAGTAACATAGGCTATATACCGCAGGCGGAGCTGCGGGAATAAGCTAGTTATTAATGATTCGTGGTAACCTGCCCAAAATGCTAGCCGTGTAGCTTATCCTCTTCGATCCACTGGTGAATCTTTAAAGCTTTCCGCTTCAATCCTGGAGTGGATCATTGGACACTCTTTTGTCCGCTTGAATGATTTTGTATGGAAGATAGAATATCTTTCAGTAGTTGACATTTAAATTTTAAAATTACTTGAGTGTTACTTATTTTCCAAAATTTGTTGGTGTTTGGAAACCCCCGTATTAAGAATCGTCCGTAAAGCACATGTTAGCTAAAATACAACAAACGTAATGACCCTCTGGAGGTGAGACTAAGGTCTTTTGTTGCCTTGTTTTGTCCCTTTCTCTCTTATTGGATAGTTAGCGTGAAAGAACGAGACGTAACACATTTTAGCTATCATGGATTTGACAAATGATTATTAACACAAGGGCTAGCCTGCATATAAATATAATATCTGAAAATTCAAAAATGGTGTTAAATAGGGCTAGTTATGACGATATCTATTTGTTATGATGTGCAGAAGAGCAAGCGCGAGGCGGCCAACTTCGACGCGGAGTTCACGAAGGAGGAACCCGTACTGACGCCCGTGCCCAACGATGTCGTGCGCACCATCAACCAGGTAACCGACATCGTACAGTGCTAGGCATGCCTGCATGTCTAGCGTATCACTGAGCCACCACCTATTGAGACGTCTGTCACGTACATTATTAACATGTAGCTTATGCTTGAGTCCTTTGCGTGATAGCTTTATTTATTTATTTATTCAATTTGGTACACCAACAGGTTACATGAAATAACATACAATAGACATTCCCACAAATGTGCTAGCTAGCATGCAACCCAATTACAGGTGAACACAGCACTCATAAACATTTTGGCAGCAAGCAAAATAAATCAAATATTGTAAATTGTGAATTGTAAATTGAATTTGGAAAAATGAAATAATTTAGATATAAATTGAATTTGAATTAAATTGAATAAGGAATTAAATTAAATTCGACTTTAATTTGAATTATAAGATTATTATTAGCTTTCTCAATAAAGATATATTCTATTCTATTCTGCACCATACTGCAACCTGTGACATGTTACTTTGCGTCTCTGAAGTTCCACGTCCCGTTGACAAAAAAAAAAGTCACAATTTGAAAACGTTAACGGCACTCGAAAACAAAAAATAATATGGTATTGATTGACATTAGCCGCGCTAAATCACGTGGTCTCGATTGTCATACTAATGCCGAAAGATGGCGAACACTAATTTCGTTATCGTTTTTCAAATTGCGACTTTGTCTGCGGGCACAGTTTCTTGCGGAGATTGTGGCGGGGCGGGCTCCCGTGCTTGGCTGACCCTGCATCAGACTAACATTTAGGCCGAAGTAAATGATAGGAGTGTTGTGGTGGAATTCTTCAGTGAAATGCACAAATCATGGACTTCGCAAAACTTTATTTATTTTATTATAGATTTCTCACACATTAATCAAATTGATAAAACTTAAGTTAGGTACTTAGAATGAAGATAGGAGCTCTTGCTCTTACAAGATTAATATGGAAAGTGATGAGATGGCTTGAAAACAATTTGGATAAAAAAAAAGATGATTTGAAATACGAAATGATTTTTAAATGAAAATGTTGTGAAGGATGGTTATGAAATTAAAAGTATGGATGGAATGAGGAACAATGCATGCGCATCGTTACAAGGTGGAATCGTTACACCTCTCGAAGGAGTGTGTTGTTCAAAATTTCTGAATTTTAGAGTTAAAAATACGTACGTAATAAAAAGAAGTTTTAAAAATCTAAATTTTTATTTCGCCAAATTTTGCTAGAGTTTAATTAAAATATACATTTTTGGTCAAGGGACCAAAAACGATCGAAAGCTTTCATCATCATCATCATTTCAGCTGCAATCAGTCCACGGCCGTAGGCCGATCCAGATGATTTCCAAAATGACCGGTTAAAAGCGGCCTGAATCTTGCATCAGCCAGTGACCTTTTTCAGGTCATCTGGTCAGTGGATGGACGCGCTTAGCTTTCCAGTTCGTGGTCGAGAACCATCTATCCCAACGGCCATAGGTTTTTCTGCGCTATGTGTCCCGCCCATTACACATTAGAACTAATCCGGTTGCTTTTGCTATCCTACAGAAGCCCTATTTTTAAAATGTATAACAAATGTCGAATAAAAATCGTTCGATATCAAACGAAAACCATTCGATGTCGAACAAAAATTATTCGACTCGTCGATTTTGCGTGATCACACCTATCAAAAATAGTTCTCCAGATCTCCTCAATTCCAATTCGATCTCGTAAGGAAACACCGAGCATCGTCCTCTCCATAGTTCTTTGGGCGACCTTGAGTATTCTTATGAGGCGTAAATTTATAATTTTTTTATTTTTCGCAACCCACAGGAGGAGTTCAACGGCTTCTCGTTCGTGAACTCCGACTTCAACCCGATGGCCGCCGACCGGCCGCAGCCCTGAGTTGACGTCATCGCCGTCACCGTGACGTCACACCACACCGCTGTATAGTGCGATAGCAGCCGGTATGACGTCACCACCATTACTTGACGATAGGGTTTCATTGCGAGCTGATTGTCTAACAGTATTGTTTCAAACTACCATTAATTAACCTTCCTTACAATGTTTTAGAGTGAATTCTAGATTGTTCTAGAAAACAATTATTATCTTTATTTAACATACATAATAATACGACATAACAAAATAATAGGAGAATTTTCTAATTCGTACCTTAACGTCATACACAAGGTTAGAACCAGAAAATATAATTATGTGATATTTTAATTGAGCAGCAGCGATGAAACCAACTGTTTTCAAATATATTTAAGTGTAAGTCATATTTTGAAATTCAATGAAGCAGTGACGTCTGTACATAGTTAGCGCTTGGGGGCGCCACTTTCGATGTTTTTTTAAAATACTTAGTCATTGCTTAATGTTGTTTATACCTGACACTGCTTGTAGCCGGGACTTTGCCCGTTATATTAAAAAAAATTTTTTTGAGATTTATTGCACTATAAATAGTATTTATGTTTCGTGATTCTTTTTCTCAACTTTTTTTTAGGTATTTAAATATTTTTTTTATTTGTTTATTTAACTAATACAAAAATTGTAAAATGCGGACTTAAAGTCTGCTTTTTGTACTAGTCAACCAAGAGGTCTTTCTTTTTAATTGGATTTAATGCAAAGAGTATCTGTATTCTTTTCTGTTTTTAAACTTAAAATTCTTCTTTATTCACATGTTTATAAGTTTTAAGAACGCATAACAAATATTTGAGATATATTATTATTTTTATGAATAACAAAACCAGTTATTACTGTCTTAAAGGTCTGAAATTATCACATTTTATAAAATCTTACACAAATATGTACTAGTCACGTAACAGAAATAACTTTTTGTTTAAACCAATATATTCTTCTAATGACTAATTTGAAAATCACCGTTCTCCATTTAATTCTGCAATAAAACGGGCAAAGTTCTTCACTGGATAACAAACCCAAGTCTCGAACGACATAGTAGTGTATAGTTCACAAAGTACCTCGAGCAGAAAAATAAAAATATTTAAACCATGGACGATGCCAAAAGATAGAGCTGAGCGTTACATTGTTTTCTTATGATATTCTGTCCATAATCACTAGCCAGAATATGATATATTTTGAGCACCGGGCTGTCTGTGCAATAGATATATAGATGCCATAGTAGTGTGTGTTATTCGATTTGGATTAGAGCGGCGTCACAGGGTTATTGCCGCCATGTTTTTGTTTCTCACAAATACGCATTTGTAACATATTTTTAGCGGCGAATAACTCTGACTCCGCAATAAAATAAAAACAATATTTAAGCGCAAGTATCGAGCGGATACACTTGATGAATATTTGTTTTTTTCATCGAGAATACCTTATATAAACGATATATTTGGAGCGATTAGAGCAATTATTGATTGTTGTAAATATTGAAAATTTTAATGCATACTACGGGTGTACGCGGAGCGGCAGTCGCGGACCGAAAGCTTGATGACGCATAAAATGTCCATTCTGTTATCGATAGTCTCTCTCTCATATGGTGGCACCATGTCTGAGCGAGACGTCCATATAGTTCTAGATTTAAATTTTAAGTATTCGCTTTACAGTAGCGAATTTTACGTAGATTTAAGCTGATTAACAGGATCGGCAATGGCTGATGTGTCGTCGGCTAAGTTCGGCAATCTTCGGCTGCCGCGATCGCGTTCGGAAAATGAAACCCCATTCGCGTTAGAGGCGTGCCGTGTGTGTGTGTGATGCACGATAGATTTGTCCAAACGTGTAAATAACGAACATTGTTCTGAATTTATTTCTATCCTGCCAGTGATGTCGAGGGGGAATTCAAAAAACTAATTGAAATTAGAATTCGACCATCACTAGTTTCATCATATCGATTCACTGATTCAGTAAAAATGCCTTTCGAATCTTCAGGACAATCACAGATACAGAACGAGACAAACTATTCTTTGTCTAATAATTTCCTTGTGGATGGTGATAGGATTCAGTTCGATGCTCGTTGTTAACACATTATTTGGCTAAAACTATAAGTAGGGACGAGGCAACATATCTTTATCACGTTTAGTAAATGAAGACGTATATAAATTACACAAATTTACTTGTATTTGCTTGACACGTGATTTCTCATTCATCTCGTTTATTAGATTCGCTTAAGATGAGGATTATTATGCATAATAAACTATTTATTAACAAAATCGTAGGTCCATAAGTGAGGAATCGAAAAGTTTTTTGAGGCAGGGAACAGTGTTAATCAGTCCCAAGTTTTCAGTAAATTTATTAAAACTATATAAACTTATACAATAGACATAATGCTGAAAGCATTCTCTAACAGTCAACCATAACTTATAACATACGGAGAAACAGAAAGCTATGTTATGTATGGCCTGAAAATATTACTACATGTTTGTTTGTGTGTGACATCTTAATTGTCAAAAAAAAAAAAAATTACATACACAAGCATGAAAAACATGTATTTTAACCTAACCTAAATATGTTGCCTCGTCGCTACAACCTGTTACGATATGTTCCGTGGTATTTACTTGGTTTTCACGCAAGGTGCTCGATGGGGCCGTGGTCATTTGCCATTGGTTCCTGTTTCGCTTCTAGTCCTTAGTTGTGTAGGTCGCAAAACACCAATACTCATTACGTTCGCGACCGTTTTGTGCCCATATTACAGTATTTTCGATTATTTTTTTTAAATAAGAAATGTTTGCGACAACCCTGCGCAATGAAGTTTTTTTTTTTGCAAACAGTACTTATTCAACGGTGTTAGGCATCAAATTGTTTGACAGGTGTTGAATTGAAGTACTTAGTGCTTGTTGTACGAAAATAATTTATTGGCTGGTGTTAAAAATAAATGTTAGTTTCGAGTACTTCTAGAATTGGCGATGTTTAGGGTTGTCAATGAAATGTTTGACATTATTTAATTTACTTGATTTTTGACAACGCGTGAATATACGAAGTGTGACTTTGTATTTTTCTCGATCAACTTTTGGTGCAATACAAATCGGTATTTTTGACGTAATCGAAATTCCAGAAGTACTCGATATGAACACGTTTTTGTAATTATATTTCTATTAGAACACTTTTGTGTTGAGATTACTTGAAGTATTTTGTTATAGTATTTTTTTTTTACTTTTATTTTTACGAGTACTCAAAGTACAAATGCTGTTTTTTTATCAGTTTGAGGTTGATGGTGTTGTTGCAATTATGATTAATTATAACTTCCAATGGAATTATTTTTCAATCTCAATTTTACGACTTTGCTATGAACACTGACTAAAGGTAACGAGTTTTCTTAAATATTGACAACCAAACCATTTTTTACGCACAAAATACGCAAATTATTTTACCATTACACGAATCCTGTTTAGTCTTCTTAGTTTTCTTCACTAGCTTAATAAATACAGAAGTAGGTAACTCTCGGTAACTTATAATTCATTCCTTTACATAGAAATGGGTAAATCAGATAAATGTATATTCGACACCTAGTCAAGATTATGAAATTTTATAGGATTTAACGATTTTTTCCAAATCTATTCTAGTAGCAGTGTTATTTTTGGTTGAAATGGAAAATAAATAAAAACTAAGCCGGTTTTAGACAGTTTTCATGGCCAAGTAGTATAAGTCTTCAGGAATCTGTCGCCGCTCACTCTTGACTATTCTCAGAGTGACGGCTCTCTGATCTGTCTAGTATTATATTTAGTTGTAGGATAACCGATACCAAAGTTAAGTTTACGTTTAAGTTTAACGGAACATAGTTATGTAATTTATTTGTAGTGGAATGTTTTAACTTATGCTCCGAGGCGTGAACACTTGACCGTTTTATGGTTGAAATTATATCTTGTTTGTAAAGTTGAGTTGTAAAGTGTATTTTCTGAATTTCATGGATTACGTAATGTTCATTGCGTAATGAAATGAACAGTCAAATAGTAATACAATATTGAGTATCATGAGAGTTTCCTATGGTCTAGTGAATTTTTGAGAACAGTCTCATCAAATTCTCGTATTATCGAGAATGTTCTAACATCATCTCTGTTCGAGATTCTCTCAAGCAGTCAATGTTTGAAACAATTAAAAAAAAACTACAAATTACAACTCAAATAGTTAGTATAGAGATGGTCAATTTTGTCAGATAATTTGCTAAACATTTCAATTAATTATTGGCTAATTATCAGATAAAATTCTACTCGACCGTGTCCGCAACACAAATATTGAAAAGCTCTTTAGTTAATAACTTTACGTTTGAAAGAGATAATTCGGCCAAGGATTCACGAAACGGGGTCTTGTGCGGTTTCGCCTTAAGGCTATGTCAGCGCATCGATGCACAAATGTAATGCTTTATGTAGTTGTTAGTGTATAATATAATATTAATTATATATATATATATATATATATATATATATATATATATATATTATAAATATCTGTACGTGTTCGCATATTGACATGTTAATGTAATTATGATAATTTTAACTGTCGTTTATTTTTTTATTGGTTATAGTTGTGTGAGCTAACACTATACGTGCTGTCAATGTGTGCGTCGATAATGGACGTTGATCTTTCTAGTTGTCTCTTTCTCGCAAAGGTAAATCACACAAATCTAGTCCTACTGTTAATTTATCTGTATAACAAACACAATTTAGATTAAGATTATGAAAGGAAAGGACCGTCTGTTATGATATTTGTTCGAATGCGTGACAGATGACTCAAAATAAAGGTCAACGTACTTTATTGTCATGTCAATTGACAGTTAGTATACGGCTGACAGGGAAATCATGAAGAAAATGATTTTTAATCGTGGCAATGTCTGTCAGAAATTAAATATATCAGAATATGTTATATATTTCTTTGGCCGCACGGGCCCGCGCGTCGCTTTACGTGTATTTACGTTTTTGGTTCGCGTGTGTAGCTACATACATTGTGAGAAATTGTTTTTGGTTGCGAGGTCAGTTGACCCTGCATACCCTAAGCTTCAGAAATTGTAACTGTAACGAAATGCTTGGTAATGACTTTATATTATGTGGGTACAAATATCTCAATTTGTTTTGAACGTAATGCTATCCCATTTCCACAGTTTTACAATGTGCGAGCGGGACGGCGTTATGTGCGAAAGAGACGGTCAACGTAAACTATTTTGGCGTTACGATATTATATTAGTATTATGCGATGTGTAGCTACGCAAGCGATGCCTTGGTCGGTTTGTTCGCGTTATATTCTGAACATTTCTCTGTTAGTAGAGTAAGTTAATGTGCAGATTAATTTTTTGATGTGGATCATACTAATACAAAAATATAGTATATAGCATAATTAGAGTAGGTTGTGTCGGCACCGTATTCACAGAATATATAATATTACTTAAATAAGATGACGTTCATACAACGTGCCGAGAACTATGCACTCACACAAGCGTAGCGTGTCTTAATGTGAGAACTAGCGGACTTGTATAATCACGCTTCGCTAGTTTTCAAACGTGCACTACACTTGTGCGAGTGCATAGTTCTCGGCGCGTTGAACGAAACATCTTTATAATATCTTTGGTAATATTATTTATTCAGTGCAGTATGTCGACATATTGTCGTTCGCCTGGTAATTATTTCTGAGTCATAGTTGAATGTCACATGTGTTGTGTTAACACAACTTGTGTGTTTGTGCGTGTGTGCGTTTGTCTTTGTGTTTTGTGTCGCGGTTATATCGCTATATGAAGTGGGTATAGTGGCGATACAGCTGTTAATTTGTGTTGGATTCAGCTAATCGATAGACGAAGGATTGAAAAATATTCTGCTTAAAGTATGTTGGTGTCATTTGTTGACGATGTCTCTATTGGTCATAACTTGTAGGTTGATATAAATATTATTGGGCTATCGTTTCACTTAAAAATACGACACTTACAAAGAACTTACCAAGCGATTGTTTTTTGTGAATGAAGACCGTTTAAAAAGTATTCAAATAGACTAAAACCGTCTTAAAGTGATTAAACTTATCCCATTGCGATTCATTGGCGCAATAGGATATTATCACTGAGTTATGTTGAGGTCATTAAAATACGATTTTGGGGCCTATGTGGTCAGTTTTAAGTCTGAATATTCAATCGCGAGCAGCCGTCCTTTTGTACAGTAGAAGATTCTCTTCATGATTGCTGAAGAAAAAATACATAATAGTGAATTTACTCTACATCGAATTCACTATATGATGGAATCGCTATAGGAAGACTATTCTTCGGCGCTTTACGGTTCGCTCTATCTCCTGGAGCCCTGAAAGTATGATCCACCAAAATCGATGGGTCGAAAGAAAAATGATCCATCGAATGAAAATCAATCTATCGACTACGACGAATGGAAGTAAATCATTCTATATCGAACGAAAATGATTCGACTGATCGATCGGTTTTGCAATAATCATACTTTTCAGAAATTGGGCTCTACACGTCGGTCAAGGAAGAAGGGTCGTAAATAAGACTTTGCCTATCTTTTAAGCCGAATTCAACTCAAGCTAAATCTAGTTAAGCTGTGATTGTCGATGCGATTTATTTTACGTATTTCCCAGTCACAGCACGTTGCCGACCTCTCGCGTTTTTTGATATATTTTCATTTTTTGAGATTTTACACTATTTCCGTTTTAAATCATATTATGAAATAAATAGATGTTATTACGTAGTACAATTTTAAATGTAGGTGGCGCTGCGGTTGCTATTTATGTTTTTACACTAATATAGAAAAGGAGCACACACCTACACATAGATTTATTATTAAACTGTTTTGAAAAAATAAAAATGATTATTGAATAATGTTATATTGGATTCCGGGTGTCAGCGCTGTATCGTGTTTACTTATTTACGTTAAGGGGCTTGTCGAGTCTTTTCTCTTGTTAGATTTTCTTTTAATTACAAATGTTAATATTTATTATGGAGTTTCTTAATATTTTCCACGCTTACTTTTTTTTTATGAGAGTATACTAAAAATGTGTAACTATGCCTATAGTTGCAATTAGAGATGTGCCGAGTGGGAATTTTGCGGCAACTTACTGGGAATATTGCCGGGGGAATATTCCCGGCAGCGTTGGCAGTTTATATGAAGGACAAATATTTCCTTAGTATATCCTATATAACATGGTGGGCTACATTTATGTAATTAGTTTTATATATCAATCTATTCAATATTGGTCATGTTTAACTAATATTCCCCAATATTTCCACATCGGGCAATATTCCCGGCTTTTGGCAATATTGCTGGAACAGCACATCAATAGTTGCAATAGTATGTTATATCAGAAGGATTTGCGTTCGTTTCTGTCACCGACAGTGCCAAATGTATTTCGAATACATTTAGCGGCGGTTAGTAGCGGTGGACGGTCCAAATGTAATTTGTTAACAGTACATAATTATTATGATATGATAACCTTGTGCAGTCATACGTAACAGGTCACTTAATGCTAAAAGCATTTCGTCGCAGTCAAGCTTGCATATCAAAACACATGCTTTTTTTTATATATACAATTAAGTAGGCAAACAGGCGTACGGCCTACCTGATGGTAAGTGGTTACCGTAGACTATGAACGCCTGCAACACCGGAGATGTTACGAGATTTATGCGTTTTAAATAACATTACATCACTTTTGCATGATTTTTGCATAGCAGCATACTACATTAGTTCTTTACAATTTTAGTTGTAAATTTATTTATTTAAAAGAAAGTTTCAGGTTGTATTATTTTTAAATTTATTTAGTACAGTAGTGAGAGGACCGACCACCGCTACAACTTTATTCAAACTTGGAAAACAAAACAAGCGGTCGTACACTTCTTTTTAATATCGAAGTATACTTTACATATCACTGGCATTCGACTTCCTTCATATTGCGTCTTTTTTGGGGCTCATAAATAATAATGCAAGTAGTCTATGGCTCTGTTTATCTACTGTAACGAATTTATGTAAAAAATCTTTTCATGCCCTGTCTAACTAAAATATTATTAGGTAACGGCTGGCATGTCATAAAAAAAAAATACGCGTTTCAGCATTTTATGAATAGCGTGAATATCTGGTAATTAGATTCTGCAATTCTCGATTTGAGTTTGCGTTTCTGGAGTGCTATTTTTGAAATTTATGACTTAAAATGGGTGATTCAAATGATTTTCGTTCGTTATCGAATAATTTTCATTCGACATAATCGGCGAGTCTAAGTATTTTATTCGGCATATCCATACTAATATTATAAATGCGAAAGTCTGTCTGTCTGTTACGCTTTCACGGCCAAACCGCTGATCGGATTTTGATGAAATTTGGCATGAATATAGTTAAAGACCCGGGGTCAAATATGTGTGTCATATTTAAAAACTTCTGTAGTTATCTCACGGCAGTGCTATTACGAGTATTGAGGGGAGTGAATGCAAAGTGATGCGTACGGTATCGGATCATTTTACTGTAGCAATCACAAGGCGCGATTAACGATGAGTTTTGTACTTACATTGTTGAAAAGGACGGTTTATACGTGCAGACTAGGATTTATTTATTGATTACAATATATTCATTTCACGCCTTTAAATAAATGTAAGCTTTATACCATCAGACTTTGTAAACGCAGTCTTTAGCTTTTTAATTAAATTAAACTATTTTAATACGGTTTTTATCGCGTTTATTACTTATTTATTTACACCTGACGTTTCAAACACTTTACAGCGTTCATGGTCGCAGGCAGACTAAGTTAACATTTGTCTTTGATGTCATAAGATTACAAACTACCTCCTGAAATTTTTATTGGGAACTATTCCGATTTAGGTCACACCCACTTTTGATAAGAATTTCCTTCATTTTCATTCTTTTACATATTATTCTTAAAAACTATTCAAATCAAGTTTAAACAAATGAAAACTTTTGATCAGTTCTCTTGTTGTTGCTCTACAATGATTAAGCCCATTTCTGTTCATGTACAAGCCAACATATAACTTCTATGCACACTAATCCTAATTTTGAAGAGGTTGGATAAATACCGAAATAATTTTTCCAGTAAGAGTCTGTGCGTATAAACCCAACTTCTCGATTGCTTTAAATTCCGTTACTCGCCGTAACATAAATGACGGTGTAAAGATAATAGCTTCCACTGCAGTAATAATATTTATATACGTAATCGCGCGACTGTCGCGTCGCCAATCGCTTGGTCCAGCAACTAAAACAAAGCAGATACAATTTAAGTAAGTTGCGCTAGTAACTCGACATATCACGCAAATTTTGTTAATTTGTTGATATATTTTTTAATAGATTCAGTATGGCCGTTTTGTATGTTCTGTGTCAAACATAGCGCATTGTATTGGGTTCATTTGCAACTTTCATGAGGTGGCGTTTGTGAGCGGGGCGTTGAGCGGAGCGGTGTCTTTAAAATCAGCTTATAAAAAAATTGAGAACGCATTCTGATATCTTTTTAATTTAAATTGTATCAGAAACCAAGCTCAACACTAGTTTGCGCCAATGCATCGCATACAAACGAAGCCTAAAGACTATTTACATAGAGCCAATCTTACAGTCTTGGTTCTAAGTAATCGTCGAATGGCCCTCTGTGAGTGGTTAGTATGAAGAGGTTGGCAGGTGTAGTGTATACGGATGTAACGGGCTAATTTTGTGGTAAGGCGTGTGTTGATGGCAAAATTATGGTTATACCAACTGGTACATAAGGTGCCTGATTAACATATATCAATCTCAGAGAGATAAAGAGTCTCTAAACAGACAGGAAGATATCTCGTTATTAGCACCTTATTTGCTAGTTGCTAAAATCATTTTCTCAGCGTAATATGAATCTATGTATTGTAAAACACTATTATATAAGAATTTACATGTATTTATTTTTGTGGAAATTGCAAATGAACGGAGTATGTTATTTTTTTGTACTCATTTTTAAGGGCTTTTATAAAAATAATATTTTACGCTTCCCAGAGGTGTTGTAGCCAAAGAATGGTATATTGTACAAAGTGGCTTTGAGCCTTATTTTGTTGTTTATTAGTTAAATATTGTCTTGCCAGTGGTTATCCCGTAATATATTGAGTAGGAAGCAGTTTCGATAAAATGTTATGTGTGGTTGATGTTGCGCAGTGTGAGGTGGACTTTGTTGGCACTCTAGTGTATGTAGCGATAGTTACCAAATATAGCAATTTCGTATACGTGTGCAATGTGTTAGCAGTCATAATTTTCGAATTTAATCATCACAATCTCTTGTATTATTATTTTTAACAAATAAACGCATGCTAGTCAATCAAGTAATAATTTATTAAATAAAGTATACCTCGCACTGAGCAGTTGTATGTTTACATTGTGTTAATTAATTGTAGCTAACACAGAGAATATGAGATCTGTTGGAGCGCGGGGCGGGGGATATCGTCGCGATACGTCCGCGCTGTACGAAGAGTTGATTGTCAACTGACTAGTTCCTCCTTTTGCTTGACAGAGGGCGCGCGACGACTGACCCCCTACCCACACTTCTATATTTGTTGTTTGTTCACTGATCACTATTAGGACACATTTAGCTGAGTAAATTAATGCATATAATATAGTTTTATGATGAAATAAAATATGTATATGTAATCCTACATGTCTATTAAATCAATGAAAATAGATTATATTTCGGCAGTTTTATTTGGAATATCTGTATCCTTCCGTTCACTGTTTGCAATAATGTCATGTAAAAGAGATTTAAAAAAAAACAAATCTTAACAGTTTTGTTGACTATCAAGGATATAACAATAGTAGTTTAATTGTTATCTGCGTCGGAGAACCATTACTGTCAGGGAAAGTATTGTCTTTTTTTTTTCGAAAAGTCATTGGATTAACTTATTTTTTCAAGTCAATCAATTAAAAAAAAAAACAAGAGTAATAATACTGGCGATTTAAATTAATCTTGAATAACTGTTATTTATTCTGTAATATAAAGTTTAATGGCGCGGTAAAACAAGACCTTTCTGGGTTTAATGAAGCGGTATCGTGTAGGTCGCAGGTCGCAGTCTCCGTCTACGGGCGATACCTGTTTTGGGCACACTAATTCGCTAAGCAATTTGCTAGCTAAATCGCCCCCATTTAAATGTTGCTAGAACAATGCTTGCTTTGCATTTATCGCAGGTCCAACGTGTTAACCTTGCGTTCATTGATTTAGAAAACGTAATCCATTTTAAATCGAATTTTAGTAACAATACCCTAGATTTTATGGTCTTAGCTGTAAACTTTATAAAATCATTATTGCAGCGTTTGTTTGTTGCATATAAAATCGTAAAGTTTATGGAGCGTGCGAAGAAAAGAAACAGGGATTGTGGACAGGGTAATCGGTAAGATGAAAGAGATGATCAAGTCAGTGGCTACATGCGGGCGAGCGAGTGCGATGTTCATAGATAAGTGTTCAAATCACGTGTTACTGGAAAGGTGTAAAAAGCTACTAGGTACTTCTCAAAACCTACGCTCTACTTTCTTAGCCATGTAGGTAATAAATCTTACATACTTGTTTTGTAATTCCTTACCGTTCATTCGTCTCCTGAAATAGATTCCTATCTACACTGTGTAGTGTATTGCCAATTTGCATAAAAACTAAACATGTTTGATAAACATTTGCGAACGAGCGAGCTGCCCACTTGTTGCAACTGTGCTCATTACTTTAATCCACAAAGAATAGGGTTAACATAAAGCCCGCCATTTTTCGCGAGGGAGTTCCAACAATACGGCCCCTGAACAGGTTTTTTATAGTGTCAGCTGCACAAGTGGGGCGTTCCATTGTCTGTCGTTTGTCACAAATGCCGCCAAAATAATTCTCACATATTTAATTATTACTGGCTATAATAAAAAATGTTGATCTAAATAGTTTAAGGTCTACTATTCCCTGGCAATTATTGTAACATGTGGGCTCAATAACACCCTAGGGCAATCGAGTGCCCCTCACGAAATTTATCTTTTTATTCATTACAGCGATTATTGTGTTTAGCGGTGAATCGCGGCGTGAAATCGGATCGATTATCGCTTTACAATGTATCGAATAAATCGAGAGCCGAATGTTAAAACTTTTCGCTACCGTTATTACGTGCGATCAAATCGTGACGAATCGTACGATTTGAATGATGGCTTCTGTTTTCTAAAACGCTCGTATGTAATATATTTTTTAATGTTTGCCAAGAACCGTAGCGGAGTACATTAATTTAAATTGGAAACGAGCACTCGTGTTTAGATGAGAGTCCGTTTAGATGTGCCACCTAGATATTGGTTCGTTGCGGGCACGTTTTAATTAATTTTATGAGGGTAGGATAGTAACGGCGGAACACACGTACTGTATTCGAGACTCCAGATCATTAAAATGTCGATATAGTAAGGAAGTGACTGGCGTAAGAATTAGGGAGATAGTTTGCGTGTGACAGGGCCTAACAGCGTAGAATCTTGTTTCTATTGTCTGGGTTCATTATTTCACACCTCAAGTAAAATATGCGCCTATGTACCGGTCTAACGAACGTCGTGACGCGTCGGTCGTAAGACTGTATAACTAGCGTCCGTGCCAGGCTGTACTTACGAAGTATTTTCTCGGAAGAATCGATGGGTGCCATTCCTGCGACACGGTGTCACGCTACGGTTGTGTACAATCTCGTTTATATGTAAAGTGTGACGGAAGGTGATTCCATGTTAACAAATGGGCTAGGTCGGTTGATATATCCTACAAAGCTTGTATCAAAACTACAGAAAAAATTGTCTAGCTGTCTACGCTGTCTACTGATTGCCATACATCTTTACTACAATCTAGCGCAAATTTCTTGTAATGTACTTAAATGAAATTATACCTGGGAAATGCGCTCAGTACTTCTATCACGAAATTTTGTTAATGCAGTTGCTCTAGCGTCTGCCTTAATAGATGTTTATGAAAAATCTGGTACAGAACTCATGGCGTATATGTATAGGTAAAGTTATCCAAGGGACTCATCATCATCAGCTTACAATAATCTCCGTGCTGGGTCATCGCAATCCAGTTGTTGCCAGCTATTTTTGTGATACTTGTAAGTATCGTCGACCCACCCAGCAGCGGAGGAACTAGTAGCAAAGAACTCGTGAAGTACTACTCCTAGATTACAGTTAGAATCTGACAGACTGCTAACAAGCGCATGATCAGGAACTCTATTTTTGAAACGTATGACATATGTCGAATAAAAATAGTTCCATATCGAACAAAAATCCTTCGATATCGAACAAAAATTATTCGACTCGCCGATTTCGCGTGAATCACATGTTTCTAAAATAGCACTCCAGACAGGTTCACGTCCGCGGCTCCTTCACGACATGGCTATGCCTGATTTACACCAGTCCTTAGGTTCGAGCTACACGAATAAATCATGTAAGTCCTACGATCAGTTACCGGGATAAAATTCAATTTGTCAACAGTTTTCAATCCAGGCCGTCAAAAGATTCTTTACTAAAAACTGAACCGCGGTATACAAAGGTGTGTTGGTTATTTTATCACGAAGTTCAAGCTAAAATGACTGATGGTGGAAGTCCGGGTCCGTGCTCCATCTAGACAGAAATGCTGCTGCTTTCCCTATATATGAACTGAATAAAAGCTGTATTTCACTTATAAATCAATAGTGATTAATATTCTAGGCGTGCTAGACAACTTTAAAATTTGATAAATTTAATAGTTTATAATAAATTGTCTTCATTTTCTGACTATACAAAAACAGCGGGTCAAAGATTTTATTCTCGGAATCAAGCTTATTCTTGTTTGTATATCTATCCGGTGGCCGGTGTTAATTCGACAGAATGCTTTGTAAGTGTCGCCTGTTGCAATGACTAGTGTCAGAGATCGCTGATAGACAGGATCTTTAGGAAATGAAATAAATTTATTTGCAGGCTTACACGGTAGAAAACATGTTATACTCTACTTACGAAAATCGTTGAGTCAAATGATTTTCATTCGGTGAGTCCAACGAAGAGCATTAATTACGAAATAGATAAAATAACTACGCAAGAGAGATCCCATTAAAATTGCCATCCACCTTTTAAATTAATCCCTATAACTGCCGTTACACCTTCCAGTCGGGAGCAGCTGAGGTTAAGTGGCGACCGGGGTGCTCGTGTCCGACTATCGTGACCGCAATATCGTTGTAATGGATTCTATGTTTTACAAACTTACTAACTGCCAACAAACTTAGCAGTTTGCAGACAAGGAAACGAACAAAATTGTGCTACACTTCGAGAGCTCTATTTTTGAATAGTGTGACTTATATGTCGAATAAAAATTGTTAGATGTCATAAAAAATTTATTTTACAAGCCGATTTTGCGGTCACACTTTTCAAAAATAGCACACCGGTTATTTTTTAAATCTGGGAAAGTCACATGTATGAGTCAAATGATTATCGTTTGGAATTGTGTAGGAAGATAAATAGAAACTGAGGTGGATTACTCGTAACATATAAAAAAAAAACAAAAAATTACAGAATTACTTTGTGCGTTTAATACCTTCATTTAAGTTGACTATCGATTCACTAAGAAGATTTCTGATTTCAGATGTAAAACTTGTGAGCACGTCCGTTGACTCACAGTTGAAACGGAAGGGTGAAGGTATTTTACGCACATGATCCAGTAATTTTATGTTTTTAGTTAGGTAGAGTAACAAAGTAAAAAGGGGTTTAAAAGAATTATTGGGCAATAGAGGTAGTATTGAGTTTTAATATAGCTAGAACATTGAGAATGGAACATTTATTTTGATTTGTTTGTTTCGATGCTCTTTGAGTTAGACAGTCTCCATTTTGACTTTACGAGAAGAAGATATCTACTTCATGTAGAGAAGGACAGACGGCATCATTCTTTAAAGAGTAACACGCAGGGGTAGCAAAAGATACATTACTATCATTTGCTATTTCAGTTCCGGAAACCGGTATTTAAAGACTTGAAAATTACATTCTTTAAATTTATTTTAATTAGGTTTAATTAATACATATATTTGGGTTAGTACGGTAGAGCGAACCAGAAAAAGAGATTTCTTGAAAGAGGTTAAGTTGTGTACCAGGATTCCAAATCCTTATTCCAGGTAAGTTTTCCATGTCCATTTCACTTCCAGATGTACCATCAAACCTAGGAAACCTTAGGTTTTAAATAGGGTTTTAGCTATAATAAGTTTGCCTCACATTAAAAGAATATGAGTAGGCCTACTGACGTTAATGACTCGTTACTTATCTACAAAAAGCAGTATTTATGTTGGAGAGCGAAATAACTCAGTATAATTAGTTAGTTGTTTTGCTTTGTTTGAAGGGAGCATAAAATGAAAAGTAATTTTGCATCGGCACAGAACAACCGCCATGACAGATAGATTGTGCTCGCCGCGACCTCTGGCGGGCTCCGGAGCGCTCGTATGACCATGGTTTGACTTTTAAAAATAAAAATAATAATTATTAAAATTATAGCCAGATCAGGAAAATAGCAGCCTTGGCTATATTGCGGTAAAATAATAGATCTAATTTCTTTTACAGGCATCTAGGTATTCAAGTCGGAAAGAAGAGACAGGAGTGAACGTTGTGTATTTTGTGATTGCAAAATAAAAATATTTATCAAAATTGTAAAAATAATATATAGTAATGAGATAAAAGTGATTTAAAAGAAGTTGTCATATTTGATGCGAATGAAAACGAAGGATTGAGTTCTATTTCATTAAATGACATTGTCAATTTTGTTGTTGACATGACACATAAGTACAACACGTTGCCACCTAAAGGCGATCAGTAGCGACGCCAATACAGGGTTTTTATTTGCCTGGTCGGGCTATAACCCAATTTAATTAGATTACAGCGTACCCTGGGCTCCGAAGCGTATAATGACGACGCAACCAGGATAACACGCTAGGATGAAGATTCATAAAAATTAACGAACGTTAGATAATTCAAAGTTCGATAACTAAATAATAGTTAAATAAACTATTTTAATACGGTTTTTTTTATTTTGAAACGTTAGATGTACCTAAACCTACCTACCTAACAAGTAATAAACGCGATAAACTTGCCTACGGCTCGTTTTTTTTTAACTTACACTCGTATTGTAAGAACCCGTAAATTATGCAACAGTTTTATTAGGCGAGTTTTTTATAGCATTACACGAGTATGAAAATGGTGTAAAATTTTCATTAATATCGCTAGGTCTGCAGACATTTTTTAAAAACAGAAACAAATTTGAGAATGAAATCCATCGCTGATCCTGCCTGAACACGTGTTGGCCGCGTTCACACTGTGGTCCAAAATGTGGCGATGTAGATAAACTGCATTTGAACTTCCTTGGTCCAGGTCAAGCTGTACTTAAATGAAAAGTAATATTATGTAAATAAAGAGCTAGCTGTATCATAATTTAATTTTTTTAATTTTATTTTGACGTATAAATAAAGTCTGACTTTTAAGTTCTAGTTTTATTTTAGTATGAATATAGATAAATATGTTTCGTATCGTTATTTCACGTCACATATAAATAAGACAGAAAGGAGCTCAATATATTTTAGTAAATGTAGACTTAAAGAATATTCTTGAATTTATGTGAATAGCGCACTTATTTTTGTTCTTTGCGAGTCGAAATGGCTTTTATATGTGTTTGGCGTGTATGTGGCTACCTTCACTGTCCTGTCATTAACCTCCCCCAAATCCACAGCCGTGCAGGAGACTGAGCAACCAGAGCACTGCATATTCAAATCTTAAAATGAGTAAGTATATTATATGCGAATAAAACTAATTAATAACTAATATTAACAAGTTTATAGTCCCCTGCAAATCGTTACATCGTGGCAATGTGGTCAAAGTTTTGGCAGTATTGCTGGATGGAAATTCTGATAAAATACAATATATAATAGTGCAAATTAACCAGAGCACTGCTTAATCAAATCTTAAAATGAGTAAGTATATTATATGCGAATAAAGCTAATTAATAACTAATATTTACAAGTTTATAGTCCCCTGCAAATCGTTACATCGTGGCAATGTGGTCAAAGTTTTGGCAGTATTGCTGGATGGAAATTCTGATAAAATACAATATATAATACGTGGGGCGCACTATAAGTTTCCGGAATGAATATGAAAAAATACTATTAAAGGTACAAAATTAATTTATTGTTTTTCAAAATAATCTCCCTTGGCGTCTATGCACTTTTTCATTCGATGAAACCAGTTTTGAAAACTTTTGTGCCACTCCTCTGTGGTGACCTCTGAAACGTGTTTTTCATACTCCTCGACAGCCTCTTCTGGTGATGAAAATCGTTGACCGCGTAATTGGTTCTTAATTTTTGGGAACAGAAAAAAGTCACAAGGTGCCAGGTCGGGACTGTATGCAGGATGACTCATGAGTTCTACATTTTTCGCCTTCAAAAAGTCGTTTGTCTGTCTGGCCGTGTGAGAACTAGCATTGTCGTGGTGCAGGATGATACGGCGTTTACGGTTATTTTTACGGAGTTCGTCAATAACTTCCGGCAAACAAATGGTCGTGTACCAGTCACTATTCACTGTACGACGATTCTCTAAAGCAACAGTAGCCACGTGTCCAGTTTTATTAAAAAAAGAAGCAATCATCCGCTTAGATGCACTTTTCACGCGCGCCACTTTGGTTGGTTTCGGCTCATCTTGAAAGACCCATACGCTCGATTGCTGCTTTGTTTGGGATCGTAGCAATAAATCCATGTTTCGTCACCTGTTACTATGTCCCACACCAAATTTGACGCACCTTCGTTGAATCTGGTAAGCATGGCACTGCACCAAGTGATGCGGTCCGTTTTTTGAGCCTCGGTCAAGTTGTGTGGGATCCACCGCGAGCACAGCTTTCTTACACCCAAATGTTTGTGTAGGATTAATTGTATTTGACTCATGCCTATTTCTAAGGATGCGCGAATTTCATGGTAGGTCACATGCCTGTCTGTTTCAATCATACGGCGCACAGCATTGATGTTTTTGTTGGTCACAGCGGTGGACGGCCGACCATCGCGAGATTCGTCACTGAGATTGATACGACCACGCTTGAATTCTGCAAACCAGCTATAAACAGTTGTCTTGCATGGTGCTTCATTGCCAAAAGCTGTTTCAAGCCGAGCGATGCTCTGTTGAGCTGTCAAATTACACTTAAAATCGTAGAAAATCATACTACGAAAATTTTCCCGAGTTAAATCCATGTTGATGCAGACACACAATTTTTTAAATGGCGCCACAAGGTAAAAACAAAAGACAGTCAGATGAAACAAACTGCATTCTACAGCCAAAGAGTTCTATTTTCAAATGTTGCAATAAATTTTTAAATATTGTTTATGTAAGTGGCCAGTTCCGGAAACTTACAGTGCGCCCTATGTAGTGCAAATTAAAATACAATAGGTACCTTCGTAAGATTAATAATTGGTCTCGCGCGCTCGACCGCGGAGATCAATTAATATTCTAAGGTACCTTCATACTACATCCCGGCGCCGACATACGTGAAGGCTCGACCCCAGATGAACTGGAATGGTCACAGGAGGAAGAAAGAAAGAAGAGATAATAGGTAACTTCATACTTCATAGACATTTCAAGCATGTTAGGTACAACGGCTTATATTACAATGATTTTATTAAATTTGTACTTAGGTAATTAGGTATGAGTCTTCACTTTTCCTTTCTTTTTGGTACGCGCTAATTACCTTGTCATTTCCTCTCTTGGGTCTGCTAGAAAAAAATTTCTTTGGAAATAAGCCGCTCCCTTGTACTGTCTTTTCCTCTTATATATAATCCTTTGCATTTTTACTGTATACATGAATAAAGTAAATAAATAATTAAACGGCCGTGGTTACGGAAGCGAGCTTAGTTTAATGACAAGCGCTTAGTAAAATATATTGCGCGCTTTCGTCACCTGGTGGCAAAATAATTTGGTAAATGCTTGTACTTACTTTCGCAAAGTAACGCCTGAATTAATTAAATATAGGTTTAGCATTTCTACAGCTCCGTACCTATTTCCAACGAAATCATTTTCCACTTGTATATTTTGATTTCTACAAGTAGATATCTACCTTAAAAAACACTCACTACGTAAAAAAAATCTTAATGAAAAATTTAACCGCGGTGAAGTGACTTTCTTCACGCCCATTACCCCACAAAATTTAGACATTACCCCAAATCACACAATTAGTTTCGGTAACCCCTGAGAATTTCAACTATTACTGTAACTCTCCATCTTCACTGTTCATAAACCGACGTCTTTACGACTCCATTAACGTTCGGTTTTTTCTATTAAACTTGCAATTAAACACGACATTTGATGATTCATAAAATCCTTAAAATACGGGGTTATAGGTTACAGTAATCATTCGCGATATTAGAGTAGCTATCGTTTTGTAGAGCGCAAGCAACAATTCAGATTCAGTAGTACTTACGTAGTAGTAAGAGTTTAGCAGTTTTCTGTTCTGCTTTATCTGAATCAAAAAATACTTTCACTGCTGTATGTGTAACATGAAGTAAACATGAATTTACGGGAATTTGAAAAAAACGTTTTAAATGAAATTTAGTACATGTTGATAGCAATTTTAAATCGACGAGAAAAAGTATACTTACTTAGGCGATAAAAAAGGTATGTAGCAGGCAAAAAAAAGCTTGAAAGAAGGGCGTGTTGTCTGAGAAATCTTGTCCAAGCAACTGAATTTAAAAATGTCTCATGATTCGGACTTTATGGGTTGTAAACACGTTGCAATGTTTAATAACGAGTATTAGATTTTCTGTGCCAACTTCTCAATTGCGCGCGCTCTACCAACCACAGACTACTTATTCTACTGCTACAACACTGTGTTGGCAAAATTTGATATATTTGAAATTCCCCGTTTCACGGCTGTATGAAATACCTAATAAATCGGTTAGTTAGCTCTTAATGATCTTCAAGTTTTATAGCTTCCTTGTTAATAGATTTATTGCAACTTGAGAGAAGTTTACAAATTCATTACAAACGCTGCGTTGCTTATTTTCTACGTAATTTATGGTTTGTCTAGCTGTTCTCCGCGGCTTCATCCTTCAGTGCAGGGATCGGAAACAGGGGTAAAATAATTGAGTGATAATTTTTCGGTCCATATTATGCTCAATCTGTATTTCTAAATACCTTGCTTTAACCAGGTATTTAAATTAATTTTTAATATTTTGCGAGTTTATCCTAGACGAAAAGATCAATGGTTACCAATGGGAACATATATGTTCAAGTAGGATGTTCCCTAAGTGAAATCCATTCGACCCCAGTGGGGACAATGCTGGTGGTGAGGATATAAATAGCTCCAAAGAAAAATTATTTAAATGGTTGGTTGAAAAGCATACTATAGTGTAAAAGAGTTCCTTGCCGACAAGTTCCAAAATGCTGTCCAATAGGACAAACATGTTGTATGCCGTACGGCTGTTTGTGGTCTAAGATCTTATAATTGCTATACCATTGTACACCCATAATACGCAATAAAGTTGATTGTTTGATTGATTGACGAGTGGGATTAACCCTATTTAAGGAGCCAAATCTACTGCTTGAAATGGGATGCTAGAAAATGGCTAAAGGGGAAGAATATAGGTATTCTACATAAATAATTTATGTCCGTCCAACTCTTAATTCGTGGAGTCCCTACGTCCGTTTCGCGGCCGGCAGGGCAGGGAGCGAAATGAAAAAGGAGCTCATAAACATGGGCGATGTCGGGCGACGTGTAATTGTAGCGGCCCACCTCACGAAACTAGCGCGTCGTGCCGCGCTGAGCCGGCAGTCTGGTACGCGAATGCCACGAGATCTATAAGAGGCAGCTGGCGTCTTTAGTACTGTTGGTTATTCAAATTCAAACCATTTAATGCGTTTCATATAGTACATTAACAGTTCTTAACTAGGTACACACACTGTTTTTATAAAATAAGTACAATATGAACCCTGTTGGGCATTGCAATTTAAGAAATGATTAAGTCACATGGTGTAAGTTTCAAGACTTCTTTCTAGTGAAACGTGTAATTGTAGCGGCCCACCTCACGAAACTAGCGCGTCGTGATGAGCTGGGCCGGCAGTCTGGTTTCAATGAATAATACCATTTATTTATGTACCATATTTTCTGCAATAAATTACATTTATTCATACCTCTACATTATCGCTGGCGTAATATCCGTAGTTCTTAGCAACATTGTTCTACACATGCTTCTTAGCTTGTCGACTCAGGCTAACAATTTTTTGTAACGACCAATCTTCGTTACTGACACACTAACACACAATACCAAATAAATATAGAAGATTTACAAACATGGTTAGAAAAGACAGACAGAGACTTCATGATATGTTAATCAAAGCCTCCTAGCGCTCAAACACCTCACCATATCTTCTTGAAATTGCTGAGGGGTTGAGAATCCCATAGATATCTACTCATCAGTTCTTACAATACTGTACAGCAAATTTGATCCGTGAAAGTTGGTGACATCCCGTAGTGAAGTAAGAAATGAGCTGATAATCATCAAACGGCTGAACAAATTTCTAAAATTATGTCATAAGTTATTGTTAGGTGTACGATTAGTAAGATGGTAAGTTATAAACGCGATAACTGTATTACAATATAAATTAAGTATAGCGAAGAACCATCATGTATGTTGTTTAAATAAATTGCAGTTTCTTAAGTCTTCAATTCATAATGACTGATTTGCAATATATTTTGCAGGTGTGTGTGCAAGGCTCGGGGCCCAAGCCTAGATACTCGGATCAGCCGTCAGTGAGCGCGGGCCGTGCTGCATCCTGTGTTTTTACGACCTCAAGTAGTTTCTATTTCTAGAAATTATTTCTGCAATGCATTGTTTTCTCTTCGTTCTAGCGTGTTCCCGGTTGCGTCTCCAGCCGTTTTCTTCGGTTCGGTCTGCAATGCATTGCTATCTACTGTTAAATCTTGTCAAATGTTTTGTTTCTCCTAAATCTATCGAGTATAGTTTCTCAATGAAGGTGGTTTTAAAAGGCGAAACAAAAATATATGTGACTTATTATGTTCAAAAGTATTTTGGTATGCGAAATCCCATTAATGTTGTACTGTGGTGTAGTTTTTTACCATTTAAAGTCTATTTATTTATTTCTTGTACACACTTTAATAATATACATTGGAAACTTAACATTAGAAGCTTGGTCTTGTAAGATTTTCTCTACAGGGAGCGATTATAGCGTGCGAACCCCCCATTTGTCCCGAAGGATAAATCGAAATTTATTGTGTTCTGATACGACCGCCGATCTTTCTGGAACGTTCCCGAACATTCCCGAGTTTTCCGCAAGTACTTCTCGATACATCTCCAGGGTCTTGATGCCAGGGTGCAAGATATTGACTTTGTACCGGTGTGTTTACACTCAAAATTTCGATTTCTGTGTAGTGCAATAGGTGATGTGCAGCGAGTAACTTCTCAAAGGCTTTGATATATTTGATATTGTACCAAAATGGTCTCAAATCGCTTTTTCCATTTTGGTTTAATACTGTCTTGAAAACTCAGAGGATATTGATTGTTGGTTGCTAATATGTCCGATTAAAATTTGACGTATTTTTAACTAAAGTATCAATTTCAATTAAACACATACTGTACATAATTTAGCCGTCATCATCACACCAAAATGTGCAGTATTGTTTTTTTACCCGCGTATTCCAATCGTTGTGCTAGGCCAAAATTCCAGAATCCATACTAATATAAATGCGAAAGTCTGTCTGTCACAACCAAACCGCTGGACGGATTTTGATGAAATTTAATATGAATATAGTTGAAGACCCGGGGTCAAACATAGGCTACTTTTCGAAGCAGGCGGAGCTGCGGGAAAAAGTTAGTAACGTATATTTCAAGTAAGTATATTAAATGATAAAAAAAAAAATCCAAATAAGATCTATGCCTAATCACTTTTTCAGCACCAATATCATAATATTTCTATTGAGAAAGACATCACTGACCACGTATATTGCAGTTCCTAACCTGATTTACATCGCACCTCGGTAATTAGAATGAAAATTGTCAGACATTGTTGGTTTATTTATTGTATCGTGATTGAACAAAGAGATTCGTGCCGGAGGCGGATTTATAAGGATTGATATCGAGCCACGGCACGGAAAGGGTTGGAGCGAATTCTAGCACGGCTACTTCATGTTACGTAACTCTCTGTGTTTGGAAGAGACTTTCTAGATCGATTATATAACTATTTATAACATTTCTTAGAGTTTAAAAAGAAATGAGGTTTAATATTTTAATGCTATAGCTAATAATGATTCCATGCATTAGGAAGCACGATGCTTAAAGTGGTTTTAGTCTCTAGCTTCGTAATATCCCAATTTTTTGACATCGCCGACGCTTTGACATAGAAAGTTTGAAAGGCCTATGAATGCTTGACCGTAGTAAAAAATATCTTAATCTATCATAAAAAAAAATCTAAATCTATCGGTTGAACTGATAAGCATTTGATAGAAATACAATCTCTACAAAAAAACATTCCTTTCTCAATGAATGGTATTGAAATAAAAAAATAATCTAATGATTGTTGATGTTAGGTACCAATCCCCTATGGAACGGAAGATCGAAAGCGACACTTATCAAAAAAGTTATAAAACTTACTTAAGACATTGCGATTTCGCCTTGTTTTAATGACCGGCCGCCTGCCTTACGTCTCCTTGGAAATGATTACAGTTGCAGTAATTATTCAAAATAATAACAGTAGCAGGCTCCTGGTTGAACCTCGCATTCCTCGGCAACAGTCGAATCTACCATTGTGTTATTAGTGATCGTTGAACCCAGTAATAAATGTTGGGATAATTGCCCACTTATAACTGGTGTTGTAGATCGAGAATAAAAGGAGATTGGACTTTTGGAGGCGCCACTGTGCAGTGATATACTACTATGGCAACATTATTTTTATGGGAATTTTTTTAACAACAAAGTTGTTCCAGTTTGCCTACTGCAGTAGAAATTGTCGAAAATTTGTGTGAATATTGCCAAAATTGCCAGGAAAAGCATATCACTATGAAATTGAAATATATCTTTATAAACGGTGACTTTTTCATTCAAAAATGCAAATTTTATGCTCATATTTTTGTAAGACTACGTGAAACAAATACTACTGCATTTTGCAATGAATGTTTCTCCTCAATAAAAAATCTAAAGATCAGCTCATAGAATATAGTATTTTCACTTGTTTCTTCATAAAGTAGTCAAGTTTCACGCACTGAAATAAAAATTGTGAGTAAGAAGGATAATATAAGTAAAATAACAACTAAGGTTATTCGATTGACTCTACTATGTTCGTTATTAGGGTTCCGTGTTTTTTGTTTGTTTTATTTGTGCAACATTATCTCCTGTTTTCGAGATCTGAGGCAGACACGGTGAATACTATCGCTTTGAGTGCAGCCGATCATTGTGTGAAATTACGAGCACATGAGCATTGTTTGAAAAATACACCACTGTTGAATAGATATTTATAAAAATAAACAGATTAAATCAGTCACTAAATATATTGTCATCATAAATTTAAGAGCTGGGCTCTTGTCGGAGTTTTTTCCATTGCCAGTTTCTTATTTTGTTGACGCGACACGACGTTTATTTTCTTCTTTATTTGCTTTGACCAACGCACAGTTACCTGTGCGTTGGTCTACCTGGACCCCTTTTTCCTTTTATCTTTCTTTCTATTATTTTCCTCATTAACTCATCGTGTCATATTAAATTTCCCAACATGTTTCCTCTTCTGTTTTCGATAGATCTTAAAACGCTCCTCTCTTCTCCTACTCTAATAATACTTCTTCGTTAGTAATACGTTCTGTCCAGCTTATTTTTTTAATTCTAAGCCAGCATCACATTTCATACGCTTCCAGCTTATTGTTTTCTTTTTTTGTCAATGTCCAAGTTTTTTGTCAAGACCCGTACAGTGAAATGCTCCAGATACACTTTGATAAGTCGTTTCCGAGTAGACTTATAAATTTTGTCTGTCAAAAGATTTTTCTTATCATGGAATTACGTTTTAGCAACAACAATATATCATTTTATGGTTTAATTAGTAGTTTTTGTGACTGGAGTTTGTAATGAAAACAATGAGGTCATATTCCTGACAAACAAAGGCTGCGCAGGAGTTGTCTAACATTAAATGCAATGCATATTGTATAACAGTTCCTTCTGACTTATAGCTCCGATTGCGAAGCGTGCAACATCTTCAGGGGCGCAGTGTGGCGTGTTGCCGACACTCCGGTATCTTGGTAATTATATCCTCCATCTGATAGCTGGTTATCACGCCCGTGTGTTTTATTGCTTGCTAGATACGAGACAGGGAGTAATTGTTTATAGAAGGTGCGAGCTGCGGGCTGATCCTCACGCATTTAGAGATACTAATTAGAGATTGTACGAAAAACATGGCGGCTAACTACAACAAATACTTCCGCCATTTTTTTCGACAAAACTCGCATTCGACTTAATCTGGGCGGTGGTAGTCTTAAGGTGGGAGAATCGGAGTCCTGGTATTTCACATCTAGATCGAAGCTTATTTCGAATTTCAATAATAGAATGATCCTAATGAGTTGCAAAGCATTTATTTAGCAGCTTTAGGACAAAAATAAAACGGTAAAGGTTGAATGCCAGTTATTGCTTTCAGCATTAAGTCCGCCATTGTGCTTTGTGTTTGGCCAGTTTGTAATTTGTGCAATTATAGGTTATGAAACAAAATAAATTCGAGCAAGGCCATATTTTCAGCCAGAAATACCTTTACTAATTTAATACATTTTGGTAGCTTAATATTAAAGACTTTGTTATGGTGCTCGTTAAAGAAACTTCACTACTTTTTTAGAGGTAAAACGAAATTATCCATTTTTATAAAAACTTTTGTGGAAAATTTTCACATGATAGTCAGTAGTTCCGATCCGTACCTAGGTATGATTTAAAAATTAAGTACAGACACGAGTAGCGTCTTGAGTTAACTTCAGTGTATCAGATTCTATTGCATTCTAGGCGTTATAATTCTAGGAGAACTTACTTTGTGTCTGGATGTGAATTATAGACACGTAAAGGCTATATAATCCTTTAGATAGAACAGGCCTTCGTAAGAACGCTTACAGCGTATTGAATGTTTACTTTCATCTAGTATTTCAATAGATAATTCTTAAAACGGTTAGAAATTTCTTAATCACGATATAATTTAGTTAATTTCCAGCATAAAGTATACACCGTGAAATTTTAGTCGTTTTGGACCCATCGTCCAGTGACTCTATTCATGCAACCGCACAAATTTCTCCAAGGAACATAGCTCGAAACATGAAACAAACAAATTTGGACTTTCCCATAGTAAGTTAGGTCATGTGATAAGACATTTTGTATGGGAGGTCCAAAAATGTACTCCATATTTGACCCATGTATCTTGGGGAAAGTTGTTCAGTTGCATGAAGGGAGTCACTGGACGATAGCTCCAAAACGACAAAAATTTCACAGTGTAAACATACGGTCGCAGGCAGTTGTAGGTAGACAAAGATGTCTACCTAAAACTGCTACTATTATCTCATTGACAGTCAGCGAAAGTGTTAACCTCTTCAAAATTACACCAAGTTTGTTTTTGACTGAGCGAGCGAAGCGAGTTTCGACTGGCCGAAAATTCTTTTATCCATCTGTCTCTCTGTTATGGTGACATTTATTAACCGATTCTCATGATATTTCGTGAGCAGGTTCGGTAATTATATAAAATTTTGTTATCGAGCCAGTATTTTGACATTTTCAAAATTGGCGGTAATATGAAAGTTTGAAACTTAAAAAACCTCATATCTCAGCTATTTCAAAAACAATTTAAAAATGTCATAAGACTTTTTCGTTATTCTTATTAAGACGCAACTTTTACACAAGTTGTCTAGATATCGATTTTCTTTATATTTTGTATCAGTGCATTCAGTATGATGTCGTAAATACAAATCTATAGAACAACAAGTACAAAAATGGTGGATAGTAATTGTGACGTCAGCGATACAGAGAAAAATAAATATTTTTCATATAAACATCATGTGCTCTATATATCGGTATTATACGAGTATATTTTTTCGCTGTGTTACACCTACTTTGAAATACATTTATAGTAATATGGGGATAATGTTGCTGATTGTACAACTATTTACATGTACTCGTATAAGTTTTTCTGTAACTTTATATCCTGTACAATTGTCTATGGTCGTATAAAAAAAATTAAAGGGCTTTATGAGTAGATTTCACAGTAATAAACTTTAGTCCCATGTTTGGTCAAAAACACAGACTATTTGTGGCACAAAAGTTAATATAACTTGAAATGTAAGAATTTGAAGTACGATGTTAAGAGTGTAAACAATTCTTAGCGCGCTGTCAGAGAGATGGGGCGGGCGTATGCAGTGCCACTGGGACTCTGTACTAAAATCCCAATTTAGTTATGTAAGGAACTAACATTAGTACCTATGTAAGTGTATGTCTTAATTACTAACAGATTTGGACTACGGTCTGAAATAAAAGATTTATGTTTTTATTTATATTTTATTTTTAATTACAATTTTGATAGAATAAAAGGTCTGGAGCCTTATTTTTTAAAAGGTGTAAACTCACGCAAAATTGGTTAGTCGAATAATTTTTGTTCGACATGTATGTCATACATTTTAAAGATAGGTTCCTGAACCGGTTGACTGCCGGCTGACCACAATAATAAAGAAGCTGGGGCCCAGGCCCCGAAGGCCCAAGAAGACCCAGGGGTTGGAAAAGACACTATACATATGTGTTGGGAGCAGAGACTTCAAGAGAGGTAGGACATTTTGTAAGGAGTAGTCCGTCTGGAGAAGTACCTCCACCCTACAGAAGACTGCAGCCGAATAACACTGTGACGCAGTGTTGTGTTTCTGCTGGTGAGTAGGGTCGCCAGGCTCCAGAGGGGTCGCTGTGCTGGTAGCGGACAGGTCGGCAACGCGCTCGTGACATCTCCGGTGTTGCAGGCGTTCATAGGCTACGGTAACCACTTACCATCACGGGCCGTACACATGTTTGCCTACTTAGTTGTATAAAAAAAGAGACATGCTAAGACCAATTTGTGAGTTAAAAACGGCTTGGTAATTGGTTCATTTGGCTCTCTGGTTATCCAATAACCACTAGTTTAGATCAGTTAATTTTCTACTCTCTTAGCTGTAATAGATTTCATTAGAAAGAAGCAGCGCCATTGTACTAATGTTCTGTTCTATGTTATATAATGTTAGATTTACTGTGTACATGAATATGGTTAAAATATAATAAAAAAAATGTTCTGATACAATTTTGTAATGCAAAGTTTAGATGGAAGTTTAGCAAGCTTTCGTCGCACAAGTAACTTTATTAAAGGTGACCTCGTTACAGTTTCAGCCGCACGCGCAGAAAAGGTCACGGAGGCAGTGTCGGGGGAGGGGGGCGGGGGGCGTGTCCGTCAGCCATTGGCTGACTGTAGAAAGGACGGTCACCAAAGCCGGATCACTGTAACAATAGAAACATGACCCGGCTTTTATTAGTTTAGGTTCTAGATGATTCGTTTCCCAAGTTACAGGGTGATCGTAATAAGAGTTGCGGATTTTTGGTCCGACATAGTAGAAGTTTCTTCTTTTCGTCAGACACCACCGATGAAGAAGAAGAAGGGTTATCGTTTTTGGAGGCGGTTGGTGTAAGGGAGAAATATGACTGATAAGATAGGCAAAGCGGCGCTGGGAAGTAGGTATAATATCATCATCAATCCTAGCCTTTTCCCATTTCAATTGAGATCGGCTCTCCGTATCTAGAAGATAGGTATAATGTACTCTGTTACTAAACTATTGAAGACGTTAATGCGGAAGGTGGTTTGGCAGATCGTGAATCCTTGAAATGATAGATTCTTCAAAGTAGGATTCTATATGAATAGAAATTCTAATCAACAAAGGTTTGCGCGTCTCGGATTTGTGAATAAATAAAGTTCACAAAATTTTCAAAATGTATTTTACATTTTCATAACTTTGAGCATATCTGAAAAAAATCGTTAAATCTATCTACCATTTTTTTCATTTTAAGTGCTACTTCTTTCGAGTTTTATTGGTTATAACAACTATAATCTATGACACGAGATAGACCCAAGCTGCTCTATTCTTTCCAAGGGGCTTACTTAAAGGCCTATTATTCATCAAGATTGCAACATTCCAACTTAATATATGTAGTAAAACGAAAGTTGATTTGATGCTTAGGTCGTCTATCGATAACAACCGTGACCAACGGCATAGCGTGCCTTCCGTAGCACGGAGGAGTTCGAGACAACCAACGCTGGATGATGTTAATTGCAAAATATATCGATCGGTTTACTCAAAATCAAACCACCTGTAGGTACCTACTCGTATTGCAGCTTTCAACTGCGGTAGGTTGTACACTTGCACGATAGTTTCCGAGATCCAACATTAACGACATGAAATGTTAATTTAATGCCGATCTTTCTTCAGACAAAACAAATTGCTACGTCGTTAAAATAACTGAGATAAACTTAGCCATCTCAGCCCATTGTTTTACAAAGCACGTCTAAAGAAGTGGGTATGAGAGTGTTCCTAAACGAACAAAATATAATTTTAGAATTTATACTTTAAATTATTTAACATGGGGTTCTTCGAAAAGGGTGTGAAAAGATTTCTCGATGGTCGGCAACGCGCACGTGATGATACTCCTGGGGTTACAGGCATCCATAGACTACGGTAACCGTTTTCCATCAGGTGGACCGTACGCCTGTTTGCCAACTAAATAGTAGTAAAAAATGTGTAAAATTGTTGAAGTAGGTATGTTTTAGGCGGGCATTACTAATTTGTAGTAGAAGAGTCAGAGAACGTCAGAAGCCTAAAGGCGGTTTCGGAAAACTTTGACACTAGGATGTACAGGGTCGTTTGACCTTGTAACCTACTCGTAATTAATGAGAAGAAGAGTTTATTAAAGTGAAGAGTGAGTGTGATCTCTCGAGTCTCCGAAACTAGAGGGCGCCGGAGTGTTCTATTCCGCGTTCATGCCGCCAGTTTACAACTATCAATACCTAACTATAATTTATATATTTTATATTATTTAAAAGTATTCTGATCGCAATCGTGGTGGTTTGAGAAGTTTAATTTTTAAAATCCAACATCATCATCCTAGCGTTTAGTCCTAGTTGCGTCGTCAGCTTATGATTCGGAGCCGTAGTCATGGTTTTAGATTTGGCGGAACTGGTTATTACAATGGAGCGACTGCCGTCTGACCTCCGTAACCCTTTTTACAGGGAAACCAGACCAACACAACAGGAACATGACCCGAGGTGTGTTAGTGGCCAACACTGTCAGAATTTTTCAGGCTGCCCCAAGACATCTGACACAGCCTAACGACTGATATCTATCGACAACAACCGGGAACAGAGGCTTAACGTGCCCTCCGAAGCACGGAGGAGCTCAAGACAGAAAATGCCACTAAATGGCGACCAATCCAAAAATGGTCGCGTCACGCCTTCGCTTGACTTGACGGATACGCGGGTCACATTCGACTAACGAGTTCCTCGCTCTCTTCCTCTTAAGAGGAACTTTCAAAATGATTTACCCAAATTAACATTAAAACAAACGAACTCTATGTTTTAAACATGAAATTACAGGAGCACAAGTGCGTAAAATAAATGATTCTGATTCTGTATATGTGGTCTGTGGTGCGTAATTAATACATATATCCTTCCGACATTACAATTTCAATTACGAAGTTTTAATTTTTTGTAATTTTATGAAATACACAGTAATATTAATACTGCACTATGAAAGGCAACCAAAAATTACTCAACATCACGACTGCTCCAAAACCAACATTTAATCGCGATCTGGATTACGCAGCCCAGAACAGCGTCGAATAGAGTTTGCATATTAAAGAGACACTGTCGGAAGATAGATATCTTGAAGAAAATATCTAGATTTGGTCCGCGTCAGAAACTGGCGCAAGAAACATTCGCTGGTTGGAAAACCAATGAGATTTATTCCGTCTCGATGTAATTACTGTAAAAAACTATTGCTCGAAATTTCGAAAGGCGTGGAGAATAAACTATATTTTTATAAGCTTATATTAAACTTGCAATGTATGTATGTCTTGTTCAGGTGGAATTTTGTATCTCAATTTTGAAGCAGATATCTTTAACCGATTGAGTTTAAAGTTTTATTATAAACAGGCAAGCATGTACAGATTTGACATTAGAATTCAAGGATTACATTAACTATTAGGCTCTACCAATAAATTTAGTACACTTATTTATTCAGAAATGATGAAGTAAAAATTATATTACATTTTCATTAGCAAATTGTCAATGTGATTTATTTACCTACGATTTTGTACCTATGATTTTGATCACAGATTACAGCTGATTATATGCTAAACAGATATTTAATCGCCATACATTGGCCGGGACCGAAATACCGGGGTCGATGAATCAATTGTTCCCAACCGTCCCGTCACCGGGGCAGATTCAGATATTTTTTAAGACAAGCGAGAGAGAGAGAGAGAACAGCGTTTGGGAACTATCGTACTGAAAAAATTCTAAAACATAACCTAAACGATGTGAAAATTTTTCACTGCTAAATCTATCGATTTAGAAATTTGTTCAACTGCTTCATCATCATCATCATTATTTTCTTAAAAAAGTGACATCTTATAATAAAACGACATATTTTGAAACAAAGAGAATCTGATACGGCAGGTGTCTAGTATGAAATATCCACATTATAACGGGCAGTACTAGTAATAGTAGTGAATGCAGATGGAATAAATAAATCTAGGCTGAGATCGGTATACGAACCGCTGTGCCACTGACTGTTGAATAGTAGACACTTCATGTATTTTCTAAGACGGCATTTAGCTTTTCCTCTCGAAATGATCTATAAGTAAGTTTTAAATTAAAACCCGGTTTCATTAAAAGTTTAACGGGACAACTAGGAAATATTTGTGCTCATGAAGAGAATCTGTGCATTTTTTGTTTGTATCGCGATAACATTCTGGATTGCATATCTAGAAGGCGAAATTTAAGTTAACTAACCTATGCAGTCAAACCTAACCTACTCGTCTTTTGTGTTCACCGTATCTTGTCATTCATTCGTATCAACCATGTACAACGTACAAATGTGTCTGAGTTTTTTGGAACCGCCTTTGCAGCCTCTGACATGTTTCCCTTAACGACCTCCCAACGAAGTGCTTTCCGAAGCATCATTATTCTAAGGACTCATCATTATTATCAGACAATAGGTGATCCTGCGATCTTCCAAGTCCTAACCAAATTGTACACAACTAAACAAAGTATGCTCCTCGTGGAAATAAAACCCATGACCTTTGGATCTAAGACAAATCCTTTACCCACTGCCTTAGCCGTATACTGGTATTCATCTTAGCGTTTTCTCGGTCGCGTCCTACGCGGTTTGCTTTGGAGCCAATGGGGCGCTTTTCTGCTCTTACGTCTCCATTTCTGGTAAGAAATACACAAGATTTTTTCTTTATGATAATGTTTGTCTATGACAAGCGCGTACGTTACTGTTTACTGTCGAAGGCTACAAACAGGTTGTATAGCTTCTAATAGTGCGCTAATTTGCGCAATTTGCAGTCCAGCTCGATTCCTCCGCTCAGCCTAACGCTTTGGAAGCTATAAACCTGCCCGTAGTTTAATTTATATTAATGAATGTTCTCGGTTGTGAAACAGACTACTTTTGATGCTATGTTTATTGTCTTAACTGCGTTTGCATTAATTTTTTAAGGCTTTCAAGGTGTATGTTCATTGTTTATTACACCTTGTCATGTCATGGTGTAATAGTTACATTTATTAAATAGTTATGTAGGCAGAGAGCTTCCTCCACGTTCATCTCTCGTCATACATGCTCGATTCTCTTTTTCAAGATGTTGCAATTTGGGTATTCAATCGTTTTTGGTTTTTAAATATTTAAGGCCCATCAGTTATATTTAATTAAAAAAAGTTACTTTGTTGGTGCCTCTGTCTAGTGGTTAAGGCGTTTGGCTTAGACCGGGAGGTCGTGGGGTCGATATTCCACGGGATACTTGGTTGGACATTGCGGGCTTGAATTATTTGACTGATTGATAATAATGTTGATTCTGTGCTTTGGGATGCCACGATAAGCCGGTCTCGGCTGCCATTTGGTGATTGGTTAAATGGACCACTTCAGAGGCCGATAATAACTGCCAGAGTCGAGTCGCTAAGAAGAAAAAGAGGCCGATAGGCGGTTTCAAATAAATCTGACAACAGGGTGTACAGGGTCGATTATCCATGTAACCCACTCGATATGAATGAATAAAGTGAATGTCATTACTTCGTGACGAACGGGTTTCAGTTTTAACAGTTTAATCTGCTTGGTATTTGATTCAATCTAAGTTTACATCGGGTTAAGTACCCTAATGTCAACATGTAAAATATCAACAATAAAAATAACAATAACGTATAATATATATTTTTTTCTCTATACAACTAAGTAGGCAAACAACCGTACGGCCCACCTGATGGTAAGTGGTTACCGTAGCCTATGAACGCCTGCAACACCGGAGATCTCACGAGCGCGATGCCGATCTGTCCGCTCTCAGCACAGCGACCCTACTGGAGCCTGGCGACCCTACTCACCAGCAGGAACACTCAGAGTAGGGTGGAGATACTTCCCCAGACGGACTACTCCTTACAAAATGTCCTACCTCTCTTAAAACTGTAATAATATCTCAAAGAATCATATTACCAGAGATGTACAACATCAACTGTTCAAAATTTCAACAATACAAATTAGCAACAAAATCTATGTATGCCATTTAATCTATGTTAACTAATAGGTTAAAATGAGTGTCAAAAAATAACATTAATTTCTTTTTACAGGATTATGAATAACGTTGACATTAAAATAACATTAGCATACCTTACCTGTTGATGTTAGGATACCAGCCTAGCCCTACCTCCCAGGGAGGCGTGTGTACCTTGTGTACCACCAGTGAACACGCCTCAGATCAGATTAGCTGATAAGATGACAGCCTCATTTGCCACACATAGAATGCAAGAATGGCAGGAAATGTTCTTTAAATGTGGAAAAATACAGTTTTTATAGAGTTGTGCGATCAATGATCATAATTCTAACGCGTTTTATGAGTACAAACTGGACGTTTTAAGGATATTTCTTAAACTACCCAGTTCCGTCCGCGTGTGATGTTATATCGGTCTTATGTCAAAGAAATCCCTTTAGGGTCGGCAACGCGCTTGTGACATTTCCGGTGTTGCAGGCGTTCAAAGGCTACGATAACCACTTACCATCAGGTGGGTCGTACGTCTGTTGGCCTACTTAATTGTGTAAAAGAAATCCATTAAAATCTGATACATAAACATAAATTAATTTTTAAACAAACGCACTGCATATTTTAAAAATTACAGAATTGGGGGCCGATTTCACCAAAGTCGGATAAATCATTTATTCAAAGTATAATGACGCAACAGTGCGATAAATAATACCTTCATAATTCCGACGTTTCAACTCTGTTACAGCAGTCGTGGTCACGAAACGACTCGATCGTACTTAATCCTGTAATTTTATGTCGTAAACTTAAAGTTACATTTAATACATATTGCTCTACATCGCTTATAATAGTTTCTAATTTCGAGCATTATGCATATAAAGTGATAAACTACAATCGTCCTGCTTATGACACTTAACACAGGTTACTGACAACCGGTTAGCTCACGAGAGGAACATATATCTGGACATATTTAAAATAAACAAATAAAATAAAAAATAAAAATTGCTTTATTTAGGATTCGGCAGAAACAGAAAGCCTAAACCTGGAAACGCCTGGACTTCGAGCGTCGTTTGAAGGACATGCAAATGGTATCACATCAACAGATGCTGAAGCAGAAAAAAAGAAAAAGGACGAACGCGGACCGTGGTCTTTAAAGCCACCAGTTGAAGATGCGACCTGAGAAACGCTAAGAGAAGTGCTGCTGGGTCGTGTAATAGTTGGCGATGCTGCTTTAAAACCGTTCGGAGGCTTCGCACGCCGTACTAGATAACAGACGGTCGCTATAACTCAGCGTTTTAGGGATCTGTGAGAAAAATATGAAACCTATCTTCAAAATTTACGCACAAAATTTGCACCGTACAATGCGTAACATTTCTAAATTCATATTCGGCCAGTTCATAGCATTACCTAACTAGTAGAGAGAAGTAAAGTGGAGATACTTGAGCAAGAAGAATATGTAAGTAATTTTGACTGCCACAAAGTTATACATTTAAAGTAGACTAGTCAGTTCATTCAGTCATATCCCTCAACCACAACTTCCGGTAATGACAAAATCCGACAACGACAAATTCGGAAAATGACAAATTACGAAAATGATAAATTCCGAAAATAACAAATCCCAAAAATGACTAGTTTCGAAAATAATAACTTGTGAATTCCGCTTCTCGACGTTAAAACTTCTTGATTCATATATGATTTATCAAGCCCATTGGTCGCACAACTTTCAATAAATAAAGATTGAAAAATAAATTCCCTACGGAACCCCAGCTGCAAACGCAGTTCACACGCACGAGGATCTTCCGTTAGAACGCATGATGCACGCCGCACGCTGCTACAATTATGGACGTGAGAGGAATAGCGAAGACCACACTGCAGCCACGGAAATAAATCCGTAAATACATGCATGCACTGGATTTATGTAAATGCAAAAGCTGCTTGACTAACGATAGACTGTCGTGGCGTACGAGGGAAACTGTCAGTAATCAAAAATCATTTAATTTTTGCAAACATGTTGAATTCAAGATGGTACATTGAAAATATTAAGCACATACACGTTTAGCCTACAGGCATACAAAAGTGAAGTCAGTGGTGTCACACATCATCTCAATAAAATAATGCAAAACAAGTAAATAAATTCGAGTTAATCTTGCAAAAATTAGATCAGCTGTCCTTTAAAGTCACAATCAACATTTTTTCAGAAAAGAATTCGTGCAAGTCACAATAACATTTGGTTAACAACAACTCTTTCAGATGAGCTTTGAATTTATTTAGGGGTAATTCTATCAAATTCCAATGCAGTTTATTATACACTTTTGGTGCCATGCTATAGATACTGTTACTCATGAGCCTCGTTTTGCACTTTGGCAATAGCAATGTAGTAGGAGCTCTTCTATTTCTATCCGTCTCCAAAAATAAACATTTATAGGGACAAATAACACAATTGAGTTAGCTCCAAAGTAAATTCGATACTTGTATTATGGGATACTAAATCAACGACACTTTATTTTATCTAATCAGAAATATATCATTTTCCATCTTGACCAGTGCCTCTGCATAGCAGGCGGTTTAACCATTACGCTATAGAGGTCGTCCAATATAGGAAGCTAGGAAGAAGCAAAATGATGCAAATTGGTTTAAACATGCTTTGGAAGGCACGTTAAGCCTTTGGTCTCAGCAGGCACCTGGTGGTCGGAGGAAGTACTATATAGGCCCAGAGGCGTCTTCGAACAACTCAGAGGTTGCTGTTGACAATTGCCCATGTAACCCACATGATATCCCTACAACGGCCAATTTGGGTTCTCAACTATGGCATTTCCATACCGGCCAGACAGGGGCTGGTTTCTCATTAAAAAAGGCTTTAAAACACGAGCTAAGGTCACACTCTACCTGACGAGGAAGTGGAGACGAACAAGTAGCTGGGCTCCTAAGCAAACAGCGAAGGATGCAACCGGGAAGGCGTTAAGATGATGATGACACCATACTTGATAGGAGGATAAATGGCACAAGAATTAAGTAAATAGGTACAAAAGTTCTATGGACTGGCGAACTTGATGCTAAAAGCTTTTTCTACCATTCAACCATATGGAGAAACAGAGTGCGGCGCAAGTACACTGGCATCATCCATACTAATATTATAAATGCGAAAGTCTGTCTGTCTGTCTGTTACGCTTTCACGGCCAAACCGCTGAACGGATTTTGATGAAATTTGGTATGAATATAGTTGAAGACCCGGGGCCAAACATAGGAGCGGGTAACGGAGCTGCGGGATGAAGCTAGTAAGGAATAAAGTCAAATGTAATGCATTTTAGGAAACATCACTACACAATACATAAATCTACTATGACTATGGTTTGTATGCAACCAGTCACACTTTAGTATGATGCAAAAGGTCATTCAAAAAACCACAACAGACTACAAATATCTATTAACCGATGTCTTCCACAATTTATATCAAAATTCTGAGACCATCTCTGTTCTTAGATCGACATCTGTCTTCTGACGGTACCAAATCTTGTGTACGGTTTGGGAATGATAAATAGCTGTTTATCTCTTTTCGTCATATTTTCAAAACATAACTCCGTATAGAAAGTTGATTTGCATAATGTCATATCTGGAACCATAACTTTTTGTTTTGTTGTCGCCGCGTAGATGGTTTTTAAGTTATTTCGTGTCAAAAGTATTTTTAGAACACTATTTGAAAAATTTAAGTAAACCCAATTGTAGACTCAGGATTAGGTTTTCTACTTTTTTACTTCGCAACATTTTTGGGATCCTTCATAAGGAATCAAATACAAATATATTTATTTTGTTAAAAATGTGGTACACATATATCGGTATCGGAGGTGGCTATTGTTGCCCAATCTTAAGGCATTGGAACCAGACACATGTTGGCTCTAGGCCTGCTCTGGTAAATATAAAGTAAACTAAAATAATTTATATTACTAACCCTAGACTTAAGTTTTTGTGTTACTAACCCACACTATGGAATGTTTTCTGAAATATCTTCTCTTGGGATTCACGGGTTGCCCCGGTCCTTTGAGAGACTTGCGCGCGGATATGGATCCAACGCGTAGAGGCCCTTTGGAGAAGTTGATGTCATGTGGTGCTCCTGCCAAAACCCGTTCTCGGCTATATCAATAGTTGACATTTCCATGAACAGGTCTCGGCAGGAGGAGGAACTATTACTAATAAGTGAAAAGAATAAATGGGTTATGGTGATGAAGTTTGGATGGATTCCAACTGGGCTATTGTAATAGAAATCGGACACCTGCCATAATCATGATTACTGACTATTTGTGGCAGGCGGTGACTCGCTACTCAGTGAATGGGCCCCCCAAATAGTCGCCGCGTTAGGCAACAGAGGGGCAACATTGGAATGAGCGGCTAAGGGTGCCGAGAGGTGCGGCTCCGGTTTCGCCATCGCGAGTTGCCTCGTGAGCAAGTTTCCCCGTTATTACGCCATTACGTGCAATACACTTCTACCCTTGAGCATATAGCTCTTGCGACTCAACTCTGGCCGGCCGGCTAAGGCAAGCCAGAGGTAGGGGTCCTGTCCCTCATCGGCGTCCACTCCGACCTTGGCGAAGGAAGGTCGGAGGCGAGGGACGGAGGCCTCCCCTGGGAGCACTTAGGTCCGCGGTGTCGCCACTCACCAACAGCTCGCCACAAGCTGCCCTGCGGGGACTGACTGCACTGAGAAGGGAACCCAGTGGGCGATGGGGTCGTCACATCCCTACATTATTATTATTATTATATAGATATAAAAAAATAATGTCAAGTTTCTCACATTTCACCAGACACTGGCATGCAAAACAGTTAATGTAATCAATTAAGCAACCCTTTTCCATATCGTGCGACAAGTCAAATTCCGGTGTCGTCTTGACTGTAGGGCACAAACTATACGAGAAAAGTACTTAAACAATATAAAAACTAACTCTTTGACGATTAAGAAAGCACAGGAAAAATTGCGACTCATTTTCAAATTTATTTCTACATCGAATTTTTAAATCGAAATGTAAATCCAACTGAATCACGTTTTAGCAATAATAATATATTTAACTAAATAACCTTTCCATAATTATTTCTTTTGAGACAATGAGTATGCCGCGAGGGCGATATAATATTCTTATCTTAATGAAGGGCTCACGTATACCCGATAACGCTAAATGGTCGTAATATGCAGCACGAACGTATCGATATATCGACTAATGTATCGATACATCGGTTAGTTAATTGCAGTATTTGCGGTACGATTTACACCCACTGGTATAGTGATTGATGCGATGCGATTAAGTCGATGATTAAAATACTATTTGCGAAAAATAATGCAATTGTATTTTTTTATTTAAAATAGATCCGTTAATAAATTTATGAAGTATTTAATGTAATTTCTAGCTGTGGGATAGACGCAAAAGGTTGTAAAATTAATCATATTAAATATTTAAAAATTAGTATATTTCTCTGAAATCTATACTCAAAAAGTATCATGTAAGGTAAGAGATTGTTTAACGATTGCATTGTAAGACCAGTACTGCTAAATCTACTTACAGCGTAATCTAGGTTCCGGAACGTAAGCTGAGGAAGTAACTAGAAAAATACGCTTAGACGAAAAAAAAGAAGAGATTTCATATGGATAAGACTACCTATACATAGGTACTTGACAAATAATTGACTTTTTCAGTTTTTATATTTGGTTGGTTAAAGTTCTCACCATGCAATAGAAGCTTTCAAAGTTTGGCGACAGGTACTGTAAGTATATTTATTTTTATGTTGCATGTCCAATACTCATCACAGAGGTTGAAGGGCGAATGGAGCCATAAAGTTAAATTTAATTGTTATTGTAGCCCTGTGGCCGCCATAGTCATAATATTTTGAAGTTCCTTATTGTCATTGAAACCATAAAGACAAAAATATAGAGCTTACAGGTGTTACCCGTCTTCTCTACATTTAGGGTACAGGCCCTGCCTACTTCAGACCCCAGTCTCCGCCAATTGAAAATGCACAATTTTGTACCTGTTATGTATATTTATAAGGAGGAAATAACGATTTTTTTGTTCTGAAGGGTTCTATCCTTTTTTTTTTTTTTTTTTGATTTCGCAGGGGAATGCTTTTACGCACAGAGTGTGGGACTCCTGGGCCGCTAATCGGCCCAGACTACCCACTAAACCCCTGCGGGTGCCGTCGGCCGCATTGCAGGGAGGCGCCTCGGATCTGACTAGCACAAGACGCCTCTGCGAGAAGGGTTCTATCCTACCTTAATAACAGCCTGTGCGTCTGTGGCGAGGTACAGTCATCTTCTGTTGTGTCCTAGTTGCCCTGTGTCTTGCATAATAGAGAACCTTAGAGAGACAAACGACCGAGCAGTAGAGGTAGTTGGCTACCTCTACCGCTCGGTCGTAGCCACTTGGACACGAAATAAGAATATCTTACGTTATTACTACATTTACTATTATAAGTAATGTGTGGAGCAGTACAGTCACGAGCGTTAACATGTTTACACATTGGTTTTTTAGTCATTCAGACAAGGTCTACAATTGAATACAATTGTATGTGTTAATGCTCGTGACTGTACATATTCATAAGTATCTTAAAGATTTGAATGAGAGGGTTTTGGTTTAAGATCCACTCTTTGTCTATAGGTAGTATCAAGTAAGTTCCTTGAGATGTTTTTTCTCATTGTCTCAGGTAAAAAACCAAATCAGTCGGACCAAGTATTCTATAAAATAGTGGGTCCTCCTAGTCAGAACCCCTAATCGGACTATTAGGGGAAAAAAGTTAACGTCATCCTATTAATCGGACTAAGTTTTCGGGCCAAGATGAATAGAGTGTAGAACTTGAGGCATGGCAGGACACTTTTGTTATAAATACCTACATATTTACGAGATGACTCGGTCGAGTCGGTCTATTATTTATTTATTAAAACTTTATTATTCCACAAAGTATACTTAAAACAATTGGCGGACTTAATGCTAAGCGCATTCTCTACTAGTCAACCATTGGGAGAAACGGAAAGATAGTTTGGATTATTATTTAGAAAGAAACACAGCTTCTATAAAATTGATATTTTGTGACAAAACCATAGAATGTTTGGTGAAGCGTGATGTATAAAACAGATATCTAAACACGACTGGCGGAAATTTATGACTTTATTACATACATCGATGCTTAAGTTAGGGCTGAATGGAGGCTTAGTCAATGCTTCGGTCGCGCCATTTATGGCGTAAAATATATTAGTTGGTTGCAACAAGTGTAACCGGGGACACAGACTTGGAAATCTAATAGAAAGAACATTCCGAGTTCAGTCAGTAGGTTGGTGATTCTCTACGTGATTTGATTCGTGATGAGGTGTAGTGCAAACTTATGTTGATATTTGCGAAAAGTTAAATTAAAAGTAAGCTCTATCTTAGACCATCTGGTCTAAGTTGTTAACATCAGATGATCCATGACTGACGGCTGGACATTAGGCAGAAGCAGGGGTCTCTCGACTTGGGCCCTAATTTTTGCATGTTAATGGTTATGTTTTGATTAAAGATATCCGCGTTCTCACTTGCCCTTCAAGCTTGACTCGGGAAGGTAAGCAAAGCAGAGTTGTCTCTGCTCAAGTTGCGAAGATCAATTGGAAAACATTGTTAGTTTTCCCCTTGATATTTTCGTTCGCTCTACACTTTCATTCGTCCTAGACTCGTGCCACTAAAAATACTTTACTAGGTATTTGTAAGTACTTAAATGTATTTGAACGTTCTTAGCTGGTTGTTTCGGAGCCAGTTGTGGTTTTTCTTCTGAGCACAGCTCAGGGTCCGTTATCCACGACAAGGTTCTTTGTTGCACCATGCTTTATCTATTAATTCTAAAATCTATGCTGATCCTTATACAGGAAGAAATATAGCGGGCAGTCGAGTACCGAGCGTGGAGGCGAGCGGACGTGCTGCGCTTTAATTCTAAAGTATTGGTCTCATTACCGACGAGTATTTACGGAGTTAATTGGCTAGACTTGGTCACGACGTAATTATTTTACTTGTGAGATGGATGCGTTTCCTGATTGCCGGCGGGGGGCGCCGCTGCGGGGAGCGGATAGGCCTTCGCCATTTGTATCAATGAGATTTCCGCTTTCAAGCTTTATTGAGTAGTAACTTGGGTTTACAACTTGTACTTAATTGCAAGTTACAATGAGTTATTGTGTATTGGGAATATATGTTGCGATTTGTTTATTTTTCACGTTATCGACATCATTAAAATTGTTCCATCGTTTATATAAAACTTTCATTCACCATAGCGTTCTTTCGGTTATGCCATACTCCCCTAAGATAATTTATCCCCAGAGAGGGGTACTCCCTTTTTTGTCTAGTTTATTTATTTAACATTTTCTAAAAATTGATACAAACAAATTACCATAAGATGCATTTCACAAAACTACTGAGGTTTGTTTAGAAATAGCAGGTACATTATAATAATAATATAAGAAAAATGAAGTAAATCCTAATAGCTGTGGTCAGCCTTTTTCGTACGTTCTGCTTCACTAATTTTATCTTTATTCTGATGACATGTATTTTTAAGATAATTTTATTTATTTATTATTTACTTTATTGAAAACTAAGTTAATTGAATGTTACATCATACGATCCGCGAAATGCTTCGTCAAAAAGTGTACAGAAAAAAAATTAAACTTTATTGTAAAAAAAAAAAAAATACAATTGGAAAGCACGATAGGCGAACCTAAAGCTAGAAGCATAACAGTCAACCTTTGGGTTTATTAATAATGGTGTGGTTGGTCGTTTAATTTTTCTTTTTACATTTGTTTTGTATTTTTTATTTCACTGTAATAAAAGAGTATTTGTATTGCATACTTAATAAAGCATAAATAATTTTTTAACTTCCCTTATCTTTGAATTAAAGCATCACAAATGAGGGAATCCGGATGTTTTGAAAAAACGCTGCCGTCACAGATGTAGAGGTAATGATAAGCAAAATTAATGTGACCCCAGAGCCCACAAGCTGGCTAGTCACATGAGTCAATATACCGACAGCGGATTTACTCGCCTGTTGTGTTTATGATCTAAGTACCTCTGTGGTTTAGTGGTTAAGGCCTTTGACCCAGAGGTCGCGGGTTGCATACTTTGTTTAGTTGTTTCCAGTTTGGTTAGGACATTGCAGGCTTGAATCACCTGATCATCTGTTAATACAGATGATTCCGTGCTGCTGAAGGCACGTTAAGCAGTTAGTACCGACTGCAATTTAGTGGTCGTCAAAGCACATCATGATCCTATTGGTCTGGTTTCCCAATTAAAAAGAGTCACGGAGGTCAAACGCTCCAATGTGATAACCAGGTACTGCCAAATCTAGGACCATGATTCAAGCGTACCTTGAGCTCCGAAGCGTAAGCTGACGACGCAACTAGGAATACACGTTAGGATTTTTGGTATAGTTTAGATGGTATGTGGTTACCATAGCCTATGAACGCCTGCAACACCGGAGATGTCACGAGCGCGTTACAGACCCTGAAGAAATTTTTCACGCTCCTTTTGAAGGCTTCCATGTTATAGTCACTAGGGAAAACCATCCATAATCGAGTACGAGGGAGGAAATTCCGTTTGAAGCGTATTGTACGCGATAACATGGGAATGAAATCCCTGACGATGGCGAGAGGTGCGATGGTAAAAAGTGACTGTTGGCATCATGTCAAACAATTCCTCTGAGCATAGCCCATTATACAAGCGGTTTCTTTTTTATACAACTAAGTAGGCAAACAGGCGTACGGCCCACCATAATGTGTGTTTATGATCTACCCCATTTTCATTATTAAGCTTGCGATACGGATCTTTAGGTACGCATAAATTTTCTGTTGATTTCCTTATTATTTGACAAATATTTCCTAGTTATGTACCTAATATAGAGTTTTGTTTTTTGGCCTTTCTTATGTACTCGTGGCAGTTTGAAGCGTTCGTTTACTACTTTAGTTTTCTGAAATAAATGCAGATGCCATTAGATAAGTAATCAATATTTTACCTATCAACAGGAAAGTATAGGAACTCTGTACTGTAATCTTTAACATAAAAGTTTCTTTTTTTGTTAAGTTTAGGAGAAAACGCTTAGGTAAAAAAGAAGTTTCCTGAAACAGTGGTCAACATCCGAAAGTTCAATCACATATTAGCGATGTATCATCAGTAACTTTAGAAAATTAGTCAATCCAAATATTTTGCGACTGCTTATGTTATTTTATTTAATTATGATCTTTATTCTTTCTTTAAAGTTATTTTTAATACTTATATGGATTTATATCTGTAATAACATTATTTTATTTTTATTCTTTTTATCAATTTTGGCCAGGCTGTTAAAGAATAAGAAACAACTTTACAAAGTATGCTTCCTGTGGGGTAGGAAACGACCCCGACGCTTGATCACAGTTATGTTAAAGACTTACTAGACCACGGCAGTCAACACACTCTCATTAATACTAACTCATGTGCTTGCGGTCATCGAGTCGGCCCGTCCACTGCTATCTCACATCGCATCTTAATACAATCGCATCACGGCGGATTAGTGTCTCTTTGTTTTGTTTTCTCCGGGAAATAGTTCGGCTGCACGGTCATCATCTGATTTGCATTGTTTAAATATTACATCACATTATGGGGCAGATAGAGACGGTCATTAAACTTGAAGCTACCGTTTATAAGATTCAATTTTTTCTATATGTTAGGTTGGCAACTGTTTTTTTTAAACAGATACTTAGAGTTCGGTTATCTAATATATGAAATTAAAATTTGATTAAAATCCAGGCATTTAACATTTTTGTCCTGCATATGACTATGACTCTGGCCTCCGTGCTAGAGTTTTACAAAAAGGTAAAACACATCTGGCCCATATATTTCCCATATATTAATGTGGATAAATTATTTTATTTTTATTGCAATTTTACGCCAATTCGACGTGGAAATTAGACAGATGAATGTTTATTACTCAATCACGGAAATACGGGTCAAGATCATTTATTTGTTTATTTTACTTCATTTACATTAGTAAAGGGCGGACTTAAAGCCAAAGCCTTTTTCTACCAGGCAACGAAAATGTGGTGCGGAGAAAATAATAATTTTTAAAGATAAGGTAAATAATTGAAAGTAGATTAAAATTTTGCAGTGATTTTGCTTCTGAGAGCACATGGGCACAAAAACATTTCCTAAAATATCTCCAGGTGATAGTGATAGTTAAGAAAATTCACTCTTTATTTACTCCTCTTATTAGTCCTAAGGTTTGACTAACTGAGAATGCCTTAAAGCATTAAGTCCAGTTTTGCAATTTTTTAAAAGTGTTTTAAAGATTAAATAAGTAAATATACTTAAATTATTCGATTCCTATATGGTTCTTTTAGGGAGAATCCATATAGCTGTTAGCTATCACATTTTCCAAACATAAGATTGAACTGTATTTACCCGACTACGGCAAAGCGACCAGGGAGTTTATGGTAAAGAATTGAAATGAAATCGTTTATTTTCAATATAGGATATAAAATCACTTATTGACGTGACGAATTTACTTAAATTAACATTACCACCACTTCCAAAGCGCAAGTGGAGAAGAAGCGGCGCCACAAACTCCACTGCACCATTTTCTTCAAAACCTCAATTTACAAATAAGAAATTAGTTATGAATCTCCAGTTAAGTAAACTACCAATAAGCCTATATCTTCTGACCTACTTAATAAGATGCTGAATAAATAAAAAGTTTCTCCAAAAATTTCAAGTACAATACTACAGTCCCATATTCCGTCACAACAATACTTGCTCAATGTTTTCTCCCGGCCAATCAAAACAAATTAGATATCGTTTAAACAATAAGTTAGTGCGCGCTGTATTTTTAAGGTTGGCCGTAATCGGTGACACGACTTTCCAATCAGACGGGTGTTTAATCAGACAGGGTCACCGGCATGAAGAAATAATATGGTACTACTACTCTGTGTTGCCAGCTTGCTGTTTCAAATCTGCAGTTTATCGCTCATATTTTTTAGTCAAACTGATAAAGGGTATTCAAATTCAATCAGGTATATTTCAAATACCTTTTGCACAACTAATAGTGTAAGCCGGGGGTGTAAGAGTACAAAGGTGAAAAGGGGTCGTAAGTTTTTTTCGATAAACTACAAGTTTTATGTTATGACGGTAAAGAATTACATTTAAGAAAATATTTGTTCAATGAATTACAATGGGACAGAGGTAAATTTCTGAGTCAGGGCCAATAATTCTGCACTGTACATTATAATTTTTGGGCATTGAAATCTGTATCAGTGGTGAACACTGAATGTCGACATTATAAGAAGCACATTCAGTGTTCACCTTAGATACCCACTTTCCACGTAATTTTGCAGAACATTTTTAACATGGCAACACCTATGCTGACGGGTGGTCCGCGCACGCGCATCTATTTCGTTCAAAGCATATCCAAAGTAGTTTTAATGTTATTCTGTAAACTAAGTATATTAACTCGGTAACCTGATTCGATTCTCATTAGTAATGTATCGACACAGTCTATATTTATACTCCACTATATTTTAATGTGGCCCGTTGAGTAGTATCGAATGTCGAGTTATCTACTAAATTTAATGTGTTATTATCTGATACCCTTTTGGTGGTCTCTTACATTAATATTTTGGACATATTTTGGTTCTAAACTGGCATGGCATGAGTTTCATATGTTAATTTGGTAAAATAAGATATCAGTTTAAGTTATTTAAATGCTCAACAAAGTTAAAAATTATAAGACGGTCACGAACCGGCAAGTGCAGCGTTGGACACACAGCGACCGGATGTTAAGATGACCTGAAGAACATCGCATGCAAACGCTGGATGCAGGCCGCTCACAACCGGTCTATTTGGGAGTGATTAGATCAGGCCTATGTTCAGCAGTGAACTCATCATCATCATTTCGTGTAGGTTACATTGTCTATCGACCATGTACACCCTGGTGTCAGAGTTGTTCGGAATCGCCTCTCGGCCTCTGACGTGGTTCCTTTAACGACTACCAAATGGCAGCCTGGACCAACGGCTTAACGTACTTTCAGAAACACGGAATCATCTTTATTATCAGACAATCAGGTGATTCAAGCCTGCAAAGTATTAACCAAACTGGAAACAACTAAACAAAGTATGCTTCCGGTGGGAATCCAACCCACCACCCCCGGGTCGAAGGCGAACACCTTAACCACTGGACCACGGAGGTAGTGAACCGACTTCAACTGAAATGATGATGATATGACGGTCTCTCTGTTACATTTGTACTTAATAGTTTGAAGGCAGTTTGTGACAAAAATATAATCTCACATAAGAATAAATTTATTTTCGAGATATATATATATATATAACACGAAAAAATAAAAATACTCAAAAGTTAGGTTAAGCACCTTTCCCAAAAATATGAGTAAAACTAATATGTGTAAACTTGATACAGGGTACGAGCAAAAGAGAAAATTTGACAATTCACTTCTTCTAATGATAATACAACTAAAATCAACACCATCACACAATGTAGGCACAAAATAGCCCCGGGCTATTACGGCTATGATTTAACCGTAAGTGGACACTCCAGCAGATTTAAAGCCGTTTTTATCGGCCGACACCGACGGCCGCTGTTAACGTGTCAAAATTGAATATTTCTTGTTATTTACTGAGGTGTCAGGTGACCCCTTGCCTAATATCTTCATGAAATATAATATGAATAGAAGTGGCACCTCAGGCTGTATGAGGTAAGAATTGTCATTTTAGACAGAACATATAAATTTAAATTAAACTATTTAAATTTTGATGTGTAACAAATCGCAGACATATTAAAAAAAAGGGAGATGTCAGGAGTGCCCGTAATCGACGAGCGTGTATGACGAGAGTGATAAGCGTAGAAGAAGCGAGGGAAGTCTGTAAGGATCGTAGCAAATGGAAATCCGTAGTCTCTGCCTGCGGCTACGGGAAAAAGGCGTGGCGTGATATAAAATTTTACTTAGTAATGAATTGTCGAACTTAGGTGGATAACTGGGTACTCTAGCGTAACATGTGGGCTAGAGTATCCAGGACACGTGGGCCACGAGTTGCTAGACTTTATCCGATTTTAAGAGACCATAACAAATTAATCGTTGATCCATCGCGAGATGCTATGAAGCTACGAAGAAATAGAATAAGACAGAAAATAAGATCAGATAATAGGAATGTTAGTAATATAAGGACATATACTTAGTTAGTAGCTCTATAAAGTTCGTGATAGGAGAAAGTTGTATAGAGGGCGACAGAATTGTGTCCATAAATACTATTCTAACTTTTTATCTCGTTCAAAAAAGCGTTTCTTTAACAACTAGAAGCAACACAATGTTATAAATTAGTTTTGGTATTTCACCTTCTATACTCTCGCTATTTTGCGCCAAACAAGCCTCAATTTAAACACAACCAAATATTGTATCTCATTTTAGGTCATAGGCCACTGGATTAATCTGCATATTCCACGATAAAGCTACTCTAGGATTATCCATCGGCCATTTGTCAAAATTAAGTGCTACATTTTCAGAAATATAGAATAGAAATAGAATTAGTTAAATTGCTATTTTATTGCTAAAGGTTAAATACCAAATTCTTGTGCATAATAATAGATGTAGCTTCCAAAATATCTACAGCCGATTTGGACGTCTGTTTAATGTTTAGATGGAAATCAATTTTTTTTCGTTATGTTTATGGATACCTAAGTTTATTAAAGTTATAATTTTTTCAGATAACCTTCTTCAGATAGTTTTTAATCAATCAATCAATCATTTATTTCATTGTGGATCATATGTTGTACAAGGTGGAAATAGTAAATATATAAGATCGATATGTCCTACAGCTAGGGTTTACAATGATATATGTTTTTATTCAAAAATGTTGTTAAGAGTTGTGAAAATTTAGAAAATAAATTATTGATTTTATTAACTTTATTATTAGGGCTTCTATAGATATTTATGATACAAATACCATGTTCTATTATTTCAATTGCAGATATTTCAATTATATTAACAATCGACATAGAATTCAAATCTGTTAAAATCTTATAAGGGTGATGATAACGTACTAAAATGCATGAGCCTCCATGTCTCTCATTTCTCATATAGTGAGTTGCCAATTTAAAGTTTGGTATATGTAGAGAGTATTCGTCACCGCAAATCATATTGTGCTCTGTAATACACAGTATATCCATAGGTTTCCCTTTGTTAGCCAATTCATCAAAGTGTACAGTCAATATGTCTGATTTATTAACAAGTACATCTATATTTTGATGAACCAAATATATGCCAATATAAACGAAATAAACCATTGCCACTTGGTGTATCAATAATTTCAACATTGGCAGTATTACATATGTCAGATTTATTGTCATTTATATTATTTTCTGTATAATCATTATTACATAGTTCATACTACGATTCAGGTGTTCGCAATTAGTTTGTGTGCTTTTATCAACCATTAATCTATAGCATTGTTCATTTAGTTATGTTACTAGTTAGCATAGTGTTTTTATAACATTCTTAATTATATTTATAGCAAATACGCAGTATTTCCCGCAAAAGTGATCGGGCCAAATTTAAAGAAAAGTACTTTTGATAAGGAATAAATCTATTGTAGTTTTGATCTACATATGAGACATTTGTAAATTTGTTACACAGAAATTGCAAAGTGTAATTGTGTTTTCTTTCGTGTAAAAATTGATTATTTGGTATCTCACTGACAATTACATTTGTGTTATTAACTAAATACATGCCTATATGAGTTTGAATATCATAAGGATTCTTATCGTTAGTACCACATATTAAAATAACAAAGTCGTCACAGGTTAGCTTATTTATATCTGTCTTCATAAAGTTCACGACATCACTTCCAATTAGTCCACTTTCCAATAGTGCGTTTATTATGACCATCTCAGAAGTTTTCCAATCGCATCCTAAGCTAAATAGTATCAGAGCTATAGGTTGGCACTATATCTTACAATACAATAACATTTTTACTACCTACAACTTCTATATCCCACCTATAGACTTGTCATAATATTTAAAATACTCCAAGTTCCCACAACAAACCTTTTGTGTTCATCTGTATTATTTAGGGCAAGCTAGGTGCAATATTATTGAATTGTATCTATAATTAGAAAAGTTGCTACAGTTCGGTCTCACAAAGGCACCATGTTTACCCTCATTAGCGTCCCAACGAACAGTAACGAGGTGTTTAGCCGAAACTTAATGAGTGCTGCGTCCCACGGTCCTTTGCGACCGTACAGTTCATCACAATTTTACTATTACTGATGGCGTAGCGACCCAAGGTGAGTCTTGGCCTCCGATAGTAAAGATCTCCACTTCTTTGCTCTTCCGAGTCTTGGCCTTCGATAATAAGGATCTATCACAATTTTGGATCTTTTAATTTCATTTAGGAAGATAATCTTTATTCTAGTGGCAGAACGAGCTCCTCCGTGCTTCGGGAAGCACTTTAAGCTGTTGGCCCTAGTTTTTATCAATAGATGGCAGTCGTTAGGCTGTGTCAAAAGGTTTTAGGCTGCCTGAAAAACTCTGACAGTGTTGGCCTCTAACACACCTCGGGTCATGTTCCCGTTGGTCTGGTTTCCCTGTAAAAAGGGTTACGGAGTTCAGACGGCAGTCGCTCCATTGTAATAACCAGTGCGCGCTAGACTCCGAAGTGTAAGCTAAGGACGTAACTAGGGAAAACACTTTTAGACGAAGAAGGAAGAGAAGAGGCTAAATGAACAGTGTTACAAAATAGGGCTCTTAAATGGCTCTTTTGTCTTTGCACTTATTTTCTAGTGTTACCTAGTGGCAGTGTATTGGGCCTAAAATTTCAGAGCTATCGACACTGTGAAGAAGACTTTTGTGAGTTTACTTTTTTAAAAATGATAACATTAATTGTGACAGACTGTACAACATAGTACGCAAACAGTTGTTACTTTTACACTGGAGTTCAATATTTGTATAAGACAACTGGATCGCGCGAGGTGCACCGTTATACATGCGTGTTAGGTGTGTACGGAGAAATTGTACGCTCATACAACACAACAATTACAACACTTTGCTGTAAACTTACATGTGATTCATTATTATTAAATGTTCATTGTAGAGATTTTAACACTTTTGAATGATTTTTGGTTACATCTGAAATTCCTTTCATATTTTTCATAATGATAACAAAACAATCATTATTTGTTTTTGTGTACATGCTAAATACAAAATCTTTATTTTAATTATAACATTTTCTTGTTGATTGGCAGGAAACTTATTTATTTATAAAAAAAATATTGTTTCACAAGTAATAAAAATGTAACAATCTTGTAACAATCAGACCATTTTCCAACTATTGGGAGAAACAAAATCTTGGTTTATTGTAAGATAATAGCGAGAATAGTGATGATCAAAGGTCAAGAGGTAATCAGGTTATAAAGTTCATGATTTCCTAATATTTTGCGATAATAAATCTATAACCCTTGTTACAACGAAATATTTCTTACTAACTTTTTCTCGCAGCTCCACCTGCGTCAAAAAGTAGCCTATGTTTGACCCCGGGTCTTCAACTATATTCACACCAAATTTCATCAAAATCCGTTCAGCAGTTTGGCCGTGAAAGACAGACAGGCAGACTTTCGCATTTATAGGATTAGTATGGATTACTAAGTTTAGATTTCTATATATTTTTTTAAAGTAAATCAGTAGGAACAATCGCTAGAAGATCTAACCTTATTATTCCCGATCAAGTTCACCCCCATAATTCGAGCCGCGAACTCACTATCAGCTACAAGCTTTCTGCACACGATCCTGAGGGAACATCACTCGTCCAACATTCCGATACGCGATATGCGATGTATCTATACTCGAAGTACATCGCAGACTATCTATTTATATAGACAAATAGCTGTTTGAACATGTTCAATCGAATATTTAATTTAATTACCAAATTTTAAAACAGAACTCACTCATTCATGGTTTCCGTAAATAATCAAAGTTTTTTTTGTTATTGACAAAATTATCTCCATGTAAAAGAGTTTCTTACTAACAAGTTCCAAAGTGCTGCCCAATAGGACAAACATGTTGCATGCCGTACGGCTGTTTGTGGTCTAAGATCTGGTAATTGCTATATTACATCATTGTACACCCATAATACGCAATACAGTTGATTGATTGATTCCATTCTACATTGCTTTAATCATCATTCAATGTTTCCTTGTTGTGCAATAAAGAGTTTTGTATTGTATACATATAATACCTAAGTAACCCATATGTCGGTCCGAAGTTTAACGTAAAATGCCAAGGCTCGAATATAAAATTATCCGCAATCGTTTCTTGATTTGAGATCTCGGAACACGGATTAGTCCGTGTATCACTCGAGACTCGAATCTCGATGTATCGAATGGAGATACCCTTGGATCTCGGATAGTTGATGCGGAGATACTGCGAGTTACGACTCTTCCGCGATTCCTTCAAACATACAACATATTAACAAAAAAACAGTTAAAATAAATAAATCCTGATCATAAATCAAATCCTACTCTGTCAATACTTTAGTAATATTTTGAATTTAATTTATGCATGTATTTTTGAAATAAATTAATTCCTTTTATGTTTTAAACTCGCGGGGAATGCTGGGTTCATTTTTATTTATATATAACTAGCTGTTTCCTGCAGCTCCACCTGCGTCAAAAAGTAGCCTATTTTTGTCCCCGGCTCTAATTTCAACAAAATCCGTTCAGCGGTTTTGCCGCGAAAGCGTTAAAGACAGACTTTTACACTTATATTAATATGGATACATTTTTAAACTATTGTTTTCATTCCTAAGTAAAACTAAGTCTATTTCCTTTCTCTATTAGACGATTTAAAACATTGCTTTCAAATGCTTTTAATATCCGTCGAGAGTCATCCAAAGTCGTGGCCCGAGCCTCTGGGATGTTTTCTTTCAAAACCGAACAAACAATGACGTGGGTGGTGAAGAGACGGGAAGGATTATTTGGTCCCCGAGTCTGTTAGATAATGTACAAGTTACTTTGTTACCCTAGCAACTAGATGTGTTATTTTGCTGCCGAAAATATTAAAGCGACATAGTGTTCTATTCCGACAGTTTTTTATGAAATGAAATCGTTTATTTTCAATATAAGATAAAAATATCACTTATTGACGTCAATTTACTTATATTAAGTTGACTACCACTTCAAAAGCGTAAGTGGAGAAAAAGCGGTGCCACAAACTCCACTGCAGCTATGTTTACTTACATGTATTCTAAAATTTTAATATAGTTTAAAATAACTAATTTAAATTATGAAATAAGAAAAATAGAGGTTAGTAATTTTTTAACCCGGTCCGTTCCCGAATATTCCACAGCCAGATGTTTTTCTTGCCCTAAAACTCATAACCATACTCAAAAATAGATATATTAGTACTGACACGTTTCAGTAACTTTACTCATTATCGCTATTTAAGTTTTTATTAAAACTTTATTGTTCCACAAGTACGGCGGACTTAATGCTAAGAGCATTCTCTACGAGTCAACCATTGGGAGCTATTTGTATCATTGTTTCTTTGCGTACCAGACATAGTCCTCGGTCGTGTGTTTGTACAATACTGAGTTAAACAGCCATTAACTATGATTCTTAAACAACGGCTCGGGCCACGCGTGGGCCGCGAGTGGGCAACCGAAAGCCCACTGGATTGTGGCTCGTCATCACGGGAAACGAAGACTTGATGTTAAAAAAATAACATGGGCGAGAAAGTTGTTCGTCACTTTCATACCGAAAATATGTAATAATCAATGCCGCCAAATCAAGAACAATGACTTACAGCGTGGCGTACTTAGAGCCTAGGGGCTCCGTAACATAGCTGAGGACGCAACCTAGGAAAGCTTGCTTGGACGAAGAAAAACAGAAAGAAAGGTAATAATTAATTTATTTATCGCTTATACGTGGGGCGCACTATAAGTTTCCGGAATGAATATGAAAAAATACTATTAAAGGTACAAAATTAATTTATTGTTTTTCAAAATAATCTCCCTTGGCGTCTATGCACTTTTTCATTCGATGAAACCAGTTTTGAAAACTTTTGTGCCACTCCTCTGTGGTGACCTCTGAAACGTGTTTTTCATACTCCTCGACAGCCTCTTCTGGTGATGAAAATCGTTGACCGCGTAATTGGTTCTTAATTTTTGGGAACAGAAAAAAGTCACAAGGTGCCAGGTCGGGACTGTATGCAGGATGACTCATGAGTTCTACATTTTTCGCCTTCAAAAAGTCGTTTGTCTGTCTGGCCGTGTGAGAACTAGCATTGTCGTGGTGCAGGATGATACGGCGTTTACGGTTATTTTTACGGAGTTCGTCAATAACTTCCGGCAAACAAATGGTCGTGTACCAGTCACTATTCACTGTACGACGATTCTCTAAAGCAACAGTAGCCACGTGTCCAGTTTTATTAAAAAAAGAAGCAATCATCCGCTTAAATGCACTTTTCACGCGCGCCACTTTGGTTGGTTTCGGCTCATCTTGAAAGACCCATACGCTCGATTGCTGCTTTGTTTTGGGATCGTAGCAATAAATCCATGTTTCATCACCTGTTACTATGTCCCACACCAAATTTGACGCACCTTCGTTGAATCTGGTAAGTATGGCACTGCAACAAGTGACGCGGTCCGTTTTTTGAGCCTCGGTCAAGTTGTGTGGGATCCACCGCGAGCACAGCTTTCTCACACCCAAATGTTTGTGTAGGATTAATTGTATTTGACTCATGCCTATTTCTAAGGATGCGCGAATTTCATGGTAGGTCACATGCCTGTCTGTTTCAATCATACGCGCCACAGCATTGATGTTTTTGTTGGTCACAGCGGTGGACGGCCGACCATCGCGAGATTCGTCACTGAGATTGATACGACCACGCTTGAATTCTGCAAACCAGCTATAAACAGTTGTCTTGCATGGTGCTTCATTGCCAAAAGCTGTTTCAAGCCGAGCGATGCTCTGTTGAGCTGTCAAATTACACTTAAAATCGTAGAAAATCATACTACGAAAATTTTCCCGAGTTAAATCCATGTTGATGCAGACACACAATTTTTTAAATGGCGCCACAAGGTAAAAACAAAAGACAGTCAGATGAAACAAACTGCATTCTACAGCCAAAGAGTTCTATTTTCAAATGTTGCAATAAATTTTTAAATATTGTTTATGTAAGTGGCCAGTTCCGGAAACTTACAGTGCGCCCTATGTATTAAGCAAGGCTAAAGGGGAGGAATTTGCCCAGCATAAGCCTATAAAAATATCGCTTACATATTACATAGTAATTACATGAGATGTCAGGTTGTATTATATAAGTGTTTATGTACAATGGTCACGGTGGTGTTGCGAATTAACAATTTTTCTAGATCAAGTGTCACAGTGCGATATTCATTTTAATGTTTGGAAAGCTTACCAACATTCTAAACATTAAAGCCAAGGGGACAATTTTTTCCGCAACATGACGCGCAACACTGGATTTACTTGTTGCCGCAACGTTGCACAGTGTTGCGGAACATGCCCCGCAGGACATGTTGCTTGTTCCTGCGTTGAAAGCGGGCACATGTGTTGCGCGACAGTGTCGTGCTGATTGTCGCCGAGTGTGGACGAGTGCGCAACGTCTTTCTCTATAATGTACGCAGCATTAATGATTGTTGTATTTTGTCTTTGTGTGATAATATCAATATACTCTTAACTGTATTTTAACTAGAAAAAAACCAATTAGTTTGTTTTGAGCATTTTCATTACAACTAATTAACAAAATCTCTTTGGGCAACATTTGTGCAGCCACTGACCAGTGTGTACAGGATGTCCCGCGACATTCTTGTCCTCAAGATTCTTTTACGTAGTTGACGAGTGACATGTTCGGGGCATGTTGCACAATTTGTCCCCTAGTGTATATTTGGCTTTACATTGGATATTTCTCATTCTATCAAGTTTCAAACCTCGAATGAATTTTATTAAATTAACTTAAATAGTTTATTGAGATTTTGTTTTAGATGTAATTAATTAAACTAAATAAATTTTGTTAAAATTTTGACTTATTTATGACGACAAATTTCTGTTTCAAGTGTAGGATGATCTTGAAACTTAACATTTCGACTAACATATTCACACAACACATTCAAGTTCATGTTTTTTTTGGTGAGAGCTTTTATTTATTCAGGTAAAAAGAGAACTAAAAAGTTTGTCATAGCGTTATTTATAAACAGATTTAAATCACATAAGGTGATAACATAGATGGGTGTTGTGAAAAAAAAAACACTCAAAAAATGGGGATAAGCGGGGAAATATGATGAGTTGACTCTTGTTTTCACAAATAGTCGCGAAATGAGTCTTGGCTTCCGTTAATAAGGACCTCCACTTTGATCTATCCTGCGCCACCTCTTGCACTGGCAAGTGGTGTGAGCGAGCGCACACCAATCAATCAATCAAATCATTTATTTGTGAAAAAATAGGTAGTGCATAAAGGTGTTTGTGTGTACCTCGTCAATACATATAGCGATATCTGGAGCGCTATTTTTGAAATGGTTAACTCATATGTCGAATGATAATCGTTCATCAAAAATAGCACTCCTGGGACGGCCTACCGGACGCCGTCCCCTCGGCTTTCCATTAATCTCTACATTAATTTCAACGTAAATTATGCGTTAATTAATGCTAATAGACAGAGGTGCGATTATTGAAAGTCGCTGTCGGCTTTAGTCACATAATTCCTTTGAGCACAACCCGTTGCTTAAGCAATATCCATACTAATATTATAAATGCGAAAGTCTGTCTGTCTTTCTGTTTATCTGTCTGTCTGTCTGTTACGCTTTCACGGCTAAATCGCTGAACGGATTTTAATGAAATTTGGTATGAATATAGTTGAAGACCCGTGGTCAAACATAGGCTACTTTTTGACGCAGGCGGAGCTCCGGGAAAAGCTAGTATAATACATATGATCATTTTTATAGTAGCTATTGCACACAAAAATATTATTTTCCTTAACGGCACATTAGGCTATTATGAAGATAAGATCTAAAACATTAATGCACATTAGTAACATCACAAAAGTACTTTTCAAATGCCCACCGTTTTTATTATTTTAACACCTGCAATAATAATAAATAATGAAACTGACACCAACAAGTCGATAATAGAAAAACATAGACGATAAGTGGCTAAAAATATAAAATATCGGTTGTTACATCCCGCGGTTAGTACCAGGCTGTTTGTCGGATGGACGGACAGACAAAACGATAACTAATTTGTCGGTAGTATTGTTTGGTTCACATTGGTCTAGTGAAAATAATACCGGGTACAAAAAGATACAGAGCTCGTGCGTCAAACCGCTTACCAGATTTTGATGAAATTTGGTATGAATATAAAACAAATCTAGGCGTAGGCGGAGCTGCGGGAAATGGCTGGTATTTTAATAAAACATGCGTATTACATCAAAGATTATAACATAACTAAGTTGTCTGATATTTCGGAGCAATCTCTATTTACAAGGAAACCAGTCGCATCAAGATGCTGTATTAGCATCTTTTTCTTTCTCACTAACTTGTGTAGAAATCTTTACTCGCCATTTCACTCGCTCTAATCCAGCTTCTCTACCAATGTCCACAATGTAAACGATATCTAAAGACAATTTATAGAATCGGAGGTCGTGTGCCCACCGCATAATGAGGCCATAAATAAAAGGTTTCGTTAATCTTGTGTTCCTTCCTGTATGTTTGTTTAGATCTATTGTCACCATAAACTAGACAGTATTTAGACAGCGGTGTTTATTGTATGCGCCGCTGTAGTTTCTACTATAAATTGTTTTATATTTTTTATGTTGTTATAAAGTATATGGAATTGGTATTAAAAATACTGACGACAGTCGCTGTAGGATATTTTCTTTTTTTTATATAATAATTAAAAAAAAAACTAACTTTAATATGTGTTCGTATCTCTTGGCTGTAGATTTAAATACGTGCGCTGAAATTTAATAATTGTTGTTATTGGTATGATACAATTTATCTAGTTTTGTATCTATCAAAGTTAATTAAATTTAAGATACTTTTATATGACAGACAATGGTTACAATATTAGAATACAATACAATACTCCTTATTGCATAACGACGAAACATTTGTCAAACACAAGAGAAAAAGATGCACATGTATGCGCGAGCTGGATTTCCGCACCAGAAAGGGTTTTCATGTTATGGAACAGTAACCCTTTTAATAATACCCCTAGTGATATTTAACTGCAGAACAATGCAACCACACAAAAAGAGTTATCGTTTTAGACATAACATAAATACGAAAACATATTAGTTTTCTTCACAACCATGATATTAACTTGATCGTAAACAGTAGAGTTCATTTCATTAACCCCAGCTTCGGATCTCGGAGATTAGCTTGTAAAGCTCAGCGGAACATATTACGTTCTGATGAAAGCTCGCTTGAGAGGAAAGGCGAATTATTTGCAATGTTATGCGCGTTATGACTTTAATCTTCTTCGTCCATGTGTATTTCCTAGTTGCGTCCTCAGCTTACGCTTCGAAATGTACGCTGAAAGTCATGGTCCTTGATTTGGTTATTACTGGACACTGGTAATTAAAATGGAGCGACTGCTGTCTGACCTCTGTAATCATATTGTACAGGGAAACCAGTCCAACTGGAACATGACCCGTCGTGTGTTAATGGTCAACGCTGTCAGTTTTTTATTTTTTAAGGCTACCTAAAAAACCTTTTTGAAGGCATCTGGCACAGCCTTAGGACTGCCATTTATCGATAACAACCGGGACAAAAGGTCTAACGTGTCTTGCTTAGCACGGAGGGGCTCGAGATAGAAAATGCCACTAAATGGCAAACTCACTAATCGGTAACATCCGGAACCAATCCGAAATTTGAAAAAAGTAAATTTCATTCACTACAACACTTTTGTATGATTTGACAGATTAATCAACCAGGTTACAACAAAGTTGCAGGCTAAACGCTCCATTATTTCTAACCATATCCGCAGGTTAATGCAAGTACCGAATTACACGACCACGAACAAGGCTTTACTTTTTACTCAAAATGCACCAACTAACTCGTTGTTAGTAGTAGGTAGCAATACGCAATTTTTCCTATAACAATAACGTTAAAAATTTAGGTATTAGCTATTATTATATTAAATTAAACTGCGGTCAATTCCGCTAATGAACTTGTAAAGACCATGCAACTGATATTCAATTACGATGCATTTTTGACATGCTCAATATTTTGTTATTCTGCTAACACAATTTCAATCTTAATGTAATCGCAACTAAAACGTAATTGAAAAGAATAGTAGATGATTGAAAAAGTTGATGGTTTTGATGATTTTTAATTAGCAAAATTGTCCAGTTGCAGTTCAATGGTATGCCAATGTAATACGATTGGTCTTAAAATTAGTAACAGAATACCAGAAAAGTCAAAAGTTGTCATTACGATCCAATTACGATTCAATTGTGCAATATGTAAAATAGAAGAATTGATACCCAGGAGTGCCTAAATTTTGAAAATTTAACTCACGCAAAATCGGCGAGCTGAATAAGTTTTGTTCGATATACAATGATTTTCTTTCGACATATATATCATTATACATCCATACTAATATTATAAATGTGAAAGTCTGTCTGTCTGTTACGCTTTCAGATCCAAACCGCAGAACGGATTTTGTTAAATTTGATATGAATATAGTTGAAGACCCGGGGTCAAAAACAGGCTACTTTTCGACGCAGGCGGAGCTGCCGGAAACGGTTAGTTTCAAATATAGGGCTGCATAAACGCTGTAAAGTGTGTAAAACGTTAGGCAGATGAAAAGAAAAGGTTGCGAGCACATTGTATTCACCCATGTACATATAAAAAGTTCTAATTATTGAAGAAGAACCGATAGCCGAGCGCGGCATGAGTATCCGTAGCGAATGTGCAATTGTGCATGTCAAGCAGCGATGGCGGGAAGCTCCTCCGTAATAGGCTAGTTTCCAGGGTTAAAGACTAACATTAAAAGTAGTCCGTCATCAAAATATCATTAATTAAGATCTCATGTTTACCCTATTTTAAGCGAATACATTATTTTGAATTTGAATTTTGAATTTATATTAGTGACGTATTTTTTATTTTGTCCAGTGAGCGATAAATTATAAAGATATAACGCATTAAAGTTTAGGAGTGGGGGCTCGTGACGTCACATATTGCGAAAAAGTGTAGCACACTGTGACGTCACACGGAACTTTAACGCGCCATATCTTTATCATTCTTTGTTTAATTTTCAAAAGAAAAAATACGTCTCCAATATTTTTTATTATCTAACTGATGGACTATATTTTTTTAGGAAACTAGCCTATTTTGCATCTAAATTAACACTTACGCATCTAAATCGGCATAACTCTACGACCACAACGCATTTAATTTCTGTCAAAATTTGCCAAAAAACAATCCCACCGGTCGGTGATCCGTCGGCTATCTGTCGGCGACCGCAAATTGCCGCCGGAGCCGCTCGCCACAACACTGGAGCCGAGGGTAATGGAGTAGATAGCTGGAACTAGTGACTGGTATGTAATTGGCAGGGTTTTACTTTGTAGGTAGGTTGGCATAGTTGGTTAGTAAACTATTTATAGAACGTACAACGATACTTCCATCCATCCATCCATACTAATATTATAAATGCGAAATTCTGTCTGTCTGTCTATTACGCTGTCACGGCCAAACCGCTGACCGGTTTTATATGAAATTTGGTATGAATATAGTTGAAGACCCGGAGTCAAACATAGGCTACTATTTGAAGCAGGCGGAGCTGCGGGAAATAGCTAGCAGGTATATATTCAGATTTTCCAATATGGGCGTTGGGCAGGGCACAGTGTTACGAATTATAATATGTAACCTTTTGTTTTTTTACCTGTGTTTCACAATAAATATTTTAAATTTGAATTTTGAATTTATCAATTTCAAATTTTTTTTTTTTTTTTAAATACATTAGTATAATTTTAGCTTTTGTGTGTGTGTTTAACTCTTACACCAGGGTGTACATGGTCGATTGACAATTTAACCTACACGAAATGATGATGATGTGTTACTGCGTAATTTTTAAATTTAATTTAAAAGTTATAAAGGTATGTTGTTGACTACTCGTATATCAACATTTTTAATTTTCATAAATAACAATATTTTTCTAAAGTAATTTTTCATTTTCTAAAAGACAACGACATGAGAGCTAAAAAAGTTCGTCAAGATGTTTGGGATGAGCTTTGGTAGAATAGAAACTATATAAGGCAGAATTTGCATAACACAAAATCAAAATACCATTGAAAAAGTAGAGCTAAGAAATATGCGGCAATTGCGTACAAAACAGAGCGCCCCAGACCGCAACATGAGCCTTGCGATTTAATAGTGCAGTTGCATATTGGTGCAGTGTTGCGGTGACCACGGAGGCTTTACAGGAGATGAGCCTGCGGTCGCCGGCATGTTAGGAAATTGAATCCATCAGGGGAAAAAGTATTTAGATTTTATTGCAGTATAATTTGTGCCTTACAAAGTATGTATGTATGTAGAATTTTTTGTTAATAATGTTTTATTCTTTAGGGCTAATTTCACCATCGTTCTTATCCAAGAGTAACAAATCTAAGCATAAAAAATTGATGGTAGACATTTTTATTTTAGAAACAGAGTGCTTAAATCGGAATTGTAAGTGGATTAACAGTTTATTCTCGGGTTAACTCTGAGGTGAAATGTTAACTTTGTATATTTATACCCGCTGCAAAAGAAGGGGCAACAGTAGGGATAATGGTGGAGGTGGTAGGCGCACGTGTTGCTTACAACGACGCGCCATACCCCTCTCATTTTACTTTCTATATTAAATTATGGATAGTTAGGTCAGTCATATGCCGATACGGCTATTCTGACAATACGTACGTCCTCGTACGTGTTTATGCAATTAATTTCAGATTTGCAATTTCGAACGCTCAATGATCTTGACTTCAATTTTTATTTCAATATCACTTTTACAATTGAACGGATCCCTTCAATGCATTGGACCGGATCTAAAATCTCTTCAGCAATGACATTGGATCAGCTAACCCTAAAATGTCACTACCGGACCAGATACGTTCACATCACATGATCAAGTGACCATAACTCATCTCAATACATCTGGATCAAAGAACACTCAGAATAAGATAGCTTGTATAATTTTATGATTTGAAGAGAAGGAACAAACTGTGGACTTGTGGGAATGTTTCCGTATCCCACTTCTGATGTCGAAATGACGAAAAGGGTAGGCTGTCATCAAGTGACAGGGCAGGATGGCGGTAATGAAAGCTCCTTTTTAATAATGAAAGAGTTATGATAGGTTAACAATCAAGTTATCATTGAGATCTTATTGAATTGGACAGAGGGCCTGTTCATCCCGATAGAGGGACGGTATCCCAAATCATGGTTAAAGTAGACGCACACGACTCCCCGCGTCATACGATGATCCACAACCAATAGTCTACCTGAATCTTTCCCATGCTAACATTTAGAAGACAACTCATCAAGAGTCAAGAGTCATAGTTAAACAAGGATAGGTGCATTGAAGTGCACTACACCGAGTCAGAGCCATGATTGGCTAAGACTCAGACTCAGACTGACGATTCAGTTTTTTTTATTTTTTTATAATGACCCTCTCATTTTACTTTCTATATTAAATTATGGATAGTTAGGTTAGTCATATGCCGACATATACACATATGTAAACTTCATTAAACTAGAGTAAATTGCGTCATTATCCATGGGATAAAACTTATCAGACTTTGGTTTGGTTTAATAATTTAAAAATAGACCATGAACGCTGTAAATCGTTTGAAACGTTAGGTGTTAATAAATCCATTCTAATATTATAAGTGCGGAAGTCTGTCTGTCCGTCTGTTACGCTCTCACGGCCACGGCTAAATCGCTGAAGACTCGGGGCCAAACCTAGCATAGGCTACTATTTGATGCAGACAGAGCAGCGATAAACAGCTAGTTAGAAATAAATAAATTAATAATAGTTCATATCCATCCAAGCAAAGGCGGACAGACAGACAGACTTTCGCATTTATAATATTAGTATGGATTGTCATCTGGTTTTTTGGTAGCAATGGAAATCTTGTATATATACATGCAATGCGCAATATTTTAATCCCGCCTTCTGACCCAACTTCACATCCTCGCCACGTCTCGCTTTCTCAAGTTATGAATAATACTACGTATTTGTGCCGGTTGGTCTCAAAAACGTTGCTCTCATTAGTCGTGACTCTTTGTCGACACAATCATGATTACCGTGCTCTGAATGCTGATTGGGAGAAGGGGAGATTCATAAGATTTAGACATAAAAGAATATCTTTGTTTTTACAGTTTTATCTAAGCACTTTCTTGTTTTTGGCGTCTCGGCTCTACGGCACAACAATAAAGATCAACCGTTAACAATGTATCTGAGATATCTTAGATTTCCTAGATAAGCCCGTAGTCTTAAGTCCATTATTTACTTTTGTATTTAAGTTTAATGAATATATAAATATATCTCCATTATTTGGGACTTTCCGTTTACACTTTCCAGCTTACTATTTCTTTTCTTTATCCGCCTGGAGTCCAAATTGTACCAATATACCTCAACTAGCTATGCCCGCGGCTTCGCCCGCGTGGAATTCCGTTTGTGATACGGAAAGAAGTAGCCTATGTCACTCTCCAGGTCTCCAACTATCTCCACACAAAAAATCACATTAATCCGTTGCTCCGTTTTAACGTGAAAGAAGGACAAACGAACAAACACACTTTCACATTTAAAATATTAGTTTTATATAGATTAAATACCATATGGATTTTCTCGTCATTGTTAATTGCTTGAGCAATTGATTCATGTAATTATGCCAAACTGTTGAGAATCCATCCCGCTGCCATACATCGTCATCATCATAGTTTCGATTAATCATTAAATCACTGAAATTATTTATTACACACTGTTGCGAAATACTACCAGCACTTTAAGACTTATTTTAAACTCCGCCTGCGTCAAAAAGTAGCCCATGTTTGACCCCGAGTCTTCAAGTCTATTCATACCAAATTTCATCAAAATTCGTTCAGCGATTTAGCCGTGAAAGCGGAACAGACAGACAGACAGACTTTCGCATTTATAATATTAGTAATGGAAGTACAACTCAACTAAGATCGGTGCTCCGAATGATATCGTTCGACTCATCGATTATGACGAATGAGAATCATTCGATATCGAAAGATCATACGATTCACCAGTTTTTTAGTGAGTCATCATTTCCAAAAATTGGGCTCAATTAGGTTTGCCAGGTCGCCAAACCTAATAGCCGGACAGACCAGCCAGTTTGGCCGGACATTTGGCTAAAACGGCCGGACACCCTACATTATTGAGGATTTTGTGTCTCAGTATTTAAAGCTTTTCTGATTATTACCATAAATCGTGTTAAATTAAATAAAATGTAAAAAGCCTAACAAAAGCCGGATAAGGTGGACACCGTTTATTTTGGCCGGACACGCAAACAAAAAGCCTAACTATGTCCGGCTTTATCCGGACGCCTGGCAACGCTACTCAATGCAAGCTACCACGCCGTATTTTTAGTCAGTTAACGTTTATTTTAAATTAAAATTTAAATAATATTTCCAGTAGGGATTTGATACTCGCTCATGCTTAAATAGCGACAAGTCACATGTGGATTGGACGATGCAATTCATGGACGTGGCGGTAAACGCTAATCGAGTTTCACCGGATGGAAACCCAAGCGAGGCGATATTTCGCGGGAGAATGTCATTTGTTTACGTGCTAATAATCATTAGATGATTGGCACATTGGTCGAGTGAATACTGTCAAGCATGTTAAAATATTGGAATGTTTTTAAAAAAAATTGTGTATAATATTTGTTCGATATCAAATGTTTTTTGTTCGTCATAAATTTCAAAAATAGGGCTCCTAAGCATTTAGAAGTTTAGAGTGGTGATAGTTTAAAAATGTAGACAGTAAAGTAAACTTGCTTTCGGAAGTGGTGGTAAACTTAATGTAAGCAAAACTTGACGTCAATACGTATTCAAATAGGTTAAGTCAGGTTTAATACTTTTGATAGTGATGGCTAATGGCTAACCCAATCAAGGAAAACGGAGATAGTATTCGGTGCATTGTAATAGCCGAAAGCCAGGGTGCACGCACAGGGGTGATTGACCATGTACACCACTATTCATGTATGAACTGTTTATTTTATTTATTATATAATATGAATGTAATCATGAATGAATGAATGACCAGAAGGCAATCACTCTCTTAATTTAAATAAAGTTGGCTATCACATTTAGATGGATGGTATGGTAATCGTGTAAAATTGAAGAGTATGTTTTTGTTTAGTGTGACTATACTCCTTAAGTAGGTATGGTACAATTATTCAGTAATTATCTACTGACTGTTCATTCCGAAACGGTGCCAGTGAACTCGCCCAAGCTGTCGCTAGTGAACTCGCCCAATCTGTCGCTAAAGAAATGCAGTCAAACATCGCTTTCTTTCGTCTTGCAATTGAAATGGCATAATGTCTTCCGCCGATAAATAGCTTCGATGTAAATCAGAGTTAGCGAATAGAAACAGCTGATAAATATCTAATGTGTTGCTATTCAATCGATGGCTTAGATCATGGACTTCAAGGCGAGTGACTATATGAATTGCGTCCGCTGCTGGAATGAGAAAAAAATGGTTTGATTTATATTATAGGTCGGTAATTTACACAAAGACATACTTGTTTTATACTTACTAAGATAGCGCAGCGATCCAAAGTGGGTGTTACTATTTTTTAAAAGGTTTATTTTGATACAACTTTATATATTCAGGAGTTGTATAATAATAACTTTAAAAAATTTAAATTGAGTTTGAAAAAATACTTGAGTACTTTCTGAATGTAATAGCGACTCACCGAACACAGATAAACCCATCGAGGTTTCCGCGGTTCGGTAGCTGTTTTGTGTGTACATTTGATATTTACTGAATAAATGATTTAAAAAAAAAATAAATGAGTATGACTATGTAGGTCTGCCGTCATAATTTATCCATACTTCCGTATAGGCCGCGCCAAACGTTATTGCGAGTCCGAAGTTAGCTGCGAGTGCTTACATGCGCCGGTACAGTGGCCTACACGTTGGTAGCGGGCGTTATTTAACTTAAGCGTTGCGGCAACCTTACCGTTTTTCTTTACTTTATTATTCCCGACTGGGTATTGGTTTAACAGTCTATGTATGTATGTATGTGGGTTTGTACCAACGAAACGACCAAGAAAACGATAACAATAACAGAAAACAATGTTTTTGCAGTCCAATGTACATCAAGAGTACTTAACACGCGCGTGTGTTCGTATACGAATGCAAAACTCACACTGAAACCGACAAGCGCGGGGATGTGGTGTGGTGCGCGGGCGGCGGTGCCTCCTCCTTTCTCCGAATTACGTCCCGCTGCTTCCCGCTGACACCCAAAATTCGCTACTGCGACGCGTCTTGCGATCAACTTCGGACTCGCAATAAAGTTTGGCGCTGCCTATACTTAATATTATAAATGCGAAAGTCTGTCTGTCTGTCTGTCTGTTACGCTTTCATGGCCAAACCGCTAAACGGATTTTGATGAAATTTGGTATGAATATAGTTGAAGACTCGGGGCCAAACATAGGCTACTTTTTGACGCAGGTGGAGCTGCGGGAAACAGCTAGTTATCAAGAATAGGATAGTATTAATGTCGTGTTTGGTTCGTCAGCTCCTTCATTCGTTAGTGTAAATAGCGCAATTTTATCCCATTAAGAGCCCAATTAAACCGATCATGAACTAAATTATTCCCCACAATTGCTTTAATCTCGATACTGTTTAATTTACAACAAAGCGTTCTTTTGTTTATCGATAATTACTCGGTGTATCGATGCAAATGCGATAATCGATACAATTATTCGTATTACCTGCGCGTGCGTCGATGCGGCGGTAGGATGCAAAGAAGGTGATGCTACGGCGCACGTAGGTTTTTGATGTCGCCGTCAATGTTAAAATAAGTGGTAACCCTATTAGTTTATTCCTCGAAATTGTTGTAAAGTATATCGGATAAATACTCACGTATAGAAGTTGATTAATGTTCTTTTATTTGTGTTGATTATTGACAGTTGCCTTAATTTTTGTTTTTTTTTGCGGGATGCCTCCGTGGCCCATTGGTTAAGGCGTTTATCTCAGACCTGTCAGTCGTGGGTTCGATTCCCACGGGAAGCAAACTTAGTTGTTTGGACATAGCAGTCTTGAATCACTTTATTGTAAGTATGACAATTATGATTCCGTGCATCGGAATGCATTGGTCCAACTGCAATTGGGTGGTCATTAAAGGAACCACATCAGAGGCTAAAAGGCTGCTCAGAAAAACTGGTCAAGAAAGGAAAATACGAGGGTTGATTGACCATTATTCATTTAATATGAATGATTCTAGGAATTAAACTATTTTAATACGGTTTTATCGCGTTTATTACTTATTTATTTACACCTGACGTTTCAAACACTTTACGAACAATTACAAAACTACCGCCCGAAATTTCGGGCGGTAGTTTTGTAATCTTATGACATCAAAGACAAATGTTAACTTAGTCTGCCTGCGACCATGAACGCTGTAAAGTGTTTGAAACGTCAGGTGTAAATAAATAAGTAATAAACGCGATAAAACCGTATTAAAATAGTTTAATTTAATGATTCTAGGAATTTAGTTTGTCTGCTAATTTGTTAATAAAGTCTCTATGTGTAGTTTGAGCAGATAGCGCTAAATTAATATTGATGAAAACAGACAAGCAAAAAACGTTCACGCTCATTAAGATGCCGCTCAATTGGTTTTGATCGCACGGGTCTTAATCATTCAACATCGGCATATGTTGTAATTAACAGGCAATTAAGCAGATTAGTAAGTATTGTAGAGTGTCTATGGAACTGTTTTTGCCTGATTTTTTCTATTGCTCGGTTGCATCTTTCCTTCTCTACAATTTCGGTCACTATTCTTAAAAATAGAATATTTTTCAAACAAGGTATACTTAGCCCAGATTCTAGTGCTAGGTAAGATGAAATGAAATGAAATGAAATTGTTATTTTCTTATTGACGTCAATTTACTTATATTAAGTTTACCACCACTTCCAAAGCGCAAGTGGAGAAGAAGCGGCGCCACTAACTCCACTGCAGCATTTTCTTCAAAACGTCAATTTACAAATAAAAAAAAAACTTTCCTTAATTACCTAGTTAAATGAACGAATTCACATGTTTGATATTAAATTACTCTCTATCTAATATGATTTTGCGACTTCGTCATACATAAGCTATACTTACATTGATTCTTTTCCCTAGCTACGCAAAACATCGATTTAAGTATCTTTAAAAAATAACCTCTGAATCGATTTTTTTAAAGGTAAATCGATGTTTTGCGTGATGTCAGTCAAAGAAAGAAATAAAGCCGCAGTTTCATTTTTAGAACTTTTTTTCGAGTTATATTCCTGTTAGTAAGGAATCATCACTCTCATCTAACCGTTTCTTCGGTCACCCATCACAGTCAAGGCCTGCCTCCACGCGCCTGCGTCGCTTCTCACAGTTTTTCCGCGGCGTCTTTGTCTCCCATTTATAGCAAATGTTGTGCTTAATGACTAACGAGGCTTTTAAGGTGCGCACTGACAGCCAGCGATTTGTAGCAGCCACACGGTAAGTTCCATTTAAGTTCGTTACGCTAACTACAAGCATACTTTTTGCCCTGATTTCCGTGCTGTGGTCATTACCTTATATAAACTTTCTAATTAGATTAGTTTTAGCACTTCATTCGTATCGAATGGGTTACATAGTCAATCGATCCTGTACACCGTGGTGTCAGAGTTTTTCGGAGCTCAGGTGGCATACTCAAACTATTGAGACATTTTCCTCTTAATAAAGATAAGATCTAATTCTGGCCTTATGTCATACAAATGAGGGAGTGTATATTGTTTTATATGTCATATTTTTTAAATTATAGTACGGATTCAATTTTTTCTAACATTGTCTCTCCAATTAATGAAGGCTATATGGCGATAAGCTTGCCAAAGAACTTCTTGTTTTTTGTTTTACAGAACAGCTCAGCTTTATAGCTCAATAAAACTAATAGTTTTTAATAAAACATGTGAACAGCAGCTCACAAAATCTATGACGTCATCGCCCGCACATTGATTGAAGACACTCGTGACCATGGTTGGCTTATCATCATCATCTTCATCATCACCCCATCCTACCTTAGGGCATGGGGTCCCATTGCCTAATAAAACATTTTTGACTAAGACTGATTATGCTTATTTTTGGTGAAAAAAAGAACTGACTTTTAAAACACTATTTTACGTACTTAAATTCTATAACAAGTTTATTAAGTGCTGTATTTCAAAAGTTATAAATCTTAATTTGTAACTTCTTATATTTTCGATAGATAGGCGTAACAAGGCGCGTTTCAAGGTATGGCGATTGAATATCTGTATAGCATATATTCAGAGCATCCCACCTCAGGGCGACAATTTGACGGGATCGAACATTTTTTTACTTTTTTTTTTCAGTTTTAGTTAGTTTGTGTAGGTTAACTTTAGTTATTTATATGAAATAAAATTGAATTTTTGATTTAATAAAACTAAAAATTGAGTACTGTCTGTACACTGTACAGTAAAGATAACAAGCGTACAATGTTTATTACTTCAACCTCGCGGTCTTGGCGCAATCCGCTGAGTTTCTCGGAAGGAATTACTCTCATTCCGTTTATTGTACGGATATTTATTGCCCTTTTATTAGAAATTAAAACCTCATGGTTGACTAGTTTTTACCGCAGAGTCGTACGCGCATTTAAAAAGCAAATTAATTAAATGTAAATATTAATATTATGCAAATGACAGCATTTATACCACGCCTTAGGCTGATGGTGGAATGTAATTTAAGCTAATTAATACTTGGGATGCTTATAAATGACACCGGTCGTCGAAGTCGGTTCATTTTGGCAATGTCACGATAATTGTGTGTAATTTTGCGTACAATCGGTGTAATTTTATTGAGTTGCTCCATTGCCTTTTTTTCTTATTTTTGTACATCATTATCAGCACCTTCGCAAAAGGTAAAATGTATATATGCATTCATACATACATTCATACTATCATGCCTCTTTCCCGTAGGGGTAGGCAGAGACTACGGATTCCATTTGCTACGATCCTTACAGACAGTGATGAGCGTAGAAGAAACGACGGAAATTGTATATGGATATTAAATAAAATCTTAGATCACCTAGTAAACATAATTGATTGACTGATTAATTACGGCATGGAAAAGCCCTTACCGATATTAAAATAGCGATAAGTCCGCCTTTGTACTCAATTGCCTAAACGTATTTCTTTTAATTTTAATTTTGTGATTGGTACAATAAAGTGTACATCTATCTATCTACCCCATCATTGTCCCTCCTTATAAAAACATTATCTATGTTTATTTTCATCAGCTATATGTGTTTTCGTTTCTATAATTTATATGACATAAACTTAAAAACTAAGCCAAAATAAAACTCAAATTAATGTTGATTAAGTTTAATAATTAAACAGTTTATTTTCGATCCTTTATTAAAGTTTCTACTTATTTTACTTCGATGAAAGATTTCACAGTAACCTCTATATTATTACTATCTCTGTTTGGTCCAAATATTACAGATCATAATGTTTGGTCAAAATACCATTTTATTTCCAGAGGCGGGGCGTGTGGGATACACTTGCCAATTTATTTTTATGGCGATTTTAATTCCGGTCTCAACGAGAGGCCCCAATTGCCGCGTTTGTTAACAAGATGGACGAATTAATACGGTGTTATCATCGTCACATTTTAATGTAAAGACCTTGTTTTCTCACGTGATCACATCATATCTTTGTTTCTTTTATGTTTGGATCCCGGAGGCCTCACAATTTTATTTATTTTACCTTCATTGTACAAATACACATCCGCGGGTGCAAGCTGCCAGAGGAATCTGGATGTAGATGTTTGATCCGCGCAAGATGAATTTCATATGCAAAGACGATGATTGTACAAATTACCAACAGTAAAGCACAATTAAATAGGCGGACTTAATGCTAAAAGGATTATCAGAAGCAGAGAGCTGCTTAATATGAATTTTGTGCATTAGTCGCTTTTTACATCTAACTAAAGACAGGTGGTCACTTTCGAAAGGCGAAAGCCTTAACGCTTTGAAAATCATCAATATTTCTTTAATACTCTATGCTGGGTAATTTTCAATTTTTAAAAACCTATTTCATTTCACCTCATTTTAGTAAAAACTCCATTTACTTGTTTTATAGCCAATTTATTGAGAAAGAAACATTTATTTTGCGATTTCGATGCTCTTTGAGCCAAATATATAAATATGCTAATATAAGTCTGTATATTATGCATCTCCATATAATTCAAAAGTGTTCCAATGAAAATACTGAAGCTTTTAAGCTAATATTTCCTCCTAATTGTCACAGCTAGATTTTTATCTTCTCGTATATTTTGTCTTCTCCGTGCCCCATCAGTTCACACTTGTACTAACAAATCGACTGATCAAGCTGATATCCACCTGTTTTACAAGTGTAAACTGTCTGTGACGGACAGACGAACTGTCTGTAGATGTGCTTAGATTAGAGACAACGAGATGGCAATGGCAATGTACACTTCTGGGTTTCTTCATTTTTGAGGAGAAAATGCTGTAGGGCTATCATATATGCTTTATCTCACAACATATATCTGAATAGAAGATATGGATTTTCCACTAAGGATATTGGAAGGAAAGATATTAGTTAATCAATATTTTGGCTCATTTCTTTTGTACCTGCGTTATTTTATTATACAAATGTAGCGGTCTTCCTCATCAATAAATGTAGAGAATGAAGTAGCAGACGCTAGTTATGTTTATTATTTGAAAAATTATACGTTAATTTTTAAAATGAATAAGAGTGGAATACATGGCCAATCGATATGGTGTCAGGGTTTATTGTAACCAGCTTTCGCCCTCTAACGTGGGTGACAGCCAGCACCAACGAAATCAAACCCTAGACCACCGAGTCTGCAGGCAAAAGTCTTAATATTCACTGGATCACAGAGCCACTTTGCGCAATAAACAGTTGATCATTAATGCTGTAACAATGCGAACTTGCCAGCCCTAATCAAAGAGCAGCCCTATAAAACAGATCCGGCCAATTCACGCGACGGCTACTTCTGATCGCGATTTATGTAAGCGCAGCCGCGGGTAACTAGGTGTTAAGCCAAATAGGGAGCTAGTGCAGCCGACATGACAAGCCTGCCCCGCTGGCGACGGCTAGACGGGAGTTAGCTTATTAGTGTTTAGATGTAATGAAATTTGATGCAAGATTAGGCTAATATTTTATATATATATTAGATTAGATTAGTTTTAATACTTAGTCTTGAAAACTTGTTGTTTATAACGTCCTTTATAATAGAAGTACTGCAGAATATATGATGCAGCTGAGATTGCATCTTAGCATTATGTTTGTTGAAAATACGTCTCGATAGAAAAAAGGAGGTATTCCTCGAAGCGCATCCATTTTCAAGCGCACCTAACGAAGCGCACCTTTATAGAAAAAAAAAACCGCAAAAGTCTGTCAAAATATAAAACCGATAGCTAGCAAAACTTTTTAGGAAGTTCGACGTCACACTAGTAGCCGGTTATAAAAATAAAGCTTCATAATAAATGTACATATTTATTGCTAGACTAAATTAATACAACTTAATTAGACACTTAACTAGACTTATTTAGTTTGTTAATATGTATATTTATCGTATCTATTGCACTGTACACTCTTCGATGCCCATGCACTGTTTTTTCCCATTTGGTTTTCGGGTTGGGTTCGGGGATAAGTTCGCCTCTTGTTGTGTTCTATTTGGTTTTAACATTGTTCTTTCTGTACAATAAAGTTTTTACATACATACATACATACAATAAGAAGAAGCGTGGGAAGTCTGTAAGGATCGTAGCAAATGGAAATCAGTAGTCTCTGGCTACCCCTACGGGAAAAAGGCGTGATGGTATGTATGTATGTACATACAATATTTCAATTATCAAGTTAAATTAACAGTAAAAAAATGAATCGATTAAAATGCGTTAATATATTCATTGTTATGCCCAAAGCGTTCTTCACTCTGTGACCTATGGCAACACCGCTACTTTAACTAAATCACTGTCAAATTAATAAATATTTACAGCGTTTTATATTAACTTTAGCAGTTTAACGTCCATGTTAACTCGTATTCATTACATTTGACACGTTCCATTAACATAATGCCCTGTTTAAGCAAATATTTTCACAGCTATTTAAATAAATTCTGATTTTCGGATAAACAAAGATGAAGATGATATTCGAATATAAAATGTATATTTTATGACTATAATAATGAATGTATATTCTACTAATATATGTATATACGATTCTTTGAAAGCGCAAAAATCAGAATTTCCAGTTGTTGTCGTTAGAAGCTTAAAAGCAGCTAGAAAAAAAATTTTGAGGTGGCGGAGCAGTGAGAGGTTCGAAAGGAGATAAGGGAGACTTTTGCCCAACAGTGGGACAATATAGGCTAATAAAAATGTTTGGCCACACTAAAATATCCCACGCTGCGTACATGTTGAAATAAATTCTTCAGTTATCATAAATCAATGACACCCTGTTATTGGCTACGTCACGATCACAGTCTCGCGAACCAATACGGTATCTAGTAATGAAATGCTACTATATTATTGGACACTCGCTAACAGCTTACAGCCATTCGTTGATATAATCTGTATCACGGCTAGGCGACAACGCGTAAACGGTTGGTGGTACAACGGTAAGGTCCCTCTGGTACCACTGATTTGGTACAAATAAATATATTTTTGCAGAACACAGGAGAACTCAAGTGAAAGGAAAATATGATAACAAAGATTAGTCCTTCTGAAGGCATGTTAAGCCGTTGGTCCTGAATGGCATTTGGACCACCAGACGTCACATCATGATTCTCTTGCGCATGATTTTTTTTTATTGCTTGTATTTGTCAAATGTTTCCTTTGTTGTGCAATAAAGTATTGTATTGATTAGATTTAGTTTTAAAAAGGGATTTTAATTATTTTCTATTCCGTTCTAACCAGGGGGTCACAATAAATTATTAAATATTGTATTCCTGTCTGATCGCCAAGCATATTTTTGGTACAGTCAGTAACAAAATGTTAGTACTGGAAAATATTTTTTGATCTGGTATATTGTCGGCTGCCATAAGGCTACAAATGTTATGATCTTAATTGGAATAAAATTCGTGAAAAAATTATAAATGCGCTAAAATTGGCTAAACACAAACTATTTCGATTACATGTAGTATCGGCGTAACTGCTGCCAACAGAATATATATCAGACGGCTGGTGCTATATAATGGAAGGCAGTCCCAGGCAGGCAGGCTGTGTTGGATGACTTTAAGCAGCTTGAAAAATGTGACAGTGATGGCCACTAATACACCTCGGAAAATGTTCCTGTTGGTCAGATTTCCCTGATGAAAGGGTTACGGAGATCAGACGGCATTAGCTCCATTATCATAGATAACAGTCGTTGTCTACATAGGTAGATGTCTCTGTCATAGGACAGATGCCTTTAAGCAGCTTGAAAAATGTAACTGTGATGACCACTAACACACCTCGGGTCATGTTTCTATTGGTCAGATTTTCCTGTAAAAAGGGTTACGGAAATCAGACGTCAGTCGCTCCATCATCATGCCCTAGGCTTTGAAACGTGAGCTTAAGACTCAACTGATTAACAGGCTTGGTCGAAGAAGGTTTCATTAGGACTTTTCTTTGATCACGTGGGCGCAGTTGCGGGTAACAGTTAGAATTTAATAAAAACTGGTTAGTTTTTCATCAACAACTGTTTTTTTCTTGACTGTTGTACTAAACGGGTAGGAGATCAGACCAAACAAAAGTAATAATAATAATGATGAAGAGTGGATCGTTTTGGTAGATCAGACCGGAATAATCTAAAAACGAAGGAACTGAGGTCAGATGGTAGTCGCTCCATTATAATAACAAGTACCGCTAGATTGCGTAAGCTGAAGATGCATCTGGGGAATAGACTAGGAGGAAGTAGTTCATCTTCTTCTTTAGCATTAATGATGTAGAACTATATTAATTTGGCCCACTAAGACGCTACATTCACGAAGAAGATGGTATAGAAAGAGATGATTTGTAAACTGAACAACCAGTTAATTCATATCGAGTGGGTTACATGGCCAATTAACACTGTACACTCTAATGCTAGAGTTTTACGAAACCGCCTTTCAGCCTCTGACGTGGTTCCTTCCAAACTGCAGTTAAGTTAAATAGTGTATTGGATCAAGTAACAAGTGCAAAGTGAAATGAAACAAGCTACGCAGTTCCCATAGAGTAGATGAGATCGTCGATATGCGGTAAGGCCGAGCAGATCGTATCACGAAGACAATGCGGTAGATTTGGAAGGGAAATAACTGATCGCGGTAATGCTTGCCTTGGCACGATCAGGTAATAGATGGACTAATGCTATGACCAATGTAAATAGAGACTAGCTGTTTTGCTAAACTTCTTTGCGTGTCGATCGATTCTGCTAACGATCTATGCAGACCGCAGCCAAATGACACTGTGATGCAGTGTTGTGTTCCTGCTGGTGAGTAGGGTCGCCAGGCTCCAGAGGGGTCGCTGTGCTGATAGCGGACAGGTCGGTGACGCGCTCGTGACATCTCCGGTGTTGCAGGCGTTCATAGGCTACGGTAACCATTTACCATCAGGTGGGCCGTACGCCTGTTTGCCTACTTAGTTGTATAAAAAAAAGATTTAACAAATGTTGTGACACAGTCGCGGTTGCTAACTCATTTGGTTGACTGGTAGATAAAGCCTCAGGCTTCAATAAAGTAATTAATGAAATAAATAAAAAAATCATCCCGTGTGCAGTTCGTCGCGGCTTTGCATAGAAAGAAGAAAGAAAACTGGAAGCAACGAAGAAATTGAAGAAATATTTAGTGCAAATTAGAAGAAAGCAAAGCCCGTCGCGACGTATTCGTGCCCAGCATTGCCACGTGCCGCAATATCCGTTAACCCTTTGTTTCATTTCGACAAACCTATCCTGTTCCTCGTTGGTACGTGGTTTAAAGCTTCAACCCCGTTGGTTCCAGCGCCCAGGAGACCTGCAAACCGAATAGTAATTAAGGAAAGATTTTTTCTCATTGTAAATTGACGTTTTGAATAAAACTTAGGAGCTCGTTAGTCGAGCGCGACCCGCGTATCCGTAGCGAATGCGCGTGTCAAGCGACGACGTGACGCGACCACTATTGGATTGGTCGCCATTTAGTGGCATTTTCTATCTTGAGCTCCTCCGTGCTTCGGAAGGCACGTTAAGCTGTTGGTCCCGGTTGTTGTCGATAGATAGCAGTCGTTAGGCTGTGTCAGATGCCTTTGGGCAGCCTAAAAAATTCTGACAGTGTTCGCCACTAACACACCTCGGGTCATGTTCCTGTTGGTCTGGTTTCCCTGTAAAATAGGGTTACGGAGATCAAACGGCAGTCGCTCCATTGTAATAACCAGTACTGCCAAATCTAGGCGCATGACTTATATCGTACCCTAGGCTCCGAAGCTTAAGCTGACGACGCAACTAGGAATACACGCTAGGATGATGATGATGATGACGTTTTGAAGAAAATGCTGCAGTGGAGTTTGTGGCGCCGCTTCTTCTCCACTTGCGCTTTGGAAGTGGTGGTAAACTTAATATAAGTAAATTGTCGTCAATAAGTGATATTTATATCCTATATTGAATATAAACGATTTCATTTCATTTCAATCAGCGCAGCATATGTACACCAAATTAGTACACAGAGGGCAGGACAGTAAGTTTTGCCAACTGTCTAACAACCTCACAGAATTAACACTAATTCTACGTTAGTACTATTAATAATCTGTACTAATACAATGTGTAGGCTAGTGCGACCTCTCGAGTCTTAACACACACAGACTTACAGGAACTATACGAGCGAAACCACAGGCAACAACTTGTCATTCTTTGCCCAAGCTTGTTTCCTGCTTACGCATTAGGGTACGCTGTTTAATAAACCACGTGCGACAAGTATCTTTTTAAAATTTAAAGCTCCACTTTTGACTCTGAGTCTATCTTTAAAACTAAGTATTTTAATGTAGGTAAACGAATATATCTCTTGCCGCTAAGCACTAACCAGCCATTAGTTGTCACGTTGTCAACTCGCGCGTGACACCGCCGCGCTTCCCGTTAGCCTATCTGGTTTATTTGCACGCCTTTTCGTTTCGCGTTTATCAACCACAGACTTCAAGGAACTACAGACGTACTCTCATATGCCGTTTGAAAGAAGTATTCAAAATACGAAACGGACTCTGCATGCAATCCTTCATTATTGGAGATCGTGGATTCAACATCCCGGGGGCTGGAGATGCTTACTTACTCTAGTTTTTTGCACTTCATCCTCGGGTAATGTTAAAGGGACAACAAAGCCGATTTATGGGAAAAATGACCTATGAAAATATTGTATTCGTCTGTATATCTTTTGAGTCATGTGATCGCCCAAACACGCCGGCACTCGCATTGGCAAGTAATGCGCGTATCTCTGTTCCACAGGTAATAAAGATAATGCGATCTATGGCGGAGAGAGGCTGTACGTCTGTTTATCGCAAGCTTTGTCTGTTGATAAATATAAGATTTAGCGCGAATTAATACCCTAATACTGCATTTTTCCGGAAAAGTTTACGAAACTCGGAAATGTTTTAATTTTATTTGATTTATGGCTTTCCTATTAAATTTTGAGTCTATTCGACTTTGTGAAGTAGAGTTTATATCTCATAACACCTACTTATTTATGTCTTTGTGTGATGATTGAACATTTAGGAAAATATATTTTTTCTTTCCGGACGGCGACGGACTAAAAAATTCCTAAATTATGATTTGTTTTCTCGTTTGTTTACTAGACCGCACAAAATAAATTTAACAATAAACTTGCAGATTTTGCAAAATTTAGACATTAACCATTAAAACGGGGCATATAATTAAATTAAACTTGGTATTGCGCGTCTATGATATCACTTAGCTATGAATTAAATGAAAGAAGTGGAACGAGATATATGAAGGACATTTACAAAAGATACACAATTCTATATTTATTAGACTCGAAAATGTCAATATCCAAAATTAACTATAAAGTAACAGCGAAAACCGGAGTAGATTTGGATTAAAGTGGACATTTACCCAAAATAGCATATCTTTATTCGGCGATACCAAATTAAGACATAAAATTAATTATTCTATTAGTTTATCAATCGGAACATTTAATTCAGTTTCTCCTTATTCGATGACTTGAAACTAATTCTATTTAAAATATTTAGACTACCTGTTAATGGGAGTCTAAATAAAAGCTTGCTTAATATGAGCCGCCTACTCAAGCATTAGTTTTATGCCTTGCGGTCTTTTAAGCTCTGATTAAGAGTTATTGCTCTTTTAAAAGTCGCTACAAAAACTGAACGCTACGGTTGAACGACCGCAATTAGATAATACAAGGAGCTTAAGTCTGTTAAACAATACAATACAATACAAATACTTTTTATTGTACCAAAAAAAAATACTTTTAAATAACACTGTGATGTAGTGTTGTGTTCCTGCAGGTGAGTAGGGGCGCCAGGCTCCAGAGGGGTCACTGTGCTGATAGCGGACAGACAGGTCGGCAACGCGCTCGTGACATCTCCGGTGTTGCAGGTGTTCATAGTCTACGGTAACCACTTACCATCAGGTGGGCCGTACGCCTGTTTGCCTACTTAGTTGTATAGAAAAAAAGATACAATTGTTGATTTAAATTGGCATTAGATTAATTTAACAACCAGAATCACAATTTCTCTGCATTAAAATCTTTAAATATATATGTATGTATATTATGCTCCCTATTTGTGTAAATATATGTATGTTTATTTAGCTGTAGGGTTCTTTTTTCCTGTAATATCACACAAAGCTTTTTTGCGTCGCTTTGTATTTTCTCTGTTTTTCCTAATGGTTGACTGGGAGAGAATGCTTTTAGCATTAAGTCCGCCAATTGTATTTTTACTTGTGGTACAATAAAGTTTTAATAAATAAATAAATTAGAAAAATTAGAAATCCAATAAAAAAGTAATTGTAGGGCATAAACTTGTACTTAGGTCACGAAAATAATAAGTTCAGACCGCTGAGACAATATGTTGTGTGATGTATTTTTGATAAACCCTTCGAATTTTGTTTAGAGTTTTCATTGCTGTTTGAGCTGTGATAGGCTGAATTCTATTTTGTAAATCTAGCACATCTCTGGAAATATTAACTGTATATTATTATATGTGACCTGTAAAATAAATTGAAGAGGCTCTGTTAACAAACGAGATATTTGTTCATACAAAATGACTTTATTTGGATTACATGCCGTTAAGTCAGAAACTTTGTTGCGACTTGTGTTATTTTAAAGACGTCTTTGTCGTATCCAACCTTGGTTGGTACTCCATTACGTGCCGGACTCGGGCCCCGTGATATTTTGGGAGCATAATGGGAGCAAATTAAATGAAACAAAACCTTTCAATTTAAGTGACAGTTGTGAACATTACACGTGATTTACTGGCGAAAGCTGTACATGAAGCTGCATAAAAGGAGTTGTATTTATTATAGACTACACAAAAAGGTATATTTCATACTAGTTAGTTGACTTTGTTATTTGAAAGTAATTTTAAATTCTTCCTAGCAAGTATTGACAATGACACAGAAAACATCGATTTTTATTTTATTTTTTACTAGCTTTTTCCTTCAGCTCCGCCTGCATTAAAAAGTAGCCTTTGTTTGACCCCGGGTCTTTAACAATATTCATACCAAATTTCATCAAAATCCGTTCAGCGGTTTGGCCGTGAAAGCGTAACAGACAGACAGACAGAAAGACAGACAAACAGACTTTCACATTTATAATATTAGTATGGATATGGATTGAGACTTTATTTTATCTAAACAACAATGCTTCTTTCTAAGTCATCATCATCGTAGCGTTATCCCGGTTGCTAACTCCGTTGTTTGCTTCGGAGCCCAGGGTCCGAATGTTTCTTTCTAAGTACGAGCATATAAAAGGAAGGTAAAATTAACTAATTCAATTCAAGCAAAAAGAGTTGAGAAAACAAAACAACAAAGAAACTAAGTCTTGTCTCCAGCGGACCAAAGCCCTTTATTTTCATAATCCCTAAGTGTTGACAGGCAAGTTTCAAGCTAAGCTGTTTAGCTGGCAATTGGCTACTAAATTATTGGATTGCAGCGCTGCAGGTAGAAATCCGTCTATGGCGCGCCCTAGTGTTTAGTGCAGTATTTAGGGCTGCTAAAATTGCAGAAGACCTTTCTAACTGGCTTTTACCAAAAAAATTTAGTTCTCTGTTCAAAGATTGTAACAATCCATACTTCTATACTAATATTTAAAGTGCGGAAGTCTGTCTGTTACACGGCCAAACCGCTCAACGGATTTGATGAAAGGTATGATTATAGATGAAGACCCGAGGTCAAACATAACTGCGGGTAAAATGCTCATCATCCTAGCGTGTATTCCTAGTTGCGTCGTCAGCTTACTCGTCGAAGCCTAGGGTACGCTTTAAGTCATGGTCCTAGATTTGGCGGAACTGGTAATTACAATGGAGAGACTGCCGTCTGACCTCCGTAACCCTTTTTACAGGGAAACCAGACCAACAGGATAATGACCTGAGGTATGCTAGTGGCCAACGCTGTCAGAATTTTTCAGGCTGCCTTTTACACAGCCTCACGACTGCTTTCTATAGATAATAAACCAGGACCAATGGCTTAACGTGCCTTCCGAAGTACGGAGGAGTTCAAGATAGAAAATGCCATTAAAACGGCGACCAATATTGGCAGGCGGAGCTGCAGGAAACAAATATGTACAGTAAGTAAGTCACAAAATAATTAGTGTTATTTTGTTTAAAGCTTTCAAAATACAACTTAAGAAATGGTTTCAAGAACATTGCTTCTATTCTTTAAAAGAATACGTTGATTGTTGTAAAGCGTACAAAGATTGACATTGTGATTCATGTAAACCTAATTGATATCTAAATATCATTTATTTATTGTATTTTTGACTTTTAGAAAACTTTTAAAATGATTGTAAATGACTCATACATAACTCTTAATCATTAAGAGCATGACAAAATATATAGTAGTTGACGCACATGATGATAATATTAATAATTGTCATAATGAAAATTGTCGCCTTTATATTGTAAGTAAATTTTGCACGTCTGTTAGCAGACTAAATACATTGGCCAAACGCTTTGTAACCCCTTTTTTTAACACAAAACGATTCTATTCTGTTATATTCTGTAACTATTAGCTATGTCGTTATAGAGTTTTCAGTTTAATAATATTTATACTAGCAATACCGTGGATAACTTGAAGTATTTTTAACACATTTAGGGCCGATTTCACTAAAGATGGAAATATATATAGTATAATGAAGTTTACATTTCACCACACAGTTAATTCGTGAATGTTTGTCACAGGTACTTAAAAGTATTTGTAATCTGGTATTGACTAAATACGCAAAAAGTAGGTACCAGTATTTAGAATGTACAGGTCAAACAGATGTTTTTTAAAACTCGGTCTAAATACGTTAAAACAGCTAGCCCTGAATACTTGACACTGAATAGCAAATAGTTTACAAAGCGTTCCCCGCCTAGCACAAATACAGATTAATGTTATTCTCACCAGCTTTCAAATGCTGAGGGCAAAACAGTCGGTGGCCACGGTCGTAGAATCGTCTAAGTATTCATGCTTAATTTCAAATAGTTCTAAATACCTTTCAATTTTAAAAGACCTATTATCTAAGTTATTAATAATCAGTTTATCCTTAGATAACTTTACCTTAAGATTTTCTCAACATCACCTAGTTGTCTGGTAAAAAAAGTGCACTGCTTTTTGACATATTGTGTATATATTATGTCTTGTAAATAATAACCAAGTTTGTATTCGATTATACTAACTACATTTCAATCAAGTTAATTACATGGTCAGTCTTATTCCAAGGTATGTACGGTTCACCACCATTCGGCCTCTGACGTAAATCCTTTAACGAACACCAGATAGCAGCCGGTACTGACGGCTTGACGTACCTTTCGAAAGCTAGGATCACGTCGTTCGTTTTATCGGACAAAGTTTTTAGACTAACGGTCAAGACGGGAATCATCTATTCAGACAATCTGGTGATTCAAGCCTTTAATATCTTAACCAAACTGAAACAACTAAAAAAAAATATTCTTCATGGGGTTTTATCCCACTATCAGTGACCTTGCCTTACAATATTCGTAGGGAGAAAGGCAGTGATATATATTTCAAACAGACTCTTTCAATAATTAGAACCAACTAAAATGAAGAAAAAATTAAATTTCGAATAGAATAGTAATTCTAATAGTATCTGTAATATTTCTTCATTCATATTTCAAAACGGCTATTTACCTAATTAACAGAAGACATAAAATCTATTAGGTATAATTATTAGGAGCACTTGGCTGCTTCCTGCGCGAAATGATCCCGGATCGATTCCCAGCGCCTTCCACATCGTGCAGAGTTTAATCACTGAATAATTTATTTTAATTAACAAGAACGGGAGTTTTAATACACAGCTAGTTTCATTAAAGAGAGACTGGAGGTACTTTGCAGTTACAGAATTTAACGGCTAGGACATTTTTGAAAATAACTATTAGAACAGCAAGCTTCTTCGTACAAACGTGTTTTTCCTAATTGCGTACTTCGGAGCCTAGGATACGCTGTAAGTCATCGTCCTAGATGTCTGACCTCCGTAACCATTTTTACAGGGAAACTAAGCCAACAGGAATATGACCCGAGGTGTGTTAGTGACCAACACTGTCTGACTTTTTAGGCTGCCTAACGCATCTGACACAACCTAACGACTGCCATCTATTGATAACATCCGGGACAGACGTCTTAACGTGCTTCCCGACGCATGGAGGAGGTCGAAATAGAAAATGCTACTAAATTGCGATATCATTCCCGTCGAAATATTTTTTCCGGAATTAATTTATTTCGTAACCGGATTCAACCGAAGGTCTGTCTTGGAGAGGGAACCACCGATAAGCGTAAGCGATTCATTTGAGTTTTAAACAAATTGTATGCGTTTTTCGAAAGAATGGCTTCAAAAGAAAGTGAAAAGTGCATCTAAATCAGTTGCGTGGTTTAGAAGTTTTTATCTGTCTGCAGGCAAACGCCTTAACATCTTCAGTCCTTTGTAAAAATGAAGTCTTTACACATACTCTTAAGACTGCACTATTCCATGCTAGATGCTAGAGGTGTCTACCTCAGGCCGTCGACCCGTCTAATTGATGTTAATGGGTTAATTTTTACGAGGACGCTTCTTAGGAACGGCTGACACATGGCCGACACTGTCATAACACGGCCATTCTGACACTCGAATTATTTCGGTGAATTTCATAAGTTCATCACCGGTTGCGTCATTGCGGCTGCTCCCCGTTTTGAGAGTCGTAAAAGTACGTAATTATGTATATGTTTGTGACATTAGTAACTGTTAATTTGAATTATACTTCAATTATTCTTTTTAATTTGTTTTTTGTTTGTTTGTTACGAGTATCATAATTCGTGTAAAAGCAACCGCTGGTAATAGATATCTCCTATATATTTCTACAAGATGTATAGATCCAAGGCAAAATGTAGGAGATCATAATGACCGTATCAACGGTTATGTGATGCGCAGAAATGAAGACCACATAACCAGACGTGTCCTAAATATCACTGAATGGAAAAGAGGCAGAGGTCGCCCGCATAATAAGGGTCATGAAGACGATAGGGAATAATCCCTGAAATGGTACACGATAGGGAAGATTGTTGCAAGAGGATACAGAAAGCCGACCCTAATTGAAATGGAAAAAGGCTAGGATTGATGGTGATGTTTAACAACTCCTTTTTTTTATGTGTTCAGTGTAATAATATTGATTTTTCTTTATAGCGCGGTATCTAGTCGAGCGCGCGCGAAACCAATTATTAATCAAGAATATAGGTGTATTTATTTTAATTTTTAAAACTTAACAGCTTCCTTTGGTCCAGTTGTTCAGGTGTTTACCTGTGGACACAAAGGCCGTAGGTTCGATTCCGTATGGTCTTAGAAAGCACGTTGAGCCGTTGGTACGTCCGAAGCCTAAAGGCGGTTCCGAACCACTATACATCAGACTGTACATTATCGATTGACACACATGATACAAGTTAATAAATTGTAATATTAATAAACTTTATCTCGATAGTCTTCGTTGATTACAGTTTTAATTTTAATCCTTCACAGTTTCCTCATACACTGATCAGTTCTTCTACCAATTAATTCAGAAACAAAGTTGCAAATTAAGGTCCTAATGAAGGCGATTTAACCCTTCGCAATCTGTCAGTCACAGGCTGACAGTGACGCGACCGACGGCCGTCATTCAGGTCCAGGACGGCAGCGCGTGTCGCTGTCAATTAGTGCTGCGGTAATCCATCATGGAGGTACCTTAAGGATATACCAAAGGCTGTTTTTTTGGGTAAGGTGGGTAAGGCATTACCTTATTGTGTTGACCTCCGCGATGCAATTGGGTTATATGGTCAATGATTGATTGACAAAAAATAGTTTTTTGGAACCTCCTCTCGGACTATGACGTGGTAGTCTACAACTTGGAAAGTTCTGAGCTCAAGTTATGATAAGCGCATTAAGTTGGACAAAGGACTTTGATGGACATAAACATAAATTTATAAACTGTTTTTTTTAGTTGAATGTACTTTATTGCAGTAAAACAGAAAAACAATGAAAGAAAGAAAATAATAAAACTAGAAATTAGATAAATCCTGCCCGTGTGGCTAGTTAGCAAGAACGCTGGCTGTAATCTCAGGTTGGATAGCAATACTTATCCGTTAGACGAAATAGCAGCCAACCTTCTTGTCACCAGCAGCGGAGATCAGTCGCGGTGAGATGCCTTTAATCGTATTACTTTTATCTGATGTCTACACGTCCGACACATTTTTTATTATCACTTTGTTACAAAAAAATGTATTGTGAAAATATGAAAACATTCCAAAATTAATTTGTATTAATGAATTTTCCCAACAGGCTTTTACTACATGATCTACAAAAAAGTACCGTTAGTTAAATTAAGATTTAATCATACATATAGACATAGTAATTGTGATATCAATTTGATAACGTGTTAAACTAGCTAGCTTTGTACCCGTCGGCTGCGCGGGCGCAGGCAGCTATGGGCGGAACCATGGAGTAATTACAAAGAGGAGATGCCGTTTGAAATGGCGCAGTGACGTGATCATTGGCGCCTCGCCGACACAAAAGTGGGCGGAGCTTGTCATTGCTCTGCTCCATGATTGGAGCCATGGCTGAAACCAAGCACCCCGCACGTCTGCCTTCCGCCCCGTGAAGCCTCACAAACACTTTCTTACAAAACGCTTATTACGGTATCTCCTCTTTGTAATTACTCCATGGGCGGAACAAATAATGATTGCGGAGTTAGTTTACGATGAAATATTTTTATTAATTCAAATAAGACAAAAATCTAAAAATGCTTCTTTTACATGTCTGGCACTTTCATTTTCTTCATCTGACATTTTTTCCAGTTGCATCCTCAAGATCCACTTCAAAGCCAAGGATTAGATTGTTTTTTTTATACTATTTAGTAGGCAAACAGGCATGTGGCCCACACCTGCAATACCAGAAATATCACCGGCGCATTACCGATTCCGAAGAAATTAATTCACACCCTTTTTGAAAGCCCTCATGGAGCGACTGTAGCCTGATTTCCGCATGTTCGTTTTTACAGGGACACCAGACCAATAGAATTGTGATTTGAATCATTCTCTATCATACTACGCCATTCAAACGGAATTTATTCCCTCGTACACTGCGATTATGGAATGAACTCCCTGCCATGGTTTTCCCTAGTGACTATAACATGGGAGCCTTTAAAAAAGGGAGTGAAAAAATTCCTTGAGGGTTGGTAACGCGCTCGTGATATTTCCGGTGTTGCAGGCGTTCATAGGCTTCGGTAACCACTTACCATCTGGTGGGCCATACTCCTGTTTGCCTACTTAGTTGTATATAAAAATAAATACAGTGCCATTCTTTGCCTTGTTCAACGTATTTCCTCCCACCCTAAGGTCTGACTAGACATCGCTCTAGCTATAAAGTCTGCCTTTGCACCACATTTTCATGTATTTGTTTTGTTATGTTTTTAAGTTGGTATTGTATTGTATCAGGTAGCCATTTAATGGGCATCGAACCCACGACATTTTGGTAAACGCCTTAACCTCTGTTTTATCCCTTCGTAATGAGTAATTTATTATTCTTCTCACATACACATATTTACCACATCAGAATAGAACACTGGCGCTATCTCGTTTCGTATTCTAAGATCCTCTTTGGGTCGTTTATAAGTACTTCATCATCATCATTTCAGCCGCAGTCAGTCCACTGCTAGACATAGGCCTCTCCTAATGATTTCCGACATGACCGGTTGGAAGCGGTCTGCGTCCAGCTTTTGCCCGCGACCTTTTTCTGGTCATCTGACCATCACCGGTTCGTGGTCGTCATTAAGCACTTGCTTACTAGCTTCCGTAGCTTAATTCTTTCCACTTTATTGTTTCATTAATACCTAAAGCCGTGAATTATGCAAGTTATATTTGAAATGTATGACATACTAGCTTTTTCCCGCAGCTCCGCCTTAGTCAAAAAGTAGCCTATATTTAACCCCGGGTTTCAACTATATTCATACCAAATTTGTATGTGTGTATGTATGTAAAATTCTTTATTGTACATATAAAAGAAAACAGTTATACAACAAATTTCATCAAAAACCTTTCAGCGGTTTGGCTGTGAAAGCGTGACAGACAGACAGAGACATTAGTATGGATATGTCGACCAAAAATCATTCGATATCGAACAAAAATTATTCGACTTGCTGATTCACACATTTCAAAAATAGGGCTCTTAGTTTGGTAATTTAAAGCTTCCATGTCCCATCAAAATCGTCAGCACCGCAAGTCATGCGCGGTAATGACTTCCAAACGGCGGTCACGGTCGTCCTGACCACAATAATTATTAGGCACCATTACGATTACTATTGCGTCATTTCGCCCAATTAATTCTCGAGAGCTTACTCTTGAGTTATTTCTAATTGGTCGATGCACACATTGGAGCAAATAGCTAGAGAAGACTGCACATTAAAGTTTAAATATCGAAATAGAAGGAAAGCGAAATTTATGCTCTGACAGTAAAAAAAATTAGGCGAAAATTTCATTTGAGAATTTAAACAGGTAAACGCCAAGTTTAGAGAGATATAAATTATTGTTTCATCGTGGAATCACTCTCACGAATTGTCTTGGTTGCATCCTCAAAGATGCTCCTAGTGTAAGCAGAATGTTGGTCAAATCATGCGGTTAAAAAGAAAATATATAGTTAAATTCAATCCATCGGTAGATAATTGGAATTCGATGCAAGGTTAAGGGATATCCATATCCATACTTCCATACTAATATTATAAGTGTCAAAGTCTGTCTGTCCAACGCTTTATGGCCAAACCGCTCTGGGCGGATTTTAATGAAATTTGGTATAAATATAGTTGAAGACTCGGGGTAAAACATAGGCTACTTTTTGACGCAAGCGTAGCTGCTGGAAACAGATACGTTAATAAACACTTTTTCCCATCAAAAGAATCTTGCAAAATTCAGATTCATCATGTCGTCTCGAAAACACTAATACTCAATGGTGTTTGCACACATCGCCGCGGAACACCGGATGTCGATAACGTCTCTAATAAATATTCCATTTGGTTTGGTGTTCGGCGTATTTGCATGTTTTGATCTATTATATTTGATTTCAAACCGTTAACTTCTTGTACAAGGAGTGTTTAACCTGTTTGCTTAACATTTAGTCTTTGAACAAAAGCGTTAGAAACGGTTGTTTTTAATTGGATGTTAGATGAAACATCGTCCGATGTCTTATCGAACGGATGTGTACAGCAAGCACCGTGTCTTCTAGAAATTTAAGTACTGATACGTTTATTTTCTTTTCTGTTAATAGCTCTTGTAGCTCACGTTCAATATTTTCTATTGTGTAAAAAGGTGATACTTCTAAATTAGAATAATTTTAATCCCTTCCGATCAAAAAATCTAAGTGGCAAAATAAAACGTCTAATGAGCAATCTGCTTAGCTAATCGCCTTTTAAGTAAAACGTGTAACTATCAAGAGGTCTATATGACAAAGGTCTATTTTTAGATCTAAATCTTTATCTTTAAATCACTCATTTTCGTTAGACTCATTGCGTTTGAGTGAATCACATACAGGTCTCAAAAATACCACTCCTGCCTCATTGGAACGGTATACCCTGAATGCAACCAAGAAAACATTAGTAAAAAGTTAACCAATAGAGTTCACAATAAACCTATCAGCCTTAGTCCCTTGACAATTCACTTTTAACCCAATTTTCTTGCAAATTCCGATACCAGTTAGAGTTATAGCCGTGAAACACGTCGGAGTGTGTAATTTGCACAAATGGCTGTCCGTCTGTCGTAACTTTAATGTAAGTAACGCTAGTCTGGTCCATACATTGCCACATATTGAGTGGGATTGTTATCAATCGATCCCAGTAATAGGATCCTGAGGAGCTCGTTAGTCTAGCGCGACCCACGTATCCGTAGCGAATGTGCGTGGCAAGCGACGACGTTACGCGACCACTATTGGATTGTTGATTTTAGTGGCATTTTATATCTTTCGATCGCCGTTGCATGGTCCCGGTTGTGTCGATAGATTTAGTCGTTAGGCTGTGTCAGATGCCTTGGGGCAGCCTGAAAAATTCTGACAGTGTTGGCCACTAACACACTTCGGGTCATGTTCCTGTTGGTCTGGTTTCTCTGTAAAAAGGGCCAAGGAGGTTAGACGGCAGTCGCTCCATTGTAATAATTAATTCCGCCAAATCTAGGACCATGACTTACAGCGTACTCTAGGCTCCGAAGCGTGACGCAGACGCTAGCGACTGCGTCAACAATTGTGTATGACAAACATGTACAGCGCCCCTGGCGGATAATAAGGTAACTAAGAAATTCCCTGTAAAACCTTTGCGTTCGTTAGCGTCTGCATAATTTAAATCTCATATTAGAATCACTGTTCTAAATACAAACTTTTGGTTGCCTCCTTAGACTAGTGGATAAAGAGTTTGCCTTAGACCCGGGGGTCGTAGGTTAGATTCCCACGGTTAGCTTTGTATAGTTGTTTCCAGTTTGCTTAGGACGATGCAGGAATGTGTCACCTGATTGTCTGATAATAATGATGATGGCTTCAAAAGGCACGTACCTGCCCCAGAAAATCGCCTGCGATAGTACGGTCTCGTCTTACGAAAACCTGGGGCCTGATAAAAGGGGCGCGCCCAAGAAGAGCTGGCTAGACGTCGCAAAGCTGGATATACGTGCTAACGGACTAACTGTCAGAGATGCCGAAGACCGGTCGAAGTGGAGACCCAAAATTAGAAAAGCGGACCCTGGGCTCCGAAGCAAACGGCTGCGATGCAACCGGGAAGGCGCTAAGATGATGATGATGCTTCAAAAGGCATGTGGACCATTAATTGGTCCCGGCTGCCATCTGATGGCCGTTAAAGGAATCACGTAAGAGACCTAGACGTAGTTCCCAACAACTCTGATACCACACGATATGAATGAATGTTTCTTGCAGATTTTCATTATGTCATTACTTATTTCTAAAAGCATTCATTAATTCACCCTATTTTTTTATTAATCACACAATAGGAACAAACACTTATTTTAAATTAATTTTTGTAAACATTGAGCTTCTACTCAGAATTTAAATATATAATTAATGTTTTCTCTTTCAAGCGGACGTTACTTAAAGATTACACGCATAACCCACGAACTGACATGGGCTTACGTCTTTAAGTCATAGATGAATTGCCCAGAAACAAATAAAATTATGGAGTCAACAGAAAACGGAATAAACAAAGGCCGCTTACGATGATTCCTGAAATGATAACCCTGTGTCGACACTATCGTACAGCAAAGGATTATAACATGACAGATGGCGCTAAAGAGAATAACCCAAAATATACTATACTCGAGTACTACGTTGGACTAAATAAAATCTAAATCGCACTTTCTAAGGATTAGATACAACCTATGACTAAACATCTTCCAGCTGTGATCGATAAATGCATCTCTATCGCTAGCTTCCGCCCGCCGTATCTTCAAAATACAAAACCACTTGATACAGTGGGTTTATTTTGATCACAGCGATTCTATTTAGGTTCTTTACCATCAATCAGGAAAGACTTCACTTCCTTATGCGTGTTCTACCGCTTGTATAATGGACTATGCTCGGAGGAATTGTTTGACATGATGCCAACAACTACTTTTTACTATCGCACCTCTCGCCATCGTCAGGGATTTCATCCCCATACCTTGGATCCCATGTTATCGCATACAGTACGTCAAACGGAATTTCCTCCCTCGTACACTGCGATTATAGAATCAACTTCCTGCCATGGTTTTCCCTAGTGACTATAATATCAAAAAAAGAGTAAAAAAATTCCTTCAGGGTCGGCAACGCGCTCGTGACATCTCCGGTGTTGCAGGCGTTCATAGGCTACGGTAACCACTTACCATCAGATGGGCCGTACGCCTGTTTGCCTACTTAGTTGTATAGAAAAAATCAACTAATCACCTGATTGCCTTCTTATTGTACCTTTGTTAGGATTTTCTTTCTCCCTTAGGTTGACAGGAAGAGACTGCTTTAGCGGTAAGTCCATCTGTGTGCCTTATTGTTATTTGTAATGTTTCTGTAATACTTAGTTAGAATAGTGAGTAAGAATCTTTGGAAATGATAAAACAAAGAGCATATTTGTATTCGGGAACTATATTGTTCATTCAAGAAATTAACGTAGCCGTATGATATATCCTTCTGTTCCGACATTTCTTTGCATTCCTGAGTTAAGTACACAAGAGTTTGACAGATGGTGTGACCATACAGCACTGCGTAATCCGAGCTTTGGACTTAATGAGCTCCATTGAGTGCCAAGTGTTGACTCTTTGACACGAGGTCAACTGACAAGACACCTGGTCGCCGCGCCACTTCAATTGTGTTTATTTTTGTGACTACTTTATCGTAAGCAGAAAGAAAGTCTTTTGGTAGTTTAGTACTATTATCTATTCTGTGCTATTGGCATTTCTGACATCTGCAGCAATAGAATAACACAAAAGATCCGCTTTCGCAGCAATTTTAATCCAACTTCTAATTTTCTCTCTTAAGAAAATTTCTCCCTTTTCGTTATTTATGATCATAAAGTGTCGAGCAATAAAATTTCTGTAAGTTTTATCAAGAATGTTGAATTTTGAAAATCATATTTTACATGTTTTATTTCCGAAAATTTTGAAAGGCTTTGGAGTATGGAGACGACTCGCTGCATGACGTACCTATGTTTAAAGTTACGGATTTCAAATATATATAATTTTATTACATGAAGAAAAGTAAACCAAGGTAACCAAATCTATTGCGAAATTGATACCGCTAGGTCCATAATGAGGTCAGTTGATATAGGAGGCGGTTACTCTGCCGCTCTAAATTACAAACCCTATCATTAACTATCATTCTCATTACTGACTCGATACTCGAATCAAACCTGATTAATTCGCAATACAGAATGGGTTATTTTGTCGATTATTGTTTACTCATACGAAACTACATTACAGCAACGACTGTAGTATCGATGACTGTAAAACTTTGTTTTATTTCCTATTTTGTTCAATTCAATTCACAAATGTAATTAAACCAATTGAAATAACTAGATCAGTATCATCTCTTGGAGGATGTAGTCGCTCGCGTCCGCAGGAAATACCTTCCACAACCCTGCACGTATCCTCCGGATGGTGCTAAACGAGCTAACAACGCCGAGCATCGGGCGATGATATGATAACCCGAACCCTTTCTATGTCCACCTGGGAAAGGAGAGGCTACTGGGGTCTAAAGCAGTTAAAATGCCTTCGAACATATTGGCGTAGAAGGCAAGGGGAAACCATTACGACTAGACGTGAGTTCGGACGACCCGACTGACTCCCGTTATATCAGCTACCGAAGGCTCCGCACGGGTTTGCCATTATCGGATCGTAGCGAATGCTACTGATGGCCAGAAGAAAGAGTTTGCGTCCCGGCGTCGGCACTGCATTGCGACATGGAACTTATATGGCACAACCATGGAGTAATTACAAAGAGGAGATGCCGTAATAAGCGTTTTGTACGAAAGCGTTTGTGAGGCTACACGGGGCGGAAGGCAGACGTGCGGGATGCTTGGTTTCGGCCGTGGCTCCAATCATAGAGCACGAGCAATGACAAGCTCCGCCCACTGCAGTGTCGGCGAGGCGCCAATGATCACGTCACTGCGCCATTTCATACGGCATCTCCTCTTTGTAATTACTCCATGGGCACAACTAATTCTACTGAGTCTGAGAGTCTACTGGACAGAGCGTCAGCAAAGAAATGGGTCTAATAGTCAATCGTGCCAAAACGAAGATCATGATCATCAATAGAGCAAATATCCTTAAACAACAGCATCTGCTAGGGCAGAATGACATTGTGCAGGATTAGATATACCTAGGCTCCAGCATTTCTAACAATGGTGGCACTGAGGTAGAAATCAAACTACGCATCAGAATGGCTAAATCAGCAATGACCCAGCTTGGAAAGGTATGGAAGGATCGTAACATATTATAAAAACAAAACAATACATCGTAAGAACTTTGGTTTTTTCCATCTTTCTATATGGCGTGGAATCCTGGACCATGAAAGCAGCCGATAGACGCCGCATTGAGGCATTTGATATGTGGTGTTGAAGACGCATGTTACGTATTCCCTGGACGGCCCGTAGGACTAATGCTTCAATATTAGAGGAACTCAAAGTTGACAAAAGGCTCTTGAGCATCTACCTTCAAAGAGTGATTTATTTATTTATTAGGAAGACCAACAGCTTCTTTTGTATAAAAGTAGTAAGGTAAAAATTATATAAAGTAAGTGAGCCACTACAGGTCCTCACAGATAGATCCAAAATAGCTTAACAAAAGTTGAATAGTAATCACACACACGCCACAATTGTGAGACAACTATATAACAAGTATGAGATCTAACAAAACAATGGTCGCAATATTGCTATGGTCAAAATAGAAAAATAATAATGAAAAAGTTTAACTCTAAGACTTAAATGATAACACAACAGAAAAATCTATGCTACTGAAGTAAATGTTTATAAAGTAAACGCTTTGCTCTAGCTATACTTGTGGTAAATAAATCCAGATCCAACGTCCTGGAGAAAATATAGAAATTATTACTTGCGCACAATAAATATGAATTCTACCGATAATTTGTTGATACGTTTGGTACGTAGAGAAGAGGATTAAATCGAAAAATTCTAGGGGGAGCTAATAAATTGATTTTAGCTAAGAGTTCTGGAGAGTGAACTACACCAGAAGCAATCTTCATTAGGAAAATTATACAATGATTTGGTCACATAGCCCGAAAACCAGATGACAACCTGGAAAAACTCGTAGTCACTGGCAGGATGGACGGAAAGAGTGCCAGAGGACGTAGCCCGATGGTTTGACCGAATCAAGCAGCAGCTCAACACCCAGGTGTCCAACACAATCCACGGAGCAAAAGATCGCCACAAGTGGAAGGAGATTGTTAAAAAGATAGGACGGCCACATCATGACGCTCAGCAGTGAGCAAACGACTGAAAGAGGAGAAGATCAGTATCAAAATCTGAAAACATTTTAAATTCTTTATCCAAACATTTTCTCAGGTTGCATACTTAGCTGGTTGCTTCGGAGCTAAGGGGCCACTTTCCTACCTTTATGACTTGCCTTCACTTCGCTCGGTCTTCTGCACCCTTAGCAGAGAGTCCATTAGCACGCCTATCTTGCTTTGCGTGACAAGCCAGATCTCTTTTGGGCGAAAAAGTGAGAGATTATAAAAATCAAAGTTAATTTAATTGACAAAGAGTTTAATTTTTGATTACAACTAATAAAAGCCAAATTTTTAAGCCCAGGGGGCTTACCATAAACTTTAACAAAACCATCATGGTTTTCGCCCATCTTGTTTTAAGCTTAAAATAATATTGTTCCAAATCGTACCATGAACTTTTAAAACAAGATTGTTGTATTCCTGCTTAGAGTTGTGAAAGAACGAATGATTTGTCTATTCCCTGGCGATTGTGAGAGCGAGACTCCGCTATATAATTCGTATAGCTGCATCACTTTTACGCAGTGTTCCGATTGACTCTCGTTACGAAATATTGAATTTTAAATTTAATATATTGAATAATTCAATATATTAAATTTAAATGTGTGTTTTTAAAGTTGATTTTGTGTTCAAAATATATAAAATACATTTATATTATTAAATTTCAATTACAACAAATAAAAAATGAAATTTGGGTTTTGATTACAAACGAAGCTGTGCACGCAAATGAGATTCGGAACATTTTTTTACGTTTTATAAAGACAACTGACAGTTCACGCGCAGTCACTCAAAAGGTCTCGCACTGAGTTTGTTTAGATAAAAATATTTAAATAATAGCTTTGGCTTATTCCAAGTAAGTTAAATGCGGGGTCCAGATTCACAGGTTTTTCTCGAGAGGGAACTGTGAATGGGGACAGCGTTCTCGTACTCTTCTCCTTCCTTTGTTGAACGAGGGTCTAGCAGTAACAGAGGAGCCGGCATTGTCGCTAGCCTAGCCTATCATGTCTTGTGGAAAAAATAGTAAAATGTCTATTATTTTTTTACATTCATCATCATCATTTCAGCCGCAGTCAGTCCACTGCTGGACATAGGCCTCTCCCAATGATTTCCAAAATGATCGGTTGGCAGCAGTCTGCATCCAGCGTTTACCTGCGACCTTTTTCAGGTCATCTGACCATCTGGTCGGTGGATGTCCAATGCTACGCTTACCGGTACGTGGTTGCCATTCGAGACCCTTTCTGCCCTTCGGCCATCGGTTCTCCGCGCTATGTGCCCCGCCCACTGCCACTTTTTTATATTAAGTTACTAAAATAATTAAGATGTTTTTATTTTTAGGTTTCTGTCTAACGGCTTGCTCTAAACGACACGGCGACATTGAGTCTCTTAGAAAATCTCTGGAGCAAGCAATGGCGAAATTTCCCATGGCAACAGTGCGTGAATCCATAGATTCATGGCCAGACAGATTAAAAGGCCTTTAAAAGCCAAAGGTGTCCACTTTGAACAGAATATTGTTTTTATTTTTTGCTGAGGCTAATAAATATGTACATATAAGTTTTAGTAATATTACATTACTTCATAAAAAATGCATTTTTATTTGTAACAGAACTTATGGCCGGACGAGGTATACTTAAACAACATCACGTAACTAACACAAAACAAATCTAACACATAATAATGAAAGATTCAACACACACAGTCGCACACTAATAGTTTTTTGCACAAAGTTAGAATTTACCATGAATTTACCTTGTTATTTGTAACACAAGATCATTGAAAGAATCACACTCAACATGAAAAAAGTTTTGTTTCCATCACATCCGACCAACTTTTTCAAGATCGCTAAATTTGACGTAAAAACAACATTGCTAACTGTCAAATACTGCTCATGGTACGAAATTGAATGAACAATTTACTGTGACGTCATCAAAACTGCTAGGAAATGCAAGCTTATAGTAATATTGTTTTTTACGTGTCATGGTACGAATTTCGAGAGTAATATTAAAATAATACTGCTATAAGACATTATGGTAAGCCCCCAGATAGCTGCCAATCATATTTCCGTAAATTTAAATTATTGACTGTGCATTCGCTCTATATATTTGAGGTTAGTGTATTTGTAAAATCTAATCCTCGTCTATTTACAAGACTAGCTGATGCCAATAATAGAAATAGAAGAGATCCTACTACATTGCTATTGCCAAAGTGCAAAACGAGGCTCATGAGTAATAGTATCTATAGCATGGCACCAAAAGTGTATAATAAACTGCCTAGGAATTTGAAGGAATTGCCCCTAAATAAATTTAAAGCTCACCTTAAAGAATTCATGCAAGTGATAATAACATTTTATTATCACTTGCATGAATTCTTTTCTGACAAAATGTTGATTGTGACTTTAAAGGACAGCTGATCTAATTTTTGTAAGATTAACTCGCATTTATTTTCTGGTTTTGTATTGTTTTGCATGATTTTGTTTGTATGATGTGTGACACCACTGACTTCACTTTTGTATGCCTAGTAGGCTAAACATGTATGTGCTTAATATTTTCAATGTACCATCTTGAATTCAACATGTTTATAAAAGAATAAATGATTATGATTATTACAACAAAAAATCATTAGTTTAGTACTTTAGTATTAGAAAAATCCACTTAAAAGTATCAACTCACGTCTATTATGGATATCAAGTTCAAAGCCACTAAACTCGTGTAAACTTTTATAATGGATTACCATAACTTGTTATTAAAAAAATTATCTCGCATATAATCATAAAAATGATCTAAACAGCCATTGTCCTAGATAGTATAATTAACATTCGCAATTTGAATGTAATTTGATCGCGTAACTAATTTATTGTTTTAACATTACAATAACGGTCCACGATTATTACTTTCGTTTTGATAGGTTATTAACAATTAATATTGCTATAAACGTATAGCGCAAAGCGAAACGGTTTGACAGGTTTTTTATTCGGAAAGTTTATTATCTACGCCGTGAAATCGAGAAGGCTCGAGATGTTCCTCTCGTCTCAACAGCGAAATAAATCTGCGCGACCACCCGCCGGCTACTTTATGCTCATACGAACAAATTATATATATTCCGCACTCACTCGATGCACACATGCCCGTATTATATACAAAACGAGTGTGTGCAACTTCCCACGAACGATTTTATTATCTCATTAGCGTGAAGAATGTCTTCATAAAGTGTCGCCGGCCCCGGGACATCGTTCATTACGCACCGTAATGGCTTTAATAAAATCCTATATTTTCCTGCACTAATATAAGCCAGATTGACTTCACTTACGCATTGGGTTGCTTACATCACTGGTTTATCACTTTGTATTGCTACTTCTGTACGTAATAAGCGGTCGTTGGATATTGAATGTAGTTGTGAGGTGTGGTAATAGTGAAGGGGCCCATTACAGGAAAGCCTGGAGGCAAGGCATGGCGGGAGCGACTTCGCAGCACAGGTGGTTCCCGCAGGGTGCGCTACTGGGACCGCTGCGATATTATCACAATTGCTGTTAATGCTGCTGTCTGCACATGTCCAACCATATTATTATCGCCTTTTATATCAATTGCTTTATTAAATATTTGTATTGAACTATCACAACAAGTGTTAGTTACTAGTTTTGCTAACTTGGTTGAACTGGTTATAATGTTATGTATAATGCTACTTGATATTATTTTTGTGTCAATCTTGTAATATGAAGCGATACATCACATCATGTGTCTGACAAAGATTAACTGTGAGTATAAATCAGTCAAAAGTAAATTGATGTGACTTCATACAAGTTTGGGTTTCTCAGGTAAAGCGGTTTGCACAATGGTCAGGTATTTGTGGCGTCGTCATCCAATTTGCGCGGCGCGCGGGCGGCGTCGATATGATCGATGTGTCGCGTCGCCTGGGGCCAAATCGCGTCACACTTCGCCGTGAGAAAGTCCAGCGTTACAACAGCAACAAGACGGATCTCGGCCACAATATAAATTAACACTTCAGTACTGTTAGATGCACCCTTGCACTAAAATTCCTTTTGTCTGAGGCAATTTGGCAACATTAAGTAGATAAATTGTTACCCAGTTTCTCTTTCAGCAGCAGTTTTTAGTTTCGAAAAACATTTACAACAGGGTAATGCTCTTACAATATGATTAGAGAGAGAGAGAGAGAGAGAGAAAGGGACTTTGTTAGTACTCTACTTACCAGAGGCCGACTACGAGATAAATAACATAAATTACAGATGTTTCGTTATTTTTCTGGTGTTTCTACACGAAAAAGTGAAGGGCGTAAAAGTGCATGAAATACAAATATACCATTTATGAACCAGAACCCTTGGTACGTCTATCCAATCTACAAAAAACACAAATGTGCTTGCTGAAGTAGAGATCAAAATAGAAGTGGTCAGTTTTTTAATGTGTTTATTATTAAGAAGATAACATTCTGTTTTATGTACTATATCACCATAATCACTTACGCCTCCCCGTTTACGGTATTTCGTGTATTGAGTCATGAACTATTTCATTTTCCGTTCCTTTTACAGGCTAGAATTGCTTGAAGATCCAACAGATTATTTCCAAAGTGTTTTATTGGCTACGATTTTAACGTCCTGACCTCTCTCTGCCTTTATTTGATGTGTTGTTTGTTGTAATAGTAATATAGAAAACTGTATCCATGATCCAGTGATCAAAGATTTTTCTTTAATGGCTTTTGCCATAGTGACGTAAAACAATGACTTAGGTCATGATCACGACAAGGTTTGAAAAATTTCATGCAGGGAACATGCAGCCCACTCGACAAGATAGGAAAATACATCACGAGTTTAAGCGTATTTGTTTTTTTTTGTAGCATAAATATACTACTATATAGTGCAGTGATATCTTGGACTATCCATTATTGTAAGAATGACATAGATGTCATTATTAAATGCAAAAGTTCTTATATCCGTTTGATAATTAGGACTACCAGACAGCCATGTACGAGTGGCCCAGTTCTTGGCATCAAGGGGTATAATGTGAACGTCGACACGCTAAGAAGAATTAAGTTTCGTAGACTGGTCTCCCCTGTTGGCTCCCATAGTTTTATATTTTGTTTAGTGTACTTGACTCTCCTGACACTGATTAGTGAAGAGCAAACTTGTCGAATCAATTGAGATGATATTAAGATAAATATAAAGGTTTGAAAATGAAACTTTTTCGGTCTGATACGGGGCGCACTATAAGTTTCCGGAATGAATATGAAAAAATACTATTAAAGGTACAAAATTAATTTATTGTGTTTCAAAATAATCTCCCTTGGCGTCTATGTACTTTTTCATTCGATGAAACCAGTTTTGAAAACTTTTGTGCCACTCCTCTGTGGTGACCTCTGAAACGTGTTTTTCATACTCCTCGACAGCCTCTTCTGGTGATGAAAATCGTTGACCGCGTAATTGGTTCTTAATTTTTGGGAACAGAAAAAAGTCACAAGGTGCCAGGTCGGGACTGTATGCAGGATGACTCATGAGTTCAACATTTTTCGCCTTCAAAAAGTCGTTTGTCTGTCTGGCCGTGTGAGAACTAGCATTGTCGTGGTGCAGGATGATACGGCGTTTACGGTTATTTTTACGGAGTTCGTCAATAACTTCCGGCAAAGAAATGGTCGTGTACCAGTCACTATTCACTGTACGACGATTCTCTAAAGCAACAGTAGCCACGTGTCCAGTTTTATCAAAAAAAAGAAGCAATCATCCGCTTAGATGCACTTTTCACGCGCGCCGCTTTGGTTGGTTTCGGCTCATCTTGAAAGACCCATACGCTCGATTGCTGCTTTGTTTTGGGATCGTAGCAATAAATCCATGTTTAGTCACCTGTTACTATGTCCCACACCAAATTTGACGCACCTTCGTTGAATCTGGTAAGCATGGCACTGCACCAAGTGACGCGGTCCGTTTTTTGAGCCTCGGTCCAGTTGTGTGGGATCCACCGCGAGCACAGCTTTCTCACACCCAAATGTTTGTGTAGGATTAATTATATTTGACTCATGCCTATTTCTAAGGATGCGCGAATTTCATGGTAGGTCACATGCCTATCTGTTTCAATCATACGGCGCACAGCATTGATGTTTTTGTTGGTCACAGCGGTGGACGGCCGACCATCGCGAGATTCGTCACTGAGATTGATACGACCACGCTTGAATTCTGCAAACCAGCTATAAACAGTTGTCTTGCATGGTGCTTTATTGCCAAAAGCTGTTTCAAGCCGAGCGATGCTCTGTTGAGCTGTCAAATTACACTTAAAATCGTAGAAAATCATACTACGAAAATTTTCCCGAGTTAAATCCATGTTGATGCAGACACACAATTTTTTAAATGGAGCCACAAGGTAAAAACAAAAGACAGTCAGATGAAACAAACTGCATTCTACAGCCAAAGAGTTCTATTTTCAAATGTTGCAATAAATTTTTAAATATTGTTTATGTAAGTGGCCAGTTCCGGAAACTTACAGTGCGCCCTATGTAAAGGCACCACACCTATCATGAAATAACGAAGCATAAATACAGCAAAGTCCTTTATAATTATTTAAATCCATAATTTGTCACATCCATAGTCGAATAATCAAATTTTTTAAAAACTTTGCCCAGAATGAATAACAGTTTATTTATGTTAATATTCATAAACTATCATATACCCATTAATATTTAACAACGCAAGATTAGTAATTGAATCTGTATCATTAGCGTGATGTAGAAATTAATGTATTTGTTTTGCTAAGTAGCCGAAATTATCTTACTAGTTGAATATATTAGTATAATAGCATCGTAGTTCACTGGTGGTTTACGAATGGTTGCTGGTTCTGGATGGCCACTAGCGGTGTTGTAATGTGGTACATTACTAATGACGAGTTCATATTGGTCGAGTCTTCTGGAAGGTTCTTGAAGAGATTGCTTGGCAATAAGTCCGCATTTGCTAAGTTAGTTTAAGTTTTTGTTAATTATTGTTGTTACTATGTGGTCAGTGAATATATTTTCTATTGGTAGTTTTAAGTTTAAAAGAAGAAACTTGTTACTAGCATAGATGAAGGACCCGGTTCGGAGTTTTACTTCAAAGTCGTAAAAATTTGTTAACCCTTCGCTTTCTGCAAACTAGATAACAATAAAGAATCCATTGTAAAGATCCAAATATAGTTTCCCCTAGTTTTTCCAAACAAATTCGTGAGCCAGATAAAACTGTCAGCCCTAGATTTAACTGATAATATCTCTGACGTAATGGTTAACTCCTGCTATTCAGAGATTCTGGGTTCGATCCCCGATCTGGTCAAGATGGAAAATGATTTTTCTGATTAGCCTGGGATCTTGGATATTATTTAGCATTGGTTATAAAACATAGTTATCCTTAAGTTAGTATCCATGAACACAGGCCTTGAATTTACTTTAAAGCTAACTCTGTGTTATTAGTCCCCATGTATTTATACACTTATGCTTGAGCAGCAATCTGATAAATATAAAGAAACAAGTCCCAATTCAACACACTTTGTAAGTCGTAAGTGTGAACTAAGATTCTGTATGACCAGTGATCACTTGCAGTGAAGCAACCGGCATTAGCATGCAATAACCACGGATTTAGTGCAGCCCACGCTGGCTCAATGCATACGATCAATATGCTAATCGGTACAAGGTCAATAAACCAATTTACCAAAATTTTGGAACTCGACAGCGAAGTAATGTGTATTGTTGAATAAGAGCACTAAAAGCTCATATACACTTATGTTCAAAATTTGGGCGAGTGTGCATCATGGTCAATCGGCCCCGTACACAGTGTCAGAGTTTTTTGTAACCGACTTTCAGACATGTCCTTTATCGATCATCAAATTGCAGCCGGGGCCAACGGTTTAACGTGCCTTCTGAAGCACGGAATCCTCTTTATTCAAGCCTGCAATGTCCTAACCAAACTGGAAAACTGAAAACAAACTCTGTTTTTTTAATTGTTTTAGAGTAGGCCTACTCTACTATAATATGGACATTTTTTTCTTGGCGAGTCGACTCGTGCATTATCGCCAACACAATTATATTTATGACTAGCTATTTCCCCTAACTTCGCCTGCGTTTAGCCTATGTTTGACCCCGGGCCTTCAAATATATTCATACCAAATTTCATCAAATTCCGTTCAGCGGTTTGGCCAGACAGGCAGACACAGAATTCGCAAGTATAATATTAGTATGGAATAGTATGGAAGTAGGTATGACCAAAACTTCGTCTCGTACTAGGCATTGTCAGTGACTTCAGGTCCCTGAGAGTGGAGGTGGCTGGGTACGCAGGACAGGACAGAAGATGCACCAATGGTTTTGGTAGACACACCACACTGACAGGCCCTGTGCCCGTAGACATTTAAAATTTGAAATACGTTTTTCAAATTGAACTTTTCTACAGACCCTGAGCCTGTAGCACCAACTTCAGCTAAATACTACCACTAATGCAGTATCTCGGTGTACATAAACATTGTGTCCAGCCACGTGCCCAATCACCAGCAAGCTTATTAAATCTCATTATCATATATTACTGGCAGCTATAAACTACGGCGGTTATCCGCGCCTGTCAACTTTTCTAAATGTTTCCGTTAAATATGCCTTACGGGTCAGGTGACACGCTGTGTGTCGATATTAATGTTTATTTATATTTGCCTCATCGAAGCATTTTCCTGGTAGTATTGTCATGTTCGTTTAAAGCCCGGAACGTTTTGCCCAATAGCTTATTTTGTTCTCTATCACAGAGCTCTAAAGTTAAAGCATTCGGCTTTATTTAATTAATATAAAAAAATAAAAAAATCACCCGTTACTTTGCGGAAGTTAAAGTTACAAGCACTCACCAAATTATTTTGCTTGCTTCCGCCACCAGTTAGTTCATACAAACTTTTGTCGGCCGGCACCCACTACTATTAGTCCCAACATGTCCGCCACCATTAGTTTGCACCCTTTCATGCGACACGTGTTTCGCCTCTACGCGAGGCATCTTCATGCATTAGACCTGCTGTTAATAGCTCGACGTATAAACGACGAATGAACTATTCGGCTTTATATCTCAATGCGAACGCTAAAAATAATTACATCATTTTTTCTCCTTGTCGTTAATGCAAATAAAACAAAACAAATGTTAATTCACTGGCTCTTTCTGATAGGTGGTAGATTCCAGTACCAACATCATGGTAAAGAACGGTTGGCGTAAAGCAGGCAGTTGGTTCTGAAAAGTGTAGACTATTGACGCAGGCGCGGGAAACAGCTAGTTTCTAATAAACTCAATTATTTGAAAGTGAAATTAAATTATACCAAAATGTCTTGTTATAAAATGAATGGTTATTATTATTTAATTAGTAGTGTTTCGTTATCAAATGCTTTGTAATAATTAATGAAATAATTGTAAGCTTGAATGCGAGCTTTCTCTTGTAAGCGCAGATTAAATATCGTTTAGCAGAACACTGCAAATTAAATGGAAGTTATCCAATTAATCAACCTAAAATGTTATAACATTAATTGAATATTACCTACCTACCTATTACCTATTAATATTATCACTAGGCATTGCCTGTGGGTGTGGTTCACTTTTATATTTTACCAAAATTAACGCTTTTCAAGTTGTCTAACTTGTCTTACAAACATGTTGCATGCCGTACGGCTGTTTGTGGTCTAAGATCTTGTAATTGCTATATATAATCATCGTACACCCATAATACGCAATAAAGTTGATTGATTGATTGTCTTTGTACCTCATGTCTCTGTGGTCCAACGGTTAAGCCGTTTTCTTAGACCTGGAGGTGGTGGGTTCGATTTACAAGGGTCGTTAAAGGAACCACAACACAAGCCGAAAGGCGGCGAAAAATTCTAGACACTAACCAGGGTCGACTGACCTACACGATGATGAATGAATAAAATATTTGAAGAATCGCGCTCGTGACATCTCCGGTGTTGCAGGCGTTCATAGGCTACGGTAACCACTTACCATCAGGTGGGCCGTACACCTGTTTGCCTACTTAGTTGTATAAAAAAATCTTTAGATAATTTATTTATTTATTCAATCTCTTTCTTTCAAATAGTGCCTTACCGGTCTGTTCCTCAGGTTGGTTGCTTCGGGTACAAGGGCCACTTTTCTATCTCTTTGTATTGAGTCAGTTCTTCATGTTATTTGGCATAAAAGTATTTTTTATCAGACCAGATAGACTCTGCTTCATTATTCTATTTTTAATTTTGCTGTAGGTAGTCCCCTCGACGCAACTATTCCCCGTTGAGCAGTGAGGAAAAAGCAAAAAATAAATATTCTGTGATCTATGTTAGCATAACATAGACATTTAGACTTTTCCAACATTCTGGTACAACCTACAATAATCAGTCCACGTGATCTATACTATTAAAAATCAATGCAAATGTCATTACCAGTGCCGCAAAATCTAGGACCATGACTTACAGCGTACCTAGGCTCCGAAGCGTAAGCTGACGACGCAACTAGAAATACACGCTAGGATGATGATGATGATATACTATTAAAAATAAACTCCAAAAAACATTTCTACAACATTTCTTCCCTTTTACATGGTATCTCGTTTACAACAAAAGACTTTAACAACCCAATCATTACAAGTTATTTTCTGCAGTTTCTCTGAAATAATTGCTTATAATTAGCGACTATCATTCGCGATACGCTACTTGTCGAAGTTATCATTATTTTTTTTGTCTGTACGCGTGCGTGCCTTATTGCAATACCTGTTTTTTCACTTGGGAAAAATTGCTTTTATTTCCTATTCGATTAAAGTTCAATAAATTGGCACGCAATGTTGGCCACTAACACACCTCGGGTCATGTTCCTGTTGGTCTGGTTTCCCTGTAAAAAGGGTTACGGAGGTCAGACTGCAGTTACCCTATTGTAATAACGATTGGCGCGAAATCTAGGACCATGACTTACAGCGTACCCTAGGCTCCGAAGCGTAAGCTGAAGACGCAACTAGGAATACCTGCTTGGATGATGAAAGTGGCACGCTGTTTGTACGTATTTTCGGTTTTATCAAGTGAGGGTAGGTTTTGAAATTGCAAACGCGTAGAAGTCTAATTTCAACCTAACTCAAATATCGCCTCGCCAAGAGTCCTAGCCAAATATAGGAGAAAAATTAGTAGTAATACCAAGATTGAAACCAACATACGCTCAAATGTAAAATACCGCTAATGCTACTGATAGGGTTGTCAACTTTTTTTTGACGAAATATAGTAGTAGTAAGGTATCAAGAATAAAGTACATTTCTAAATAATATAGTATTTTATGCAAAAATGAAAAAAATAGACAAAGATATACCTATTTCTTCTTACCTATTTATTTTGTAGGTAAAACTAAAATTGCAATTTTTACAACGTTTTGTATAAAACTGTGGGGATTTTGCTTATTGATTGTCCTATTTCTCTTAACATATATATTTTATTTCGTTATGACCTCAACCTTTCATAAGAAATAACAATTATCTAATAAGTAAATTTATGACCTTACCAAAATGCCATAGCAAAAATAAAACGATGTGTTTTTTTTTTATATAAAATAATATTTTGCTGCTGACAATTTAATATTGAGAAGTTCGGAAGCAATCATACTTTTAGCAATTTTTTATTCTCCGCTAAAAATTAGTATAAAAACGCGTTCCAAAAATTTTAAAATAAGTCTTTGTTTGTTTGTAGGTTTCGGTGTCGAAAATATAGTATTTTTGCTTTCAACAGTATATAGTACGGAGACCCGAAATATAGTAAAATACTATATAATATACGGTTGGCAATCCTAGCTCCTGATGTTCACAACTGGTTGTTTACGAGAACTTTTCGCAACCAGTTGCGATAGAAGATTATTAGGTCCTGTTACAGGAGTAGGTGTAAGTAAAGAGGAAAATTTACCGCAATGATAGTGAATCTCGACCATAGGGGATGTAGAGGCAAATAATAGGTACTTTTGTAGTAGAGGGTCGATTATTCTTTCAAATAAATTGAATATCAAGTACTAAGTAATAAAATTTTAAATTAATTGAAATATAACTGCGAATTAAAACCGTACAGTTCTCTATTTCATTTACACGGGTTGTGTTAATGTTCCGTTAATTTCAGCATGTTATAATTATTAAACTGCAGTATCGCGTGTTACTGTAAGTCTGTAACCTCAGCCAGGGCACTTCACTAACCTAAACTCTGGGGCAGAATTTTAATTGAATTGACCTCGTATGAGGGCCGCAGTCTAGTTTTCTAGGTTTATAGAGTGTAGCCTAGATTCGAAGACAGAATCGATTAGTTTTAGGATAACGAAAAAATATAATTTTCCCGCTAGCTCCTGCCCGGATATTCACACGTTTTTTCAGGGAACCCTTTTATACAAGGAAACCAGACCAATAGGAACATGATCCGTGGTGTATAATGGCTAACACTGTCGTCAGATTTTTTCAGGCTGATTCGTCTGACACAGACTGACGTGTTATCGAGCGATAAGAACCGGGACTAACGGCTTTAAGTGCCTTCCGGAGCATAGAGAAGCTCGAGATAGAAAATGCCATTAATGGCGACCAATTACGCCGTAAAACCATTAACGCCGTCGCGGCGTTTGAAACATGCATTCGCTACGGATACGTGCGCCGCGCTCAACTGTCGAGCTACTTGCGTACAACTGCCTATGTGTATGCGAAATTAAAGGAAGATACTTAGACTTTGTGGACAAAACGTGAAGAGGTCTATTGTAATAACTTTTCATAAAATATGGCATACAACCAAACTCTAAGTAGTTAGATATAATGGGAGCCAAGATAAAAAGAAATAAAGTGGTTTACCACAGTTAAATCACGCTAAAACATAAAAATAACCGATACCACGTCCGTAGCCTCCTATTTCAAAGTTCCGGCTCGCTACCGTTGTCGGCTCGTTCTCACAACACCTAATTTAATTTGGATTAGTTCTAGATGTCGTCGTTTTGTCGTAGCGACCACCTCGTGTCGGCACGTCGCCGGAGCGTGGCCGTGACGGATACTGTTATTAGCTTGCCGCTGTGCCATCTCATAGTCGTTTTGTCGTAGTAGTAGGTAGCGTAAGATGAGCATACGGTCAACATATTCAATAATTTTTAAATGTCGTTGTTTAATCATTATACAGCAAGACTTGTGGTTAGGTGAATTCAGAGTTTCCAAACGTTTACTGGAAAGTAAATAAGAGGGTTGCTGAAGTCGAGGCAGACCAGGTTGAGATCTGACATGTTTTTTGTCGATTACCAACTAATTGTACTTATTTAACTCACTATACGTCTTGGGAAACTGTAAGTGTAGTGAGTAGCTGTGAATAAATAAATAAATAAATATCTGTGAGCTGGCACCAGAACGCTCAACATCGTACGATCTGGAAAAGTTTTAGTTGACTTGGTAGATGATAATTATGATGTCCAAACAAAGTTTTCAGGTTTATATTAGCGTGGACAGCAGTCAGTTGTAGGTATATGTCATATTGATATGAATAGCTTATCCAAAAAGTGCAGCTATTTACTTTCTCTTATATTTTCAATATCATACTGAGCTTTCTTTTTTATTTTTACAACTAAGTAGGCAAATAGGCGTACGGCCCACCTGATGGTGTGAAGTGAAGTGGTTACTGTAGCTTATGAACGCCTGCAACACCGCAGATGTCACGAGCGCGTTGCCGACCTGCCCGCTATCAGCACAGCGACCCCTCTGGAGCCTAGCGACCCTACTCATCAGCAGGAACACAACACTGCATCACAGTGTTACTCGTATTTGGCTGCGGTCTTCTGTAGGGTGGAGGTACTTCCCCAGATGGACTACTCCTTACAAAATGTCCTACTTCTCTTGCTGTTTATTTAAACTGAATTACTTTTCGTCATTTTAGATGTTTCACTTGGCACTAAATTGTGAATAACTTTATTAAATTCAATAAAGATCTGGGATACATTCCATTATCAAGCTCTCTCAACACTCTGTTTTTACATTAAATGCCAGAGCGTGCTGGATCACTTGGACATAAAAAACATGAATGAACAAATTATACTCTGTTTTTATAAAAATAGAACCAAGTATCAGGTTCACTTCCACTCTCAAACCCTGAACCGAAAAGTTTATTTCGAGAAACATTCCATAGTGCGCTATTATCGCTTCAAAAGCTTCATGCAAAGCTCCTAGCAAAAGCATGTTATTAAAAAGCGATCGCGTGATATGCCGCCGGGCTTATTTCATACGATTTGCCTTTTTGTAATCGGTTTAAATGAAGCCACTGGTTTGGAGGCTGTGTTTAATTTCTCGGTTTTAAAAGTAGCAGTCGTGTTATTTTTTTAATATTCTTAAAGGTGTTTATTTATTTAACTTTTTTTTGCAAAAATTATGAATTTTATTTATTCTATTTAAAAAAAAAAAGATTATTATTATGATATTGTTCTTATCGCCTATTTTATAACATGTGTATGACAAATTTAGATAGGTTATTTAGAGATTACATCTGTAAACATATTTTAATCGACGAAGAATGAATGATACATGCGATAACGATGCAGACTTTTTATTGACTTTATATAAAAAAAATAAAAATAAAATATTCAATCAATCAATCATTTAATCAATCAATATTTTATTTATAAAACATTACTAAACAAACTCCAAAGATATGTCTTAAGTTTTCTTGATTTTTACACATAGAATTCAAAACTTAAATGCGGTAGAAATTGTTTATTTTACATCATATGTGGTTTAATCTTGCAATGTCCTAACCAGAGACGGGCAGCGGGAAGAAATTCCAGAGGGAAATAATGAAATACAAGGTGAAGAAAAGGGTGAATATAATTAAGATTTAAGATATTTATTCTCACAAAGAATTACATAATTTACTTACCATGAGAACAAGTGATAAACATTAAAACTTAAGGTTACGCGTACATTTTGCGGTAAATAATTAAATTAAATCACTATACCCTCTAAACAACAAAAATCAACCGCACGACCACTGGGCGAGCGCAGATGGAATGCGTACAAAGATGTATGATCGGAGTGACGGGAATTAATGGGAATAAATGGGAAATTTTCCGGAAAGGCGGCCATCTCTAGTCCTAACATCAAAATTATGCTTTCCATATCTTCGTACCTTGAAAATTCCGTATTAATGAATAATAAGTAATCGAGAACGTTCAAATTTGTACAGTTTTCCTCTTATCGCCCGCCCATATCACAGCGCGACTAATCACTCACCTGGCGACACGCTTTCCAATCGCGTTTGTAATCATTACACAGAATATATAACAAAGGATTAGGCTGAGATCATAAGGTAAATTGAATGAATTCAGTAATTACCCATTTATTCAAAAAATAAAAATAGATGGAATGATTTTCTTTTATTCAAAAAATAAAAATAGATGGAATGATTTTCTTTAGTTTTTCTTTGGAAGGAGTCGCGAAAGTAAGACGCCGTTAGTCAAATAAATATTACAATTTAAACACATACATAACTAAGTATTTAACAATGTATCCTTGTTGTGCAATAGAGTTTTGTATTGTATTGTATTGTAAGCAGAAACTCGTATTAATTTTTAGGTTTATTTTAATGATCGATCGTAAATCAAATAGGTCGAAGAAGAGTTGTATTTCTATATTAGATTTATTTAAGGAAAAATAAATAAAATCCATGAGAAGAACCTTTGTGCTACCTAAAAGTACGAAAAATGTCATTTACGTATCCATACTAATATTATAAATGCGAAAGTCTGTCTGTCTGTCCGTCTGTTTGTAACGCTTTCACGGCCAAACCGCTTAACGGATTTTCATGAAATTTGGTACGAATATAGTTGAAAACCCCAGGTCAAACATAGGCTACTTTTTGACACAGGCGGAGCTGCGGGACAAAGCTAGTATTACATAAACAAAGGTTTAGAAAATTACAAACGTCACCTTGGTTACCAAACTAGGCAAAACCCTGTATTTTGGGAACCAAAAAAGTATACAAGTAGTAACAAAAATATAGATTAAGCAGCGAAAGGGTTAAATTAAGAATTAAACAGTATTCTCAGCTCCCATGTGACTAGCCCTTAACATCTCGCGACTAAACTGGATCGCACTACCAGGAAAATAAGTTTAACCGCGCGGGAGTGACTGCGGTCATATTTACAGAGAACGGCTTTTGTATGAAAAGCCAATCCGGCTTGTGGTCACAGACAAATAATATTACATACAGAAGACAAGTCGTAATCACATTGGCGATTTGTGTACTTCATGATGACTCAATGTGTGATGTATATTGTAATCACGACCATGCCATTAAATGACTAACTAGAACTGATCATGTCGATCGTTTAATAGCAATTACACATTCATGTTTACTTATTCCGCTGGCTCAGTGACCCGAAGTGGATCTTGACCTCCGAAACAAGAGAGCGCCAGAGAGCTATTCTATTTCTATTCTGTGTCCATCTATCATTCAAATTAAAAAGAAAATAGGCCTAAACTGTCTGATTTTTCAGACTTTCACAAATGCCGATATAGGAAAATCTAAGGACTGCTTATATATGCAGATAGCAATCTATCAATAACAATTGGGATCAACTGCTTAACATGCCTTCGAAAGCATGCAGGCGCTCGAGATTGAATAAGGACTGAGTTTGAATTTTGCTTGACACACGCATGTACAGAAATGCGTCCCGTGCTAGGCTATCGAGCTCTTCAAACCTTTTCTTCTATAGTAAATATTATTCACTCTGTATTGTGGTATTTCATATTGTTGCACTGACTGATGATAGGTGGTCTAGTAATTGCTCGGTTTTCAGAACTGATTACTGATATCTTAATGCCTTTGAACGAGTCTTTTTAAATTTGGGATGAAAATTATACGAAGTAGTGAAGTGAGTGTAGTGAATATAGGCAGCTGTCGCGCAGGATTCCACTTCCGTGGGAAGGAAGGAATTTCATAAGTTTTTATGAAAAAATAGACAAGAATTATGTTAAGATTGCGAGGTCAACAAAACTGTGTGTTTATAGATTATGTAAAAATCTTTTTTTTTTAAATAGGTATTTCGTGTAATAAAATAAGGTAATAAATATAACACAGATAAACCCATCGAAGTTTCCGCGGTTCGGTAATTGTTGTATGTGTACATTTGATATTTACTGAATAAATGAAAAAAAAAATAATAATAATAAATTATCGACCGATGTTACCATATTTGATGCGAATGAAAACGAAGGATTGATTTCTGTTTCAATATTTGACATTGTCAATTTAGTTAATGACATGACACACACAACATGTTGCCACCTAAAGGCGATCAGTAGCGACGTCAATGCAGGGTTTTTATTTTCTTGGTCGGGCTATATACATAGTGTAATTAAAATAATGTATTAAAATTTAATTTAAACTCTTTACTTTGCTCTTACTTTACTTTTTTCATGTACACAATAAAAAGCAAAGGATTATACATAAGAGGAAAATAAAGTACAAGGAAGCTGCTTATTTCCAAAGAAATTTCTTTCAGCAGACCCAAGAGAGGTAATGACAAGAAAAGGGTAATTAGCTTATACAAAAAAGAAAGGAAAGTGAAGACTATACTTAATTACCTAGGTAAACATTTTAGAAAATCATTGTAATATAAACATATTTAATTTAATACACAAATACCATTACAAATAATAAACTTACATATAAAATATATACATAAATATCTATTGTGCTAAGGATAGTTAATACTCATTTGTTTATTAATAAAAACTTATTTTAACTTAATGATTTCTTATGTTTTCGCGATTGTAATTCATTAAATTAAACTATTTTAATACGGTTTTATCGCGTTTATTACTTATTTATTTACACCTGACGTTTCAAACACTTTACAGCGTTCATGGTCGCAGGCAGACTAAGTTAACATTTGTCTTTGATGTCTTATGATTACAAACTACCGCCTGAAATTTTTATTGGGAACTATTCCGATTCACGCAGTATTGGCTCACAGTATATAAGGAAGGGTCTTGCAGTCTGCTTCCGAGTTTGCGATTTTATTAAGTTAATGACTGGGTCCCAACCTGGTGGTACCTGCCATCCATCCTCTCTATTGAAATTAGGATTATTTTAACTTTTGATTAAAATTTTTATCAAAGATGTTGGTGTTGCAGGCGTCCATAGCCTACGGTACGTATGCTTGTGTGTCGGGTTAAAAAAATTATACAGAAATATGATCATTCATTCTTTGTTAGAGTGTACTTGACCTGCACTTTACCGGTGATTGTGGATGGTGTATTGGTAGGGGAAGTGGGAGGGGGGGGGGGGGGTGGGGTACTGTCGCTATCTATAATTGGGATCTGCTGATCGGTCGTTTTGTTGCACAGACCAACTGGCTGTACACTTTAGACTTTAACCATAAAATTATGAATAGATGTAAGAATTACTGTCTAGTGTGAAACAGTGGGGATGAGCCTAAATTGATTTTAAGATATATTTTTATAGACTATCAAGTTCAGCGCGTATAAAGTGTGCGCCTCTACATTTCGATCCATATTTCATGGTTTTCATCTGTACAAATTATTCATTCTTTTAAACTAAACTGGAAACAACAATATTATAAAGTATGCTTCCCAGAGAATCAAACTCACAATCTCCGAATACAATACAATATAATATAACTTTATTACCCACATGTGGGAAATCACAAAACTGAAATTGATACCTCTGTTTTCTTTCATCACTTCTTATGCCGCCAAGGAAAAATAAAGAGCTATTTCCTAAAGCCGTAGATTACTTGATAATGTCTATGGTGTGCGCTCTATGTACCTACTCTTAAACGGACATCCGTGTTGCAACTAACAGTCACAACAACCATTGTCGGCAGAACAAAGATTTGTCGAGGCCTCCTCTGATACTCCGATACTACGATCAGATCAGTGGTGCCCACAGAAATAAGATTAGATAGATGTGCCATGTCATGTCAGAAGGCAGTCGCTCTTGTGTAATAACCAGTACTGCCAAATCTAGGACCACGATTAAAGCGTACCCTGGGCTCCGAAGCGTAAGCTGACACGCTAGGATGAAGAGAAGAAGTGGCATGTCACACCCTGGACACTCAATACCTATTTACTACACACATTTGTAAATGTGTTTGCTGTCTTACCGTATCTGCGTCATAGTCGTCGCAGCGACCGGGTGACCGAAGCGTCATATTTGCATTGTTTTGCTCTCGATAGTGAGGCGCGGTATCTGTTTCGGGTGGGAGGGTGTGAGTGTCCGTTTTTTACGTTAGTACTACTAATAATACTGTTACAATGTGTCTCAAGTCTTAACTATATATATTGAGGCTTAACTTTGCCATACAGGAAGACACTTCCACTTAATCTTATTTCTGTGGTGGTGCCGAAAGGTCGCCGGTTGGAAATTATCTGATAACCTATCTGATGGTTGGCTCGTTAGACAAAGGCGACTCATTGTTGGTGTTACAACATTTTTGTTACTGAAAATAATGAGATTATGCATTTTTATTTTAGAAGAAATATTGTTTAATTTTACAGTTAAATGGCTTTATATGATGAGGAAATATAAACTTTTAACTAACGACGATGCGATTAACTTAAAGCGATATGTCGAAGAATTCAATGCTAAAATAGATGTCCATTTTTTGTGAAGTAGGTTGGTAGGTATTAGATTCAGATATTTTAATAACAAATATTTGATTTGCCAGTAATTCTATCTCTCATTTTAGCGCCTTTCCAGTTGCATCTTTGGAGCTCAAGGTATGCTTTTCATCTTTTTCTTCTTGAAGACATTCAACCGATCTTCATACAATTTAGGTCCAAAAGTGAAAAGTTAGCTTATTCTTTTAGATGATGTCTACCTCATCATTTCTTACTACTACATGAGATACCAAAACTGTGTCAGCATTGTACTTGCAAGAAGGAAACCGACCGAGCGGTAGCGTAAGTCAATAAGTGATCAAAATTATTTAAGTCCCTATGTAGCCATTATGACTCGAAAAAGATTTCCGTATTTCTGATTTTAGTAGAGTTATATCATGTTGGTGTCTTTAAATAAAAAATAACTTGGGATCTTTAAATGAACTTACAGCCCTGTGAAATAAGTGATTTCAGTGTCTGTCTGGAAACGTTGCTAATTGTCTGCGACGGAAATGGACGATTCATAGCTTCATTTGTTCTAAAAGCATTTAGCAACAGAGGATTAGGGCTGACAAATTAGAGTTAGGTCATAATAAAATAAAAAAAAAAAAATAACAGATAATACAATAAGTATTATTACCAGGAGAGTGTTTGTTACCGTTTTAGCGTGACCACACATTGCGCTATTTGCCCAAATATTTGTGATTGCATGTTTTACCAAAGTATCACTTAATACGTACGTATACAAATAGATACAAATCTTACCCAAGGCTCATTGTTCTCTGTATACTACATATTATGTAACCCAAACAGACGAGCAGAGAATGATAATGAGTGCTACGTGGGGCGCACTATAAGTTTCCGGAATGAATATGAAAAAATACTATTAAAGGTACAAAATTAATTTATTGTTTTTCAAAATAATCTCCCTTGGCGTCTATGCACTTTTTCATTCGATGAAACCAGTTTTGAAAACTTTTGTGCCACTCCTCTGTGGTGACCTCTGAAACGTGTTTTTCATACTCCTCGACAGCCTCTTCTGGTAATGAAAATCGTTGAACGCGTAATTGGTTCTTAATTTTTGGGAACAGAAAAAAGTCACAAGGTGCCAGGTCGGGACTGTATGCAGGATGACTCATGAGTTCTACATTTTTCGTCTTCAAAAAGTCGTTTGTCTGTCTGGCCGTGTGAGAACTAGCATTGTCGTGGTGCAGGATGATACGGCGTTTACGGTTATTTTTACGGAGTTCGTCAATAACTTCCGGCAAACAAATGGTCGTGTACCAGTCACTATTCACTGTACGACGATTCTCTAAAGCAACAGTAGCCACGTGTCCAGTTTTATTAAAAAAAGAAGCAATCATCCGCTTAGATGCACTTTTCACGCGCGCCACTTTGGTTGGTTTCGGCTCATCTTGAAAGACCCATACGCTCGATTGCTGCTTTGTTTTGGGATCGTAGCAATAAATCCATATTTCGTCACCTGTTACTATGTCCCACACCAAATTTGACGCACCTTCGTTGAATCTGGTAAGCATGGCACTGCACCAAGTGACGCGGTCCGTTTTTTGAGCCTCGGTCAAGTTGTGTGGGATCCACCGCGAGCACAGCTTTCTCACACCCAAATGTTTGTGTAGGATTAATTGTATTTGACTCATGTCTATTTCTAAGGATGCGCGAATTTCATGGTAGGTCACATGCCTGTCTGTTTCAATCATACGGCGCACAGCATTGATGTTTTTGTTGGTCACAGCGGTGGACGGCTGACCATCGCGAGATTCGTCACTGAGATTGATACGACCACGCTTGAATTCTGCAAACCAGCTATAAACAGTTGTCTTGCATGGTGCTTCATTGCCAAAAGCTGTTTCAAGCCGAGCGATGCTCTGTTGAGCTGTCAAATTACACTTAAAATCGTAGAAAATCATACTACGAAAATTTTCCCGAGTTAAATCCATGTTGATGCAGACACACAATTTTTTAAATGGCGCCACAAGGTAAAAACAAAAGACAGTCAGATGAAACAAACTGCATTCTACAGCCAAAGAGTTCTATTTTCAAATGTTGCAATAAATTTTTAAATATTGTTTATGTAAGTGGCCAGTTCCGGAAACTTACAGTGCGCCCTTAATACAGCAGACCTTAAATGAAACCATTCCATCTCAGTCTCAGTTTGTCTTCAGAAATCTGAAAAAAAAAACATAAATAGAATATCAGACAATAGAACCTTTGAAACTCTAAAAGTACTCGAACAATTTTCAATTTTCTAAATCTAGCTAATATTTTTAATTTAATGCAAGACCACGTCATAAATGATCAGTTTTACTTTAACAGTGTCAACCCTAGTTAAAGCCGTGATTCCTATATCGTGCCTGCAAACTAAATGTTAATAACACAATATATTTTCAATAACATTTACTACTTATAATTAAATATTCGCCTTTCTATTTGCGCGTGTCGAGTGAGGGCAGAACTTAATTGAAGTAATTAAACCCAGCTATCTTTTATGCCTACAGGATTTTAAATGTCTATAAATATAATTATTCAATTACCCTCGTCGCTTTCCGATTAAAGTAGACTACTCCAACTGCTTGTCGTAAAAGTCGACTAAGCAGTAAAAATAGCTAGTTAGATGGCATATTTTTAGTAGAGTAACGATAGAAACTGTCCTAGATGTTACTTTGCTGTTTCCCATTGTTCCACATCATGTGTTAGCTTACAAACTTCTTCAAGATATGGAAAAGATATAGATAATTATTATTTGATTGAAATCTGAACTTATATTACCATAACATTCAGTGCCGCCAAATATAGGACCGTAACTACAGAGTACCTTAGACTCCAAAGCGTAAGTTGAGGACGCAACTAGAAAAAACACGCTTGGACGACGAATCCGAATTTACAAAAAACAAATAACATCAAAAACACATTATTTCCTTGGTAATTATGCGATCGAAGTCGTTTGTAAAAGATTCCAATTGCTAACGAAGTTCACAGCAAAGGCTTTGTGTGATGCCAGTCAATCGATCGATTTAAAATACCGATAGACAGGGTCAAAGTTCACAGAGCTTTTGATTTATGAGACCAAATGTTGTGTCAGCTCTTATCAGGAGAAAGTGATTTGGAAATTATTCTGGCAGAGATGTATGCAGTCGTAATGTACTGTGTTAGATGTTATTTGTTGTCGATTTGATAAGCATTCGATTTAAACAGATTAATGATGTATTTGGCGGAATTAGGTTCAGTTTTTATTTTGAGTGTACATGATTTTCTGTAAAAGAGTTTTAAAATGACTGAGACTTTAAATAGAGATTCTTGGTCATGAGTTGGCAGCAATAAAGGGACACCCTAAATGCGACACGAGCCTCAATGTCTGCGCACCCATGTAAGTCAAAACGGATGCTAGTCTGCCAACCTGTAAAATAAAAACGAAAAGAGTGAGTTGAGTGTACATGATTTTAGATCTCTTTTTTCGCAATTAGCTAAGCTAAGACCATTCGCTATCGGTTAATTGCTAATAAATGTAGTGACTGGACCTAGGTATCGCTGGAGCGATGAGGGGCTGTAGGATCTACCGAGACTGGGAGTGAGCGACTGGCGGCAACTGGTACAAGTCCGAAAGAAAATGCGCCGTCTCGTATTAGAGGCCAAGATCGACTTGAGGTTTCTGCGCCGTCGTAGTTAGTAAGTAATGACTGAAACTAGGTACAAAACAAATCTAAATTACATGTTTGCAGCGGTTCTAGAAAAAAATCAATCATGATTAGGTATTGTTATAATTTACTTACTCATGATAACACTTGCAGGGTTAATAAACTAGTAAATGCCCTTTTAAAACTATATATCTCTGAACCTGAATTGGCACAGTAGTAACTAATCAATTCTCCTAAAACTAATTTTGTTTGATCGAGACATTGAGTAATTGGAATAAAGTTCCTAGCAATCTCTATTACTCATAAGCTTATAACTCATCCACATTATCTTATTTAGAATCATGCTCATGAATCATCAAGTACAGTTTTGATAAACAATTGAATCAACAATCGTTATGGAGACTAAATGTTTAGCTCTGGAAGTTCCAGGACTAATTGTTATACGAAATGACACATTCGCGTCTTCTTAGAGAACCACAAATTTTTGCCTTGTACACTCATAAATTATTATTAGCCTGTTGAACTTTAAATTTACTTATATTATTATAATAATTAATAATAATTAATATATTATGGTACATCTGAGCGATAAAATTAGAAATAGTAAGATAAGGAAAAGGTGTGGTGTGAATGAGGATGTAGTGACAAAGATAGAAAATGGCATGTTAAGATGGTTTGGGCATGTAGAAAGGATGGATAAAAGGAGACTTACGAAAGGTATTTACAAATCAAAGGTGACAGGAAAAGTCGGTAAGGGCCGGCCTCGGAGAACATACTGCGACCAAATCGTAGACATATTTAAAAAAGGGAGATGTCAGGAGTACCCGTAATCGACGAGCGTGTATGACGAGAGTGATGAGCGTAGAAGAAGCGAGGGAAGTCTGTAAGGATCGTAGCAAATGGAAATCCGCAGTCTCTGCCTACCCCTACGGGAAAAAGGCGTGATAGTATGTATGTATGTTAAGGTCACAAATTCTTTCCTTGCACTGTGCAATGCATGTTCTAGCATTGTTCTAGGTAATATTATTCTATGTTAATAATTAGGTGTTTCCTCCGGGTTCCACCCGGCTGTGGCGTGTATTTACCTTTCCTAGGATAAACCTTTTTCTAGACTTGTGTCATTGTATATTAAGTTACACAAATTGTGTGAACTGGACTTACTTTACGATAGTCCTAGTGTATTTTAAAGTAAAGTTTTGAAATATAATGTAACTACATATTTCTTAGTGTTTAAATTTTAAGTAGGTTATTTATGCTTAGTCCATTTTGTTCAATAATTTCTGTATAATATGATTAAAAAAATACTTGATGTAACTATAAATAATATGTCAATTTAAATTATTTATGCAAAAGTTACTGATAAGTTATTTTGATTCAAATTGTATAAAATTTTAACTTTTAATTTTAAATTAATTTGTGAGTTGTTAATTCTTGATATGAATAATATTATTTGACAATGTTGTGCATGTCTGTAATAGGTGTAAGCACTGGATAAAATTATTTATTTGATTTATTATATTTTTTATTTTTATTGATTTGGTATAATTATGATTTAATAACAAAACATCCCAACCCTATAAAAATTGTAATACTTTAATCATCAGTAAGACTGGTTATTCACATAAATTATGGCGCGTGTACATGAAGTGTTTATAGAGATATATTGCCAATGCTAGAAGTTCAATAAAATAAAACGACTTACTGATTAAAAGTGCTTATAACTGACAATTTTACGATCGTCCGGTTCTGCCTACACGATCCAAATATTATGATTAGTTTAGGTTTGCCGCCGCAATGAATCCGCCGGGATGAATGACCCGACATACAATTATTTTGCGCGAGGTGAGTTTTGGTATTTTTTTTCTAAGTCTTATTGCAACTGAGTGTTCAGTTTCAACGAATTGATGGTTCAATTGAAATTGGGCCACCTTCTTGACCTGTCCATCGAGTCAGTCAAATTTTTACTAAAAGTGTCCTGCCACTTTCTCGGCTTCATCGGTTATATCAGGTTACCCCGAATGCCACCTGTACAGCGTTCTCATTATTTTTATACAGGTCTTCTAGTATGCAGAGCGCGTCTAAAAAGCCGTAAAAGCTTTATCAGATCTACGGCACCTCTATATTCACAGCCATCAGAGAGCGAGGATCGGAGGGTGGATGCCCTCAAACCCTCCTCCCAATAAGTATGTCCTCGTTCGGGAGCGTCTTCCTCGGGGCATACGCTATCCTAGTCAATATGGAGATCCTTGAATCGTCTGCGAGCCCAGGCCCTTCCTTCAGGGTCGGCAATGCGCTCGTGACATCTCAGGTGTTGCAGGCGTTCATAGGCTACGGTAACCACTTACCATCAAGTGGACCGTACGCCTGTTTGCCTAATTAGTTGTATAAAAAACCGGTAGAGAATTCTACTTCTTCAATGTATTATTGTTTGGCAGTAAGATTTTAACAGCATTAAGCACATACAATAAAAGGAGTAGTTTTGAACCAGATCTTCGATGGACATTGTTTGAACAGTGCACGCATACATATGCATTAGCATTGAGCTATCAAGATCCGTGGGTGCTCATTGCCGTAAAAATATGTGTATCAAATGAGTGTCTTAGTGTGGGAATCACTTACCGTGACTGTGCGTAGATTTGTAGGGTTTGACTACGAGCGGGCTGAAGACTGTCAAACAAAATTTGGAAGGGAAGCGCGCCAATTGTAAATGCCGTTGACGTAATTATAATTCGAATTGGAACAAATTTCATTCGAATCAACGGTTTGTCATTCTTATAAATAGTCCGCACAATGTTGGTTTAATTATGGTAATTACGTTAACGTTTTTTGCCATATTTAACGAATAAACAATTAAAATATTATAACGAAAGGGGCAAATTACAATTAATAATATTTTCATCATCGATTGAGTCATAAGGTCAATAGACACGTATACAGGGTGACAGATGTAGACAGTAATATTTTGATCTTGTAAGATATTTTGATCTTTGAATCCAATAAAGTGCAATGGAAGGAAATTTAGCGGACCTTGGGCTCAAAGGCAAACAGCCGAGGACGCTACCGGGAAGGCGTTGAGATAAGAGAAAGAGAGAAAGGGAATATTAGTATATTTCATACGTGAAAAATGTCTTTGCCTACTAATCGCGTCGAATGTGACCCCACCTTGTAAACAATAGGGGTGACAGTGATATCTTAATTCCGTATAAATTTGTACGACATAAGTCAAGTGCAAGCGTGTGACAGGTGGGGCGGGGAGGGGCGGTATAATGTAGTGAAATTTGTACCACACATCGAGAGAATCTCATAATGACATATTGTAATGGATTGTTAATTCTATTTTTGACATCCAAAATTTTGGAAAAAGAAAACAAAATATGGAACGAATACATCAAAGGTTCTTCCAAAAGCTCGGGGAAAATGGTGCAAGTTTGGTTGAGATGGTCATGAGAAGGGGAAATCACGCTGAAAACAAAGAATATATAAGGGGACAAATAAATAGAGCTCTATCTTCTTAAACATTCATGGAAAGATAGAGTGGTCTATTTCTAACCCGAAAACCATGGACCTTTAACAATGTTATTTACAAGTTAATTAAAAAAACAAAAAGATATCAGTAATCTATACAAGCCATCCACAATATTATGTTGTCATTGCAAAGTATTTGGACCAGTGTAGTCACAACGGATCACGAGTTAAATCTGTGGTTAAACTTGAACTTTACTTGTCGTGTGTCTGTCATTAACCAACCGAATCGGAAACGTTTGACGGGAACCGGCTTGTGGTTACCTCAGGTTGCGTGTTAAAGGTGGTTTCATACAAGTGACTTTTTAATGTTTTATTTTTGTTTTGTTTTTCTCAAGTGTGTGTTACATCCATGGAGTAATTACAACAAGGAGATGCCGTAATAATCGTTTTGTAAGAAAGCGTTTGTGAGGCTACACGGGGCGGAAGGCAGACGTGCGGGATGCTTGGTTTTGGCCGTGGCTCCAATCATGGAGCACGAGCAATGACAAGCTCCGCCCACTTTTGTGTCGGCGAGGCGCCAATGATTACATCACTGCGCCATTTCAAACGGCATCTCCTCTTTGTAATTACTCCATGGTTACATCACAGCTTTCAAGTGCTTTCAAGCGTCCAAGCGTGTTCTCCTAGTCGTGTCTTCATCTTCGTCATGGTTTATTTTTATCGATTTTTTTATGTGCTAGTGTCACATCTTTCAAGCTGCTTGTAGAAATCAAACAATGATAAGAGCATCGGATACTTTTGGGTTATTAAGAACAGAATTCGTTTTATGATATATACTTTATTTAAGAGAGGTAGGGCATTTTGTAAGGAGTAGTCCGTCACGGGTTACCTCCACCCTACAGAAGACCGCAGCCAAAAACACTGTGATGCAGTGACGTGTTCCTGCTGGTGAGTAGGGTCGCCAGGCTCCAGAGGGGTCGCTGTGCTGATAGCGGACAGGTCGGCAACGCGCTCGTGGCATCTCCGGTATTGCAGGCGTTCATAGGCTACGGTAATCACTTACCATCAGGTGGGCCGTACGCCTGTTTGCCTATTTAGTTGCATAAAAAAAGAAAAAAATAACTAATCTTCAAGTAACCACATGAATGGAACGTTGGTAATAAAAACAACCTTTTTCCGTTTCTGTAAACAGGAAAATTGTAACAGCCGTGTATTACAGTTAAGTATTACTTACAACCTCTCAATCAGTTAATTATAGGTCTCAAAAAGTAATTAGCAATTAGCCGTCTAGACGACGTAATAATATTTAATAATTTCTCCCTGTTTCGCGTTGAGTAATTATTGGGGACGGTTTTGATCGATTTATCAATTAATTTACGTGACAAAGTAATTTAACAGTATTATGCCTTGAATTTTAGTGGAAATTATTTTACGACTGCGGTGGAAATTAGATTTCTGATGATTATATTCAGAGACAACTGATATTTACTTTGCGTTATTAGCGTTTCCCCGGGACCAAAATAACGGAGAAAATTAAGATGCTACTTTTACGATAATTTCCAATCGTGGCATCTTCTTCGCCACGGTTTTAAACGCACAACTAGTTACCAAACAGCGAAACAAAAATATTCTCTTGTAACTGGCTAGGTAAGTTTAGTGACCAATATGGATGAAAAGGATACAAACATCCCCAGATTGGCTATACTCATGTGCTAATGTCGAAGATGAGTTAAAAACAAAAACTTCTAGCTTTGTGCGTTTATTTCTGCAGAGCTACTGCATCCTTTTATTTCATCAAAGTACTTATGTGGCAAATACCTTCCGGCACTGAACAGCGTTGTGGTCATTACAAAACGTTACTAAACGATATAAATAAACAGGCACAAAACCACAAATTATTCAAGTATGCGCTTGACCTCCGCCGCCTGGGAACGAACGCGTAATCGCGGCGGTCACATACCACGGTTCTAGCCGCTACACCTCACCGGATCTGGAAATGTAGGAGATTTGTCTAAACTCTTGAGTTGGCAAATTAGCTCGCTTATTAGAAAGCGTAGTCATCCATTCATATCGATATGGGTTACATGGTCAATAGACCCTGAGTACCCTGGTGTAATTTTTGGAACCGTCTTTTGGACGTGGTTGCTTTAACAGCCGAGACGCGTAAATACAAAGCCGATTACAACACAGACACCCATAATCTCTGCTGTATCATCGTCAGGGTTATATTCTACCTTTTGGCTCTGCTATAGTTGGGTAAAAATAATTTTAAACAAAGGCGTCATAGAAATAAACGTATTTCAAGGTTTTTGATATGTCTTGTCTTTTCGAGTAGCTAACTTGATTTTAAAATTGTTTTCTAAGGCCAATCGACCCCATATACTCTGATATCTACACTAAAAGACTTTTGTTGTGTCTGTTCGAGATTGAGTATTGTATAATCAACACAACTCATTCAAGTATGATTAATTTACATTTATCTATCATTTTCATTTGTTATTTACACTCTCACCTACCTGTCGCTAGGTCATGAACAAACTAAAATCAAAATTAAGTGACAATATTATCGAAAGATGCCGCTTGTATAATTGTGCGACGTTGCTGTTCCAAACGCGATCTTTAGGTAAAGAGATATTAGTTAGCGAGTAGGTAATGAGCTTGAGCCCTATTTTTGAAATGTGTAACTCATACATAATCGGTGAGTCGATTAATATTTGTTCGATATCGAATGATTTTCGTTCATTAACGAAGGATTTTTGTTCGTCATTTAAGTCATACATTTTAAAAATAGTCTCCAGCTCTGTATTGCGGCCGCTATTGTGAAATAATTTTATTCAAAATGTGTTCGAATCCGATCACAGCGCAGACAGTTTCTCAATGTCTGTGGTTAGTCGCGTTTGTGTTTATTTACGTATTATATTAAGTACGAAGCCGGCTGCAGAGCAGCGCCTGTCTATGTTGTAATCGGGTTTAAACCGGGACCAACGGCTTAACGTACCAAAGCACGGAAGTTACTTGCCAGACGTTTTACTGGTGCGTTGCTGGCGCTGAACATATATCTTTTTACAATATTTTCCTTCATGTTGAATCGGAATCATTTATATGCTCACTAGTTGTCGCCTACAAGTGTGGTGCATCTCCCCAGACAACGAACTACCTTCTGAACTGACCAGCGTGCCCTGACAACTGCATGCTGGATGACTTATATAGCGCTATGGATAACTCTGTACGAGTGGTCCAGTTCTGAGCATCGAAGTGGATATATTAAAAGACGAACGCCTACACGCTCAGAAGAAGAATAGCTGTCAGTCAATTTAAGAGAAGAAACTATGGTTTTCCAATCTACTTACTAATTTGACAACACAAATTCCGTTGCCACTACTGGTCTATTAAACAGGGTTAGGATTGCTACTTATATTTGTGTACCACCTATGCATTGTAAACTTACCCTATTTTATGCAAATAAATGATTTGATTGATTGATTGATTAGGTTCCATTACCAGTGGTCTTTTCTTATTATAATTGGTCCATAATCGCATCATAAAGTCACAGAAATCATAAATGCAACATTTAATACTTAATTATTTGAAATCGGCTTAAGTTAAAAATAAGGCGATGATAGAAGAAGGAGCTTGTAGAATTCAGCACTAGCCACTTCGAGATTACGGTATTCATAAACACGGTTAAAACATAAGTGTAATTAATGTATAATTTTGTTTTAATGAAACACATCTCCTTATATCCCTTACCAAAGCAATACTGGACCATTTTTTAGCCATCGTAGTTTCGCGGTTGAGGCAGTGTCGTGCGGCGTACGTAACGAGAACTCATTTATATGCCAGTTATCTCAGCCTCTATCGATACATAAATCTTTGAATATTGCTCCATATAGATTGCTAGCCACTCCTTGACTTGGTATAGTAACTGGATTATTTTCTGTTTTTCTAAGCTTTAGGGACTGAGCTTTATGGTTTTCTTTTCTTGTTTCCATATCAGTTGAATGAATGAATTAAATTTGATTATTTGATAGGAGGATGCATTCGAGCGAAGGTTTTGTGTAATATTTGATGTAGAAATTCATCATATTCAGAGTAATAGCTGAAATATTGATCATCTATTGGGAACTAGAGTAAGCAATAACAATCTTTCTTTCTTCTTGTAGGTAGAGTGTTTCGATATTTGTTTCTTTTATGTAATACTAGCTTTTTCCCGCAGCTTCGCCTGCGTTAAAAAGAAGCCTATGTTTGACCCCGGGTCTTCAACTAAATTCATGCAAAATTTCATCAAAATCTGTTCAGCGGTTTGGCCGTGAAAGCGTAACAGACAGACTCTCGCATTTATAATATTAGTAGGGATATTGAAGTATGGGTTCTTGATTATTCTTGGATATAGTAAGTATATAATTATCCTAAGTTACGTTTTGTTTCATATTCTATCAGGTGGACTACCTTATGCCTATTTCAGAAAAGAATCACAAAGATCATGAGTGCATGGACAACACATATTGTCAGAAGACACAAAATAAATTCGTCGACCATACCAGCCCCTCAATGAAACAGAGCATCTAATATTCAAACAAACAATACCGTCTCAACTAAGCAACCATGTTGCTTGTCGGCGATAAGGTATATAAACGATCAGAGGCGCGATACAGCTGATATTGCAGAACCTATCTGCTGTTGCATGCAATTTCTCATCTCCCAGTCACGCTTCAGCCATAAACCAGGAGGCGTTAGTACACGCCATGGCTGCCGATGCTACAAATACTTGTCGTTGCTTCTTGGATTAGAATACGGCAACTCAGGAAGAGCGTCTCTCTTTCGCTTACATCGATGCTTTGACATAGGTTTCAATTTAAATTGTTGTCCTATTAGGTATCAGCGAAAATTTAGGTCTTATTTTTACCCACTTTTGAGGATTTGGCTTTATATTCTAAATTGGAGTTGAAAAGCCACGTTTGCCTATAGACTTGCTATGGTACGGATCTCTGAAATCAGAAAGATGATGACTAATGGAACGTTTCTTTTGTAATCGGACTCATTTGTCTTTATTTGTCATGATAAAGACATCCCTTCGATTCATAATTATACATAGTTCTAATTCTAAGCACGATCACCTGAAACTATTCGAATAATATCCCATCTATAGCTCATGTTGTCATTGGTGGTACCATTGTGAAGTCAAATAATTTTCAACTATGTTCTTAGGGTATAAAGCTGAATTTTAAAGGTAGCAGCATTATTAACAAGTATAAGTGGTGTATGGTTTCTTCGTGCTGGTGTGATCTACTTAGCATAGTTGGTTTGCACCTTTCTTCATCATCATTAATAAGCGCTTTTTTAGTAGTATGTAAAAAAAACGTTCTATTCAAGACTACATTCTTTAAATTTACTAATTTATTTATTTGTAAATCTTTTTTGTACCACAAGTGAAAAAATACTTTGAGAATTGGCGGAATAAATGCTAAAAGCTCTCATATTTGTACATTTCCGATAACATCCTAAGCTACCTTCGGAGCCCAGGGTCGCTTTCATACTTTAGATCCAAAAAAATTATTTTGTATTTTGCCTTTTTAAAAATATCACACAGTTTGATCAATATTTTAATACAACTAGAAAGTAATAGTTAAAAGGAAATTAAAATCGTATACAAAGCTACATACAAAAACTAAATATTAAATTTGAACATTGCCTAACATATCTTGTAGGTTCCCCAACAGGTCAGCAAGGGAGCAAAACTTTATGCAGCTGATTTACTCACGCGCAGCAACAAAATGAAATAGCATCGCAGAGCGGCTGCGCAGCGTTTAATCACACCGCTGACGCGCTGCAGCGGCTGAACTCCACAAAAGATGAATGAGACGATAAATATATTTACATCTGTTCAGCCTTCCAGCCGCTGCATATGGATCGCGATGGAAACGCAATGGAGTTTGCACTTGCAAGGGTAATGATTACCAATTTTAAATTATTTATTTTCACGTAAAAGATGCGGGATGACCTGGACACGAACTCGTCAGTGGATGGCAACAAACGGCACCTGGCCGAGATAATTAGAAGTCTAAAGGGGAGGTTTTTGCCTCGTAGCGGGACACATCGGGCTACTAAAACAAAAAATTATGTATTTATATTGCCGAATATCACATGTAGACAAGTTTGTACCTTTATTCAAAATAGTAGAGTATTTGCTGACATGTTTGTTTATTTATTAAAACTTTGTTATTTTAAGCATGTAAATGGCGGGCTTAATGCCGATAAAGGATAATAATGTTCTGCTTTTCTCGCTTATTGTACTGGGGATAATTTGAATTAAGGAAAATCTAAAGTAGAATAAGTGCCATTTCTCGGTCCAGACCTAAACGCGAATTTTGATGAAATTTGGTATGAATATAGTTGAAGACAAACAAACATAGGCTACTTTTTTACGCAGGTGGAGCGGAGGCAGACGAACCGTTCAGCGGTTTGGCCGTGAAAGCGTAACAGACAGACAGACTTCCGCATTTATAATATTATTATAGTATGGATTATAGTACGGAAGTATGGATGATATACAGATATAGTAAGAACAGAATAATAAAGATGCAGAAAACCAGTATGTACCGTACCTTTTGTACCCTATTATGCTCATAATCATCTCATAAACCCCATTCGCTTATAAGCTCATCAATATGGATACATGTCCCAGGCGCACGAAGGTGCTTTTATGGGCTCGAGCTTTATAAAGTTCACGCCGAAGCTGTTCCAACGAGGAGCGATGCTTCGGTGTAAACAGTCCATTTAGTTTTATAAATGGCTAGACAGTTGGTCTAGATGTACACTACTAGTTGTGCCACGCGGTTTTTGTTGCGTTTGAACCCTAATAGAAATAATACCCTTGAATAATATTTAAGTACTTGACTATCTATTGCAGCAAAAGTTTTGTAAACTTATCTGTTGGTTTTGACCCCTTCCTGGCGTACAATACAATACAAAACTCTTTATTGCACAAGAAGCATTGTCAAATACAAGCAATTACAAGAAAAAACCTTGCAACTTCTTAAGTTCAAATTAATTAAAATGTTTGATAAGGAACCACATTTAATAACCATTAACTAATTGATTATTTTTTCCTTTTCAAATGAGTTTGAAATCAGTTCAGATTTTATTTTCAAAAACGTTTATTATCTATATTATAGTTTTAGCATATATAGTACTAGCAGCCCGGTACGTGCTTCGCTACGTATAAAGTGATAAATAAAGAACCGCTCGACCGATTTTGTGGAAACTTCACATAAACCATCTACTAAATAGTCCGAACAAAACCTAAACATTTGGTTTGGATAGGTGAGTCCGTTCGAAAAGTGGCATTGATTTTTATATATACAGATATTAATTGTGAAATAAAAATTTCAATTTGTGAAAACAATTAAGTCGTAATAAAACGTTAAAAACAAGCAACCATGTTTTCACTTACTTATTTTCAAGTTTTTTTTTGTCTTGATAATTTTTAATTCTTGAATAATTCAAAAAGTATCAGGAAAATTATATTTTTTTAAATGCAAATTTGTGCGTATTTTTATGCAGAATCGAAGAAATATAAATAATATAAAGAAAATCGAAAAAAAAAATCGACTTGCTTGAATTCAAGTTTGGGTAGCCGAGTAATCTACGAGTAGTTATCAATCTTTCTCAATAAGAGAAATCAGCATGCAATCACATAATGACGGTACAGTCAGCGAATTGTGTCATCAGTACACTCAGCTACGGACTGCGATCAGCTAGTTTGCTAGATTAAACTTTAATGGGCGGAAAATTAGACATTGTGAGGCGTGAACAGATCAAGAGCATTCGCATTCTTAATTGCACTAAAGATAATTACGTACAAAGAAATGTTGTCTGTAACAAAGAACGAAAGGCTCTTATATCAGGTAAATATCTGGATGTAAAATGCTGACAGTAAAGATTTTGGCAACAGAGTTATAAATTAAATTAAATTAAATTACTTGCATGTGCATTATCTAACGAATGTTGTAGATTAATCCGTAGCTTGATTGCATAGGCAATTCCATGCCTCTTGTTCATTCGGCGAACACAGAAGGAATAAAACAAATCAATACGCAACTTTATGCCCACAAACAGTTCAGTTCTAGCGCAGCACATAACTTCACAGTCCTCGCATAGTGAACTACATGCCTCGAGCTCAGAATCCCGCCATCCGAACATTCTCCGCAGATCACGGAACATATACGAATGCATCCAGAGCAATTAAAATAACGATCTGTTACTGACCTTTAGATTCCGTGATCGTTGGAAATGTTTATTCAAATAGGCTGCACTCAAAATGAATAATGTTTATTCTACTATATCTGTGCCGATACAATGAGTTTTTGAAAATACAATCAATAGTTTACTGTCTGTTAAGATTTTATTTGAAAATTTTTTGGTATCTTCCTGAGGTGATTCGTCAAGGGTACGGTACGCCATTTTTATAATTTATCTATTTGAAAAATTGACATTATGTACAGCAACTTTTTGTGTACAATAATTGTATTTTTCCAAAAAGTTCCGGTAGAGAATGCTTGCTAGTTTAGTTGATAACACAATTTACCTTTCTTGAAGTCCTTCAAATGAATTAAGAAGCAAGATATTTCAAGCGTTCAATATTTTGAATAAAAAGTATACCATAATACACTACAAGTCGGATCATTAAATTGTTAAAGTCACATAAGAATCTCTGTGATAAAACCTCAAACTGACCACATTCAAAATTATTGACTGTCTTCAAAATATCCTCATGATTGAAGATATCGAAATTAAAACACGTTAATGAGAAATTAAAAATCGGGAGCCACAGCGGGAGAGCCTCCATCGAATGCTAAGTATTTCAAACCTCAAGGAATTAAAGCTTGCGGTGTTAATATCATCCGGTGATCTCATTAGAATTCATTTTTAGAATACATAGGGCGCACTGTAAGTTTCCGGAACTGGCCACTTACATAAACAATATTTAAAAATTTATTGCAACATTTGAAAATAGAACTCTTTGGCTGTAGAATGCAGTTTGTTTCATCTGACTGTCTTTTGTTTTTATCTTGTGGCGCCATTTAAAAAATTGTGTGTCTGCATCAACATGGATTTAACTCGGGAAAATTTTCGTAGTATGATTTTCTACGATTTTAAGTGTAATTTGACAGCTCAACAGAGCATCGCTCGGCTTGAAACAGCTTTTGGCAATGAAGCACCATGCAAGACAACTGTTTATAGCTGGTTTGCAGAATTCAAGCGTGGTCGTATCAATCTCAGTGACGAATCTCGCGATGGTCGGCCGTCCACCGCTGTGACCAACAAAAACATCAATGCTGTGCGCCGTATGATTGAAACAGACAGGCATGTGACCTACCATGAAATTCGCGCATCCTTAGAAATAGGCATGAGTCAAATACAATTAATCCTACACAAACATTTGGGTGTGAGAAAGCTGTGCTCGCGGTGGATCCCACACAACTTGACCGAGGCTCAAAAAACGGACCGCGTCACTTGGTGCAGTGCCATGCTTACCAGATTCAACGAAGGTGCGTCAAATTTGGTGTGGGACATAGTAACAGGTGACGAAACATGGATTTATTGCTACGATCCCAAAACAAAGCAGCAATCGAGCGTATGGGTCTTTCAAGATGAGCCGAAACCAACCAAAGTGGCGCGCGTGAAAAGTGCATCTAAGCGGATGATTGCTTCTTTTTTAATAAAACTGGACACGTGGCTACTGTTGCTTTAGAGAATCGTCGTACAGTGAATAGTGACTGGTACACGACCATTTGTTTGCCGGAAGTTATTGACGAACTCCGTAAAAATAACCGTAAACGCCGTATCATCCTGCACCACGACAATGCTAGTTCTCACACGGCCAGACAGACAAACGACTTTTTGAAGGCGAAAAATGTAGAACTCATGAGTCATCCTGCATACAGTCCCGACCTGGCATCTTGTGACTTTTTTCTGTTCCCAAAAATTAAGAACCAATTACGCGGTCAACGATTTTCATCACCAGAAGAGGCTGTCGAGGAGTATGAAAAACACGTTTCAGAGGTCACCACAGAGGAGTGGCACAAAAGTTTTCAAAACTGGTTTCATCGAATGAAAAAGTGCATAGACGCCAAGGGAGATATATTTTGAAAAACAATAAATTAATTTTGTACCTTTAATAGTATTTTTTCATATTCATTCCGGAAACTTATAGTGCGCCCCACGTAATTCACGCTGTTTTCATACCTCTAAGCTTTTATACTCTCGCCGTAAAGGGCTGTTAAGTTTGCCGTACTTGTGTCACTGCGCGTATCTTCGTATCGATTGGGTTACATAGTCAATCGACCCTGTACACCCTGGTGTCTGAGTTATACTACGCGTACGTATGTATGTGTATGTCTGTGTTGGAGTCCTGAAACGAATGAGCTTATTTTGATACAGTTTGTGTGATTACAGGTGTTTTTCATGAAATTTACAAGGAATTGACTAGGCTTTCGAAAATGTATATCAACAATATAGGTTATATCAACTTTAAGGAAGTCTGCCGGATACACTTTAGTTTGTCAAAAAATATATATAAAAATGTGTGATCTGGGCTCATATAAGAAAAGTTTGGAACACGTGGATGTCCTTGCATGGGCAAATAGACGGTGTCGTCTATTCTGAAACCGGATCCCACACAGCTGCAGCAAACTTTCATCTCCTATATTTAGCTTAGTGGTAAACATTTTTTGAGAATCAACCTGCCAGGCTTGTGGGGTAAACGCCCCCCATAACTAAACGGGAAGGCTAATCAGCGTAAATTGGCGGGGTCAGCCGCACGATAACAGTAAACGAGTTCAGAAATACAGCAATATGTACCCTGTAAGACATTGTCTTGGCTAGCTCAGACAAGATATAATTATGCATTTTCGGTAGATATGAATTAATTACACTTTGAATACAAATTCTTCTTATAGTCGTCTCGTAATAGATTTGATATCAAAAAATGCTTATAACATGAATACAAATTTTAATAGATTTAGATATAATAGTCTGATTCCTTACATAAATATACACTATATACACTACACACGTGTGACACGTGTTTCGCCTCTACGCGAGGCATCTTCAGGCACTAGACCAAGCTATATGTGCAAACTAATGGTGGCGGGCATGTTGGGACTGAGTAGTGGATGGGTGGTATTTGGTAAGTGCTTGTAACTTTAACTTCCGCAAAGTAACGCCTGAATCAATTAAATAACCAAAGTTTTTGTATGATTATCAAGTTGTCTGCCTCATGATAAGTTAGAAATGTCTTATGGTGTACAAGACCCTCGAGTTTGCGCTCGCGATACGTTTTTACTGTAATGGCGGACCTCTGCAGGTTATGGCGCCTCATTTTGGAAATCGTTGTCACTTACCTGGAAGTACGAGTAGTTTTGCCAATTTATTTTATTTGATACCGTGTTAGCTTGTTTTCATTATCATCGTTGTCATTTTACAAAATAATTAGGGGTTTCTTTTGAATATAAATGGTTACGTTGGTACAACCAAACGGACTGCAAAAGGTGGAAGACCATCGTAGCCTTTTTATAGTAATGTATTAAAACTTTGTAAATTAAGAAAAGAAATATCTCATGTTGACGATAGATGGCGCATCAAAGATTTCGTATGAAAGTGCCTAAGGAGAACCAAGAAAGTTGGCACTTTTCAATGTATGGTTGTTGAACATCTGTATAGTAAATATTATGTAATCTGTTTATAATAAAATATTATATATATATATATATATATATATATATATAGTCCAGGGAAGGTTTAAAAGGTGAATATATTCGGAGGCGGTACTACTTCGGACTTCCACAACTGATATTCTGCCTAGAGTTGTTGTTTTTTATGCACCATATCCGTATCTCTCCTTTCTGTTATATTTCTAACTACCCTAAGGTTGCCTGGAAAAGATTTCTTGAACAATAAAGCCTCCTTTTGTATACATACTGTATTCACATTTTATGAAACATACTTAGTTTTGATTTTACTGTGTGCATTCTTTCTTTTCATTTCATTCACACATTTAAAATAAATAAATACAAAACTTGTGGTAAGTTCACTTACTAATGTTCATCTCCCTCATCACATGAACTAAAAACCAATTCCAATTCGGTTTATTTCGGCAGCTGTTAATTTCTACTAGCATCGGATTTAAGTATGCTCTGATCGTAAACCCGGCAGGTGTCGAGTTTTCTGATGACACCTCCGTGGCACCCAAGGTGGCATTAAAGATGCTATCGGCCACAATCTGCCAATTTGTCTGTCTGTTCAACCTGTTTCTGATCGGAAAGTAATGGACTGAGTAGCAGATATTTTTTTCAATTTTATCTGCACTTTTGTATCTCCGAGAAATGTGTTTTTTTGCCCATATGTCTCGTTTCTGCTGGTTTTGTTTTGAATGGTTATGGTTCGGATGCCCGAAGGTGGGTCATGTTTTTGTAAGTGCCAATTTCAATGTAGCACTTTCTAGGTCAATCTCGTCTTAATAGTGTGATTACCAAGTTCTCTCAATGTTATTAATAATTCTGTGATAATGTTAAGTTTCCAACGAATATATAAAAATAATCTATGATTATTTTTATTTTTAATTCAATTAAAAATATCACAAACAAATTACCCTAAAAACTTAAAAAAAAACTAACTGAAAGTAAAAATTAAAAATTAAATACTAAAAATTAAAATCTAAGCAATATCCGTTTGGCATGGTGCCAAGAACACTGGCTACGGCGTCAATATATGTATACATTACAGTGTGTATGTGAAATAAATAAATAATAATCAAAACAAATCAAAAATAGTAATTTCATAATTTCTGTGTAAGCCGGTCAAAAGAAAATCATTCCATTCAATCAATCAATCATTTCTTTATGTGCACAAATGTAGAAATTATTGAATACTTAGATTTTAAATTTACTATTACTTTTAAAATGATCATTGAATTTAAAATAATCTTGAGTATGCCTAACTCCTATACTGTCCGTATAAATTATATTGTAAAACATACTAAAATCACAATATAAATTAATTAATTATTTAAAGTGGCGAAATATCAATAAAAATATCGGGAATTAGTGACACTTGTCTTCAAATTTAATTCGGAGACAGCCTTCGAAGCACCATTAAAATCGTACGTAGTCATTAAAGCTCGAAGGTGTAATAGTAAAGTGTTATTAACGTACCTCGGTCAACAGTTAACTCCATTTATTTATTTCATGTACACAACATTTCTACCATGGTGATTTAAATTTAGAAAATTTTAGGACAGGTACACACTTTTTCGTAATACATTACACTTTTTTTGTAGTGTAAGGGTTTATTCTATCTACTTAAAGGCATTTGGCATAAAAAAGTCTGAATTTCCTTGTAAGTCTCTCTGTGTGTGGTGGCGAATTCTTTCTTCTAAGATTTTAATTCCCATTGAACGGTCTGGACACAAATTTTATTCTATTCGGACACGGGTTTTGCTGTTTCTTTGATAAGAAATTCAGAATTTGTCAAGCCAATAATAAATATTAATCAAACAGAATATTTTTCGTGTAAAATCCACTGCGAATTGAAGAGACAAATTTGAAGATTAAGTTAAATTTTAAAAGTACACAGAATTATTGTTACTACTTTTACTAAGGTTGCCTAGAAGAGATTGTTTATGCGACAAGGCCGCCTTTTGTTTACTTACTGTCATATGTCATGCTTAAATTAATTATAATGCCTATGTTGATTTTATAGTACTTTAAGCAAAGAAGTGGTATCTATATAAATAAATTGTATATCATAGTCCATCCAGTATTTGGTAAACCTCATTAATTTGCCAATTTCAAGCAGCACCTTGAAATGCCTATAATCCGACGCATCGCGGTATGCAGACGACGGACCGTTACTTAACCTTCGTTATTGCCGAATGCGTTTCGGACATAATGATATTACCGCGATAAAATAAATAAAACGGTGGGATCCTTAGTTAGTCAGGACACAAGAATCTTGTTTTTAGAGAAAATTGTTTATTTTTAGCATTCGTTATTTTCATTTTGTATTACGAAATTAATGATTAACCTATCGGAAAATAGTTTGTCAAGAGGATAAAATGTCATCGCATATAATAGCTAGACTTTTTTCAGGAAATACACCTAAAAAGCGTTTTTCTATTAGATTGTAATTAATTAGCAGCGGCAAAAAAGTATGTTATGGGTACAGAAGGCAAACGGTAAATACTTATCCATACTATCCCAACTAATCCATACTAATATTATAAATGCGAAAGTCTGTCTGTCTGTCTGTTACGCTTTCACGACCAAACCGCTGAATGGATTTTGATGAAATTTGGTATGAATATAGTTGAAGATCCGGGGTCAAACATAGGCTACTTTTAGACGCAGGCGGAGCTGCAGGAAAAAGCTTGTTTGCTATAAGACAGGTCCCATTTGATTTTCTCTTAACTTAACTTTATTCACGTTTGCATTCTCAGTTTGTTGCTTTGGACCCCAGGGTACGCATTTCTTCTTTTTAATAGACTTCAAAAAGTTGGAGGTTCTGCGTTCGAGTGTAGGTTTTTTTTTCATAAGAACTTCGTAAGTTCTGACGACAAAAAGTCGTTTCTGACTGTGAGATATTTGCATACATGCCCTCCACGGTGACTAAGCTAACAGTTTTTGAGCTTGCATGGCAGAATTTGGTCCGTACATAAATCCTAATGGACTATACATAAACAAACGAAACACAACAGTCTTGTTATATTTTATCAGATAAACATTTAAATCTAGCTGAATAACAACGTGAAAGCTTCGAAGCAAAAACGAAAGTATGCCAACTATGTCTGGGATCGTAAACTAATAATTTGAATGGCTACAATAAATCGCAAATATTTGCATTTAATGCGCAGCATGGCGGTGCAAGCTCGTTAGATCGATGTGGTTAGTCATTAGAATTTCGTACAAGCTGAGTGAGACCCTACAGGGATCCCTTGCAAGGCAAAGAGTTGAAAAAGTATTGAAGCACTCTTTTCCAGAATTGTAGGTTAAACAGCTGAATCTAAATATTCAATTATTTACTTTATCCATGTGTTAGGAAAATTTTGAATCTTTTCCCATTTTTTTCGTAGATGTCTATATTAATGTACCTCTCTGATTGGTTAGCAGACTCTAAAGTGGAAACTAATATGTCGAATTATTTAAAATTATCGCGTTGTAGCGACTATTATTAGCTCCTAATAGCAATCAGAAGTCTGATGTTCGTCTCGAAAACAGTTTGAAAACGATAAATAAATAGATAGGATAAATCAGTCATCCTCTAAGGCAGTAGTTCCCAAACTTATTTTTCTCGTGGACCACTTTCAAAATTTTACTGGTTTCGGTGGACCCCCTGCTGCTACATTTCTACCACATTCTTAAAGTCGCCAAAAAATAAAAATTGTGTCACTTCTGAGTTCTGTCCCTATATTTCGATATGTAAAATAAAAACGAAAAATGGTACATTTTATATCACTTTATTTATTAAAAGAATAGAATTACAAGAAAAAAATATTAAGGTAATATAGGTTCAGGTCATAATTTTAATTAATGGGAAGGATGTATCTGATGGAGTGTCAGCAAACGATCAATGTTTGGCTTTATTTTTGTGAGCAATAACCGCAAATCCCCCCGCTCTGTGATGTTTAATTTGCTCCTTTTTTTTGTTAAGAGGTTTGTAACGGCACTAAAACTCCTTTCGACAAGATATGACGAGGGAAAAGCTATTAAAAATTTCCTTGCGATTTCCCACAGTCCAGGATATTTTTCGGGTATTTCTGCTTGCAGCCAAAATGTTGGGTAGCCTTTTCTAAATTTCACCTTCAGCTCCTCATTAGTGCTTAGCTCGAGCAGCTCCTCTTGTAATACAACATTGGCCACTTCCGTTTCATCAAATGGATTTATTATCCATGGTGGTATATCCATCGTCAGTATATCTTCAAACCTGGTTTTGAAGTCATCATGCAGGGCACTTAAATGTTGACTGTAGGTATGGATATCCTCATCAATACATTCTACCTGCGACAAGTTTGGAAATTGAGAGAATTCGCGCCGACTAATGTTTTGCTTCATAAATTTCAATTTCCCAAGAAAAGCCGAAATTATCCCCTTTGTTTTTATTAAATTCAGGCTGTCCCCTTGTAACTGCAAGTTAATATCATTAAATTTTTTAAACAAATCTGTCAAATACGCAATGTCTGCTTTGAATTTGATCAAGTTTTCTTTTAAATCTGGATCTCTACTTTCTAAGAACTCTAATATGGAATCGAAAACAGAGTAAAATCTCGTTAAGCATGCACCTTTCGACAACCAGCGTACTTCAGTATGTAAGAGCAGTCGTTGGAAGTCTTCATCATTTTCGTCGCACAATTGAGCAAATAAACGTGTATTCAATGCATTGCTTCTGATTTTGTTGACAGCTTTTATTACAAAATGAAGAGATTGGTTCAACCTGTCACTTAAATGTTTTGCCACAAGATGTTGTCGGTGGATTACGCAATGAATAGCTGTAAGTCCTGGTATAATTCTTTTGAGATGACTTATAAACCCACGATATCGCCCGACCATTGCAGGAGCTCCGTCTGTTGCCACTGAAATAATGTTTGTAAATGGGATCGATTTTTCCGTAAAAAAATTACTCAGGACATTAAATATTGATTCGCCTTTAGTGTCAGTCTCCAAAGTTCTGGCAAATAGCAATTCTTCGTGAATTTCTTCCTCAACAATAAATCGGACATATGCCAATAGTAATGCTTCATTACTGGGTAACGTTGACTCGTCCAGTTGTATAGAAAAATGAGTTTTTTGCAGATGATTGCACAAAAAGCTTTCGATATCAGAGCTCATTTCATCAATGCGTCTTTGTACAGTATTGTTACTTAATGGAATTCTTTTTAGTACGTCAAATGGAGATTTGTGCAAAACAGTTTTTAAAACCTCTTCAACAGCGGGTAAAATTAATTGTTCTCCGATAGTGTGCGGTTTTCCAGATTTTGCTATAAGTAATGAGATATTGTAAGATGCCCGCAAGCCATCATCGTTACTTTGAGATGTTGAAGCGAACATACTGTGCATGGTGGGTCTCTTTCCATATTTTTCTTTCAATGTTTGAAAATATTTTAAATCTTTACCTATTTTATCAGTATGACACCTTTTTAGATGATCTTCGAGCTTTGATGGTTTCATAGAGTCATTGCTCAAAACTTTGTTGCATAATAGGCACATGGGCAATTGTTTGTCTGCCTCTGATGGAACAAAACCATATTTCAAATAATCGACACTATATTGTCGACATTTTTTCTTTGCTGTAGCCATGTTTCGTGTCAGTTACCTTACCTGTAAAAAAAATGTTTTAGTAACCAAGTTTTTTTCTGAATATAGGTATCACACCGCAGCCTTTGTCAGCACGCGGAAATAGAATTACGGCTTGTAAAGGGACCAACTAATAAACCGCTGAGACAAATACAAACGTTTTCACAAAACGGTATCAATTTTAAAGTACATAATTTACCACTAATTTTTAATAGTATAAATAAAAATTAGTGTACTCAGTATCGAATACTGATCATATTTGTGTAGGAAAAAATAAACGTCGAAATCCCAAAATTGTCCATAAAAACGATAACTAACATTTTATTAAATCAATGAGTTCACGCGCTCCGTGTATTTGCGTATTTTTTGTCTGCGGCTTCATTGTTAAAACGTGACAAACAGGCATCGAAGTTCAAGCCCCGCCCTTTTCCCGTCGCCCGCGCACCGCTCGCTCTTTCCGAAAAGGAATAGTTTTGATAAAATAGTTACTTCAAAATCAATTTAACATGATTATGAAATTACTGTTTTATAAAATTAGTAGTTATTTGCAAGAAAAATTACAAAATTAATTGCTCTGCAATATTGCTTATTCGGCCTTTTTAGAGAGGCAGTGCTTCTCTCGTGAAAAAACAATTGAATAAAACGTGCTGTGTTTGTCTTCAAATCGAAAGAGGACAATTAAAATATCTGTAAGTTACTAAGTTACCTATCTATACAGGCCGTTGTGATCAACCGACTAGTACACGTAAACAAAATACTTAAGTACTATAACAAAAAAAGGTAGGTTACTTACTTTTCTCCGGCACTAGCAAACACAGATATAAATTTTCTCACAACTTTTTTCCAAATTCCGCCTTGTTTTCGAAATTCCGGAAACAAATGAATGCGTTTGGTTGCCTTTGGCATCAAGTATTTATAGTGTTGATCAAGTTCATGTCTGAACAAGCATTAAGCATTGTCGGGCGGATAGCGCTTTGCAAGTCTGTACACGAAATTGTACGTAATATCGAATACACAAGTTTGGACAAGTAACAGTCGCTTGCCTTATTAAAATATTATCTGCTTAGATAGGTACTTAAAACAATGTAGGTAGGCCCTTATAAAAACTATGCTTACATTTTTGCTCTTTACTATCAAAAGCAGATAAATTTTCGTGGACCCCCATTAACATCTTATGGACCCCCATTTTTTGTTCACGCCTACGTAGACCCCCAGCAAATCTCCCGTGGACCCCTGGGGGTCCACCTGGACCACTTTGGGAATCACTGCTCTAAGGCAAGCAAGATAATAAGTACCCAATTGTAAATAGAAAAGAAAAATCATTCTGTAAGCACTATATATTTTATTTTTTTAAGTAGAGAATGAAGTGAAATTCCAAAAACAAATTCAACCAAATTCTTCTTGTTGTCACATTCATATTGCCCTCATGCCTCCGTCCTCAAAGAATACTTCTTGATATTTCCATAAACTACGTCTACTACACGAACTGGAATGAAGTTGTCCACGAAGTCAGCAATAAATCCTCATACATCACCACTCAGAAGTTACGTCTCCGTGGGGCACGCACTGCATCGCAATGTACGTCAAGCCTTCATATAAATCCGAAGAGACCACTGATCTGAAATATGAATACGCTCTAGATCTTTTGCTAGAATAAGGTAACTATCCAAAAAGGCGTAGAATAATAACGCTAAAAATATCTAGCCTATTTTGAACTATTAGTAAAATGGCTGAAATGGAATTGGGCTGGTCACATGTGCCGAATGTATTCAGAACGATGGGCTGAATTTTTGAGTAACTGGGTCTCTACTGATGGGTATCGATGAACAAGATGATTGTTTAAGTACACGTATGAACAATTAAATTTTAGAGATCTGGAAAATTTTTCGCCGATGTACGGAGTTTGGGTAAAGAAATTGGTGACTTAAAGAAGAACAGACCTGGATTTACATCAGGCTATGATGTTCTTTATCTTAATAGTCTAAGGGTTTGTCAATGAAGTCACATTGTCGATTTTTTAAGTACTAAAACTCACACTATTCTACAGGGCGTTAGAACTAAAATATACAAGTAACTGTATATTTTTTGTAGTTTACTTATGTGTGTATTTGTTTCGAAAAAACCCATTGATATGAAAAGTAATTGAGATCACGTTTTATGGTCAAAATTATTACGAATGATGATACGACCCTGCGTATTATTTCATGTCAGTGAACAAGGCAGACAAGAATCGGATAGTAGCTTAGGTTTAATTGGGGCTTATATCACAGATAGCTGTCGGGTTGAAGCCTCATTTAGGTAAAAGGTCAGTTTGTCTGTTAGAACCTAGTTTTTGTTATTTTGAAGACATTTATGGAAATATAAATAAAATGGAGGAGACTACAAGGTCTATAGATATGGAGTGAGGTATCACTAATAAGTTGCTGATTGAAGTACTTAGTTGGGAATTGTTTGTTTTTTGTACAAAACCCTATAGGGTGTGGATGTCGTAACAGGCGACTGAAGGATCTACAAAGTTAGGTTTTTTTTGTTTCTGTAGCTCTACTAAATTCTGATTCTACTAAAAATAACTTAGTCAAAAATATTATAAGTAGACAGCCATAAAACAAAATTTAAAAAAAATTTTATCTTGCCAATGTTATAATCATTAAAATGACTTTATTTTTAGTACACAAATGTAACTATCTGTTTCATATTAAGTATTAAATGTAAAACAATAAATGGTCTATTCGTAATCGCTCTTACGTTGCACCATTATCCAGTTAAACAATGCAATCTAATTGAGCGAGCAAATCTTTATAGTCCGTTGTTTGTCTGTCTGTCTGTCTCTCCGGTGGTCTTGAACTATGCCCGATCACTTTCATCCTTGACTTGAGACGCAATTAAATTGTTATGGTGTCTGAAATGTCGAGAAGACATTTCTATATGTATCTAAGAAGTCAATCAAATTGATGTAAACTCGTTTTTTGATCAAGAACAAATAAAATGTGTTTTCTATTATCACTTCGTTGCCATCAGATACCAAAAGGTGGTTCCAAAAAACTGTGACACCAGGGGTCGATTGACCATTCGATATCAATGAATAAAAGAAGAGACGTCTATTCTCAAGGCAGACAAAGAGTCCCTGCAAGGCAGAAACTAGATCGTACAAGGGGAAAATAAACGTGACCCATACCGTTCGCACTTACGCTCTATTATGATCGGGTGGTCAGATTTATCTACCTCTGACTTTACATCTTAGCTTTCTTGTATCCGGGTTAAACATATGATAATTTTCTTACGTCTATTTGACAGGAACTTATTCCACTAACCATATTCAGGCGGTCAATTAACAGTAAGTACCTTTTGTTCAGAAACAATAAAGAACCTATTTATTTAACAGACCCAAAAGATGCAACCGAGGAAACGGTAGGATGAAATTAAAGTAAGCCTTAGTTATTATGGCAATATTTCGCGCTTCTAAACCAAGCCCTTCGGCAGTTCTCGACGCTTATAAAACATGGCCGTTTGATTGCTTCTAATTCCAATGTAATTGAGATAGCTGTTATGAACAGTATTTATGTGCAAGTGTTGCCGTCAACACTCGGCAATAACATCGTGGACACTTTTGAAGGCTTTGATTTATTTCGGTCAGGAAGATGGTGAAATAATTTGCAATCTAGTCGGTTTTAATTGGAAAGTGCAGGCGGAAGTGTAAGATTTAACCGAGATAAATCAGTTTACGAATGCTGTATATTTCAGAATTTTAATTCGGAATGCGAATAGGAGAAAAATAGGTAACAAATACAAAGTCTACATTTACAGAATGGTGTACCAATTTTAATTTAAAAAAATATGATACCAATCTTTAAAGGTACTCATATAAAAAGTATTTGTTTGTTTGAATGTTTAACTTTATTGGTAGGAATCAAAATCTTTCTGAATTCATTCATATCGAGTGGGTCATCATTAAATATTTAGGAGTTCGATAACCGAGAGCGGCGCGTGTTATCATAGCAAATATTTTTGGAAATGGGACAGTCTGAAAAAATACCCCAGCATCCCTCAAGCTACCGAAGTGTAAGCTGAAGACGCAGCTAGTAAACACGCTTAAACGAAGAAGTCAAGTTAACAGTGCGCTGTTTACTCATAGAATATGATAAGGATTTTTTTATTTTACACAGTAGTCAACTTTAATCAAACATGACTCAAATCGATTCAATGCCGACAACAAATCGTAATTCTATCAAACCACAATAATTTTTAACTTGAAAAATATGTATGAGTCCTGCCTCCTTGACTTCATTAGTGCGGATGACTCGGCGCCGAGCGGTTTGACGTTGACACAGAATATTTTGTGTATAGAATGGTAACTCCTTTGCTTTTCATCATGTGCTCTTGTTAGCGATAGAGTTGATCAATAATAGCGATAAGTCCGCCTTTGTATTCAATTTTCTAAATATATTTATTTTAATTTTAATTTTATGATTGGTACAATAAAGTGTATATCAATCTATCTATCAATGCACTTTTTTTATTGTTAATAGCAATCTCTAAAAGATAATTAAATCTAGTAGATACATTGGTTACCGACCTTACCGTAATAATATTTTCCAAGTGTGGTATCACTACTTATAAGGTACTCTAAAACGAAAGAAAATTTTGACTTAGAAATCTTTTGATAGTGGTACAAATTAACATTTTTATAACGAATTCTGCGCAAATATTTTCAACATTCATTGAAACGCAAGAGCAAGAAAAAACTAAAAAAACATTTTCTGTGCAATCGTGTAGTCGCAGAGTGGAACAGGCTCCCGAGAGTGTCGTAGCGCATCCTCAGTTAACATTTTAAAAACAAATTGGGCAATTTATAAACTCTCCAAAGCCAAAGCAAATACTATACCGATGACCGTAGTATTACTGTAGCAGTTATTTAAGAATTGTCACATCTATCTCTCGTTAATTTATTAGTCAGTGGGAACCAGTCAATTGGGCGCGTAATCCGATTATTAATATTTGATTATAAACAACAATGAGATGCCGGCTCGATGCTCGTTTAGTAATTATAAGGTGGGAGCGAGATGTGATGAGTAATGGTGGGGGATTTGAGCTTCAATGCCCTTCAGTCTGGGAAATACTGACATTTAGGGGTAAAGTATTAATGCATACAACTGTTACATTACAAAAAACAAAAGTCACCGATATAGCCCAGCGGATTAGTTCTTTGAAGTGGCAGTGGGCGTAGCGCGGATAACCGATGGAGCAGAAAGGTTCTCGAATGGCGACCACGAACCGGCAAGCGTAGTGTTGGAAATCCAGGTCAGATGACCTGAAAAATGCAGGCAGACGCTTAATGCAGGCTGCTGGTTGGCAGCAGATGGTCATTTTGAAAATCATTAGAAGAAGCCTATGTCCAGCAGTGGCCTGACTGCGGCTGAAATGATAATCATGATGTTACATTATGATCACGTTCGTTTCCCTTATTAGAAGGCAAAGTTTCCACTTACTATGATCTTTACAGACCTCACACTTACTTACTTATTTTTCTTATTAAAGCTGATCTTCCTCATCGTTAGTCACTTTTTTCTATTCTTTTATTTTGTAGGTATATATTCATTAAAGGTATAGTATGTATTAATTGATTGTAATTTATTTAATTGTTGTTTATTTATTGACTGTTGTGTAAGGATGATAGTTTTAGTATTTTATTACTGTATCGCCTTTTGTTTGTTTTCACTTTTTATCCTATCTACCCTAAGGTTGGCTGGAAGAAATTTTAATAGCGATAAGTCCGCCTTTGTACTCAATTTTTTTAAATGTATTACTTTTAATTTTATTTTTTGTGATTGGTACAATAAAGTGTATATCTATCTATCTATCTCTCTCGCTTCCTCCACGATTATCAATATTCTCATTCAAGCTCGCTGATTACGGGTATTATTGCATGATTTTTGTAAAATGTGTTTAGTTTTTACAAAATCTAATTGGACTAAAATTCGTATGGACAAATTATCTCTCACAAATGCTTGCTACTGGACTACTACTTTCCGAAGTGAGACCTTGAGTCTTCATATCTCGCAATAGAATAAGATGTGTTCCTATTCTTGGACGTCAGTATATGTGCTGTGAATCACTCCATGTTACAGTTTTTATAAGGGGATCCTTGAAAAAGAGCGATTATGTAAACTTTGTTGGAATGCCCCTTGTGCCCTAGCAGGGCAGTGTAGCGACCTTATGGGGGCGACAACTGGTGTGACTCAGGTGGCATCGTACTGGAACCTTATTTTTTAAAATGTATGACAAATATGTCGAATAGAAATCCTTCGTTATCGAACAAAAATAGTCTAGACTTTTCCTTTCTTTTTTGTACACGCTAATTACTCTTTTCTTGTCATTTCCTCTCATGGGTCTGCTGGAAAAAATTTCGTTAAAAATAAGCAGCTCCCTTGTACTGTCTTTTCCTCTTATGTTTAATAGGCTACTTGACTGTGTTCAAACTTGGTTAATATTGTTATACTAAACAAAATATACACTAAAAAGTAACTGGTTCTGAAAATAACAACAAAATTGGTTGTTTATTACAGCAGTAATAAGCATTTAAAAATTTCTCATGATAAAAAGTGGGAGCGTGGTGGGGACGTATTGCTATCTCATTTGTAGGCACGTAATCAAGTGGCAGTAACGTCACAGCTCACACAGTGCATCCTTTTCTTGTTTTTTGATAGTTTCCCCTTCCACCCAATTTTAAAAGCTTTTATCTTATTTATTTTTGAACGTATTACAAAAATTCATTCTTATTTCATTTCTGGTACTAAACATATTGATATAAAAGAGAAAATAAAAATTAGTAGAATACCCAATCCTTTGCATTTTTATTGTGTACATCAATAAAGTAAACAAATAAATAAAATAAATAAAAATTATTCGACACGGCTATTTTGCGTGAGTGACACTTTTCAAAAATAGCACCACTGGGCACAAAAGATTTGAGTCATTGACACGATAAAGAAGTAAACTTTCTACAGACCAACCGATGTTTTCTAAAAGAAAATAATGTTACCATTTCACCATCTATTTCGACCGACATGTACACCACTTTGAAAGGTTTGCTTGTTCCGAAAGTTCAAATATCATACAAGCCGCGGGGGTCATACAAAACGGAGCGGTGACATACAAGCGCGCTCCGCGGCACCGCTCGTTATTGCCTGCAATTAGCATATTACACGGACGACATGCAAGACAATCCCGTGTCGCTCTATCGGATGTCTTAGACAGATATTTAGGAAACAGCAATAAATGTCGGTAACAATTTACCGAGTTTGTTTTAAAACCACTAGTTTTTGGTTTACTTGCCAGTTTAATCTGTAAGAAAGAAAGAAATAGTTTATTTGCAATGAAAGTGGTACAGTCTGGTGTTAAATAGCAATATGGCCGCACAATTAATAATAATAAAACAAAAAATAAAAAAGAAAATTAAAACGATTCAATCTACATTACACATTAACATTTAAATTAATTAAATTCACAATAAAATAATTCTTAACACAATTTTAAATATTATTAAACCAGTCAAAAATGAAGTGCCAATGATTTTTTTTTAAATTTTTGGATATTTTCTTATTGTAACTTTGAACAATTAATGTCAATGTTGTCATATTTTTTTTGGGATTATGAAAACAATACGAAATTGATATACCTAAAGCAAAATAATGCTGAATTTCATATAGTCTTTCATACGATTTTGAATGACAATCAATCCACACTCCGATTTTCAGTGAGTTACAGATCCCAAAAGTAGACCTACAGTCCTATTTTTGAAATGTATAACATACTAGCTTTTTCCCGCAGCTCCGCCTGCGTCAAAAAGTAGCCTATGTTTGACCCCGGGTCTTCAACTATATTCATACCAAATTTCATCAAAATCCGTTCAGCGGTTTGGCCGTAAAAGCGTAACAGACAGACAGACAGTCTTTCGCATTAATAATATTAGTATGGATATGTGTAATGAAAATTTTTCGATATCTAATAATCCTTTTAAATCAAACAAAATCATTACATATCGAACAAAAATTATTTGTTCTGTGAGTCATTCTTTCAAAAATAGCAATCCATACTATAAAACCAATGACTCGTATGCGGTTACCGCCCGGTACGGCAAGACATGACAGATAAGAGAAACCATGAGACACAGCTAGTATTAAAGCTAAATAAAGTAACGTTAGCTCATTGGCCAATACATTCCTGACATTTCGTATCAACACTTGTACAAAACATCTAAGAAATTAAATCGAACATGCAACGGACTCCTTTCTGGGTGAATTTCGATGGTAGATAAAGAAGCTGTACCTAATTGCAAAATGTTATCTACAAACAATATCTCGTAACAACGGCCGTCTGTCCGTCTGTGAGCAGAAATCATAGACTTAAAAGTACTATAGACGTATTGTAACATTTAGCACGAAATTTTTTTCCACTCACAAATCATATAAATTTAAACAAAATATGAGAATCGTCATAACGCAACATGCAGCACACACTTTATATGTTTTACCGAATTTAATGATATTGCATTATCGATACGAACGTCCACGGTTAAATGGAAATGTCCTACTACCTAGTAAACCTCCTAGTTAGGAGCACTGAAGAGTACATATGATAACTATAATACTGAAAAATAATCCTATAGTCGGGTGGGGTGTGGGTGGCACTAAGTACCTACGCTTGCGAAGCTGTAGGCAAAACTACTATTTCATACATTAAATTAAACTCATCAACATGGTCCGCAGGCAGACCATGAACGCTGTAAAGTGTTTGAAACGTCAGGTGTAAATAAATAAGTAATAAACGCGATAAAACCGTATTAAAATAGTTTAATTTAATAAATAACGATCGCGAAAACATAAGAAATCATTACTATTTCATACATTTAACCGTCTTGGAGAAGAAAGAGTGAGGCCTTTGCCCATTAGTGCGACGCAACGTCTTGAGGCTGGGGAAAAAACCTATTTTGTCGTACTTTTGAACTGTAGACGTTTATGGCTATTTGCTATTTACAAGCTTCATTCTTGGTTTCACTGTTCCGACTTCCGTCTGTAGATTTTGTAAGTTTGTGGCAGAAATGTAATTATTGTAATAATAAATCACAGATCCCGAGTCACGAGTCGGTCCACTTTGTTCGAGTCCGAGGATGGTAGGTCACTGGTCATTCAGTGGTCCATTGTTATTTCGACGCGTGGTATTGGTATTTTCTTAATTATAATTTTGTAGATATAGTAAAAATAAGTATAAAATCCATACGATTTTTAACTTTTATTGTAACGCCTATCATCATCATGATCCTAACGTGTCGTCAGCTTACGCTTCGGAGTCACGGGTACGCTGTAAGTCATGGTCCTAGGTTTGGCGGAACTGGTTATTACAATGGAGCGACTGCCGTCTGACCTCCGTAATCCTTTTTACAGGGAAACCAGACCAACAGGAACATGACCTGAGGTGTGTTAGTGGCCAACACTGTCAAAATTTTTCAGGCTGCCCTAAGGCATCTGACACAGCTAACGACTGCTATCTATCGACAACAACCGGGACCAACGGCTTAACGTGCCTTCCGAAGCACGGAGGAGCTCCAATTCAATAGTGGTCGCGTCACGCCGTTGCTTGACACGCGCATAATCTACGGATACGCGGGTCGCGCTCGACTAACGAGCTCCTCTTATTGTAACGCCTAATTATAACAAAAATTAAAGAAGTGCATATAAGGTATAAAAGTATTAAATATACGCACTTAATCATGTAAATTTATGTTTTAAACACGGTTTTTCTTTCGAGATTTTAGGACTTTGGTATTTTTAATCTGAAGTAGGTACATTTTCTTGATGTTTAGCGGTTACGTTGCGAATGAGACTCCTTCAATCCTGCATTAAGCTCATCCCTTGCTTAGAATAGAACCTGAAGCGACCTGTATATATACCTATGACTTATAATATCATCAAGTACATGATCATTACCAAAACCGGGTTGAACGTCATCATCATATATATCATACAAAAACCATTTTACCAGTTATTTATTTCTACTCGGATGTGTGACAAATCGCGATTTTCGCAAATTTTTGCGAAACATTAGACTGCAATTATCAGAATAATAAGAATTTACATACATACATACATACTTTTTCCCGTAGGGGTAGGCAGAGACTACGGATTTCCATTTGCTACGATCCTTAGAGACTTCCCTCGCTTATTCTACGCTCGTCACTCTCGTCATACACGCTCGTCGATTACTGGTACTCCTGATCTCTCTGGTCGCAGTATGTTCTCCGAGGCCGGCCTTTACCGACTTTTTCTGTCACCTTTGATTTGTAAATAGCATTCGTAAGTCTCCTTTCATCGATCCTTTCTACATGCCCAAACCATCTTAACATGCCTTTTTCTATCTTTGTCACTACATCCTCATTCACACCACACCTTTTCCTTATCTCACTATTTCTAATTTTATCGCTCAGGCGGAGTCCACACTTACTCCATAAAGCTCTCATTTCAACTGCATTCACTCTATGAATTTAAACTTGCATACGTATTTGTTGACCATTAGGCTATTAGGCTAGATAGGTCTAAGGATTAACACTTTCACACTAATTTATTTGAACATTATTTTATCAATCATCTCCCCGCAACACCAACCAATTTCAATCCGTCAAGTGTAACATATCTCCTAATATTTTGACGCGTACCATTCAACAGCTCCTGAGAAATGATCTGTGACCTTTGTTGCGAACTACTGATAACACTTGATTGATTCCATTTTGATCCACTTTTAGATAACGTACTGGTTTTAAGAATGTTTGTAATAAGTAGGTATAGATATTATAGTATTTAATTTATATTTTTTATAATTTATCATCTTTACGTTTTCTTAGTTGAAACAGGATCATCAAATTATGTGAATTCGTTCATTTGACTAGTTAATTAAGGAAAGTTTTCTTATTTGTAAATTGACGTTATGAAGAAAATGCTACAATGGAGTTTGTGGCGCCGCTTCTTCTCCAGGCGGTTTGGAAGTGGTGGTAAACTTAATATAAGTAAATTGACGTCAATAAATGATATTTATATTCTATATTGAAATAAACGATTTCATTTCATTTCATTTTTTAGTTTTAGAACATGAAACAAAAGTAAGTCACGGTGATTGCCCAATTTCTGCGGATTCTGGCTCCCAAAGTAATAGTATAATAAAAAAATAAAATTGGTTTTGTGACATAATCGTATACATAGTTCAAACCGAGAACTAAAATACCAAAACCTAAATTTAAAAATACTTTTTAAAAAACACATTATTATTCGGCCAAACGCGAGATAATCGCGGACAAACGTACATGCAGATCAATCTTTTCCGAAGTCGGTTAAAAAAAGATAAATGTCATATCATAATATTTCACGACAAGTCGGACACGTAATATCTTTTCATTTGATACAAAATGCGAGTCAATGGGGCCGAAAACCGCAGCCTCCGCAGTGAGGGAGCAGGGGCCTATTTTTGAAAAAAATGACACACGCAAAATCGGTGAGTCCAATAATTTTTGTTCGATAACGAAGGATTTTTTGTCATACATTTCAAAAATAGGGACCTAGAGCGCTCGTGATCGTGGTTGGCGGAGGCAGGGTTGCCACGAGACGATTTTTTATGTATTTAATTATATTGTATTTCCAATGTCGACAGCGCACAGCTAAACGAAGAAAATATGAAGCCTTGTAAAACCTGTGTTTGATTATGTATTGTAATTTCCATCAAGTTCCTCCAGGAGTTCGATAACCAAGCGATCTAAAGAATGCGCGTGTTAATAGACGAAACGCGTATGTAATGAATTAGTCACCAAAAATCTGACAGGTCTCTGTATATTGCTGTTGGTGTCGAGGTGTTAAGTGAACCTGCAAAAGGAACACATAAAGTAAATAAAATTAATTTAAATTCAATTATCTTAATTCCAAAGTGACCAGCTAAGGACACATCTACGGCGGGAGCGGCAGGTATTATGCTCGACCGCCGCAAAAGAAATTTTTTTCCGGTCAGGCGTGGCCAGGCATACCACGCCTCGGGAACCTCAGCTCCAACGATGTTCTGTCGGAGGGTGTATTTATGCGCCAATCCTTAGAAACTTCGATATCGCGATTTAGTAATTTGTATGGGGATTTAGATTATTTGCTTTTAGCGCCATCTGATGCGTTGTGTTGTAATCACTGGCTGTGGGACAGTGTCGTTAACATACTTTCTTTTCTACAAAGAAAGTATATAGTAGTAGTATTGTGTTTTCTATTTTTATTCTTTTGTTTTCAGAGTGTACCTACATTGTCGATTGACAATATAACCTACACGATATGATAATGACTTTCTTTTCTCATAGTCTCATAGTGCCAACCCTACCTCCCATTGTCGTGAATCACTCCAAGCACGCCTGTACCAGCGCGGTCTACCCGAGTCTCTTCTCGACTACTAGCTGTTTGGACGTGCGGTCACGCTGCACGCTTCAAGGGTCGCGGGTTCAATCCTAGCCGATCGGTTTAACCACTTGGTTTTATTGGCCTGCTATTTGAAAGGATTGCAAGGCCAATGAATAATGAGCGAAAGGAAGCAGGAAAAGAAAACCTTAGATCAAAAATTAGTTTAATTATTTTTAACAAATATTACAAACAAGTTTTTTATCTCTAATTCGTATGTTTTACATGGTCGTTTGACCCTGTATATTTCGCACCCTAGTGTCACAGTATTACAAAATCAAATCACATTGCCGAAGATCCCGTGATTACAAGCGGTAGTGAGCTTTTGAGTCTCAGGAGAGACTTCGCTTCCTTATGCGTGTTCTGTTCTTTGCGTGCTTGTATAATGGGCAATGCTCGGAGGAATTGTTTAACATGATGCCAACAACCACCTTTTACCATCGCACCTCTTGCCATCGTCAGGGATTTCATCCCCATACCTTGAATCCCATGTTATCGTGTACTACTGTACACGCTTCAACCGGAATTTCCTCCCTCGTACACTGCAATTATGGAATGACCTCCCTACCATGGTTTTCCCTAGTGACTATAACATGAGAGCCTTCAAAAAGGGCGTGAAAAAATTCCTTCAGGGTCGGCAACGCGCACGTGACATCTCCGGTGTTGCAGGCGTTCATAGGCTACGGTAACCACAACTACAACTAAGAACGCCTGTTTGCCTACTTAGTTGTATAAAAAAGAAAAACATACAATTACGTGGTTCTTTTGAAGATGTTTTGATAATTCTAACACCAGAACCACAAATTAGTTAATAGAACTCCAGAACATAAAATTTTATAAACGTACAGACAATCAGGTAAAATGCATCTTATTTTGGCATTCCGTCTGACGGCGACTGACATATCAAAAGATTTTGTACAGCAGTAAAATGGCTCGGAACTTATTACTGTGTAAATTACGTAGACATAGTGATGATGGAGGAGCCAAACCACTAGCTGCGTGTATTTATTTCTTTTTAAATAATTTAATACATACTTATGGTCTGATGACATAAACTAAAGTCGTTACATAATGTTGGATGCCCTTTTAAAACGGAATATTGAAAATCTATGACAGACGCCCAGCAGTGGAGCTTTTGCTGGTGAAACATTGCAGCTTAAAATGTGTATCAATGTACATTAAAATGGATGTTTATTAGTAAGCATTACAAATAACACGCGCTTTTAAATTGTCATAAAAATGATAAAATAGAAGCTATCTATCTATTTGCTAGAAAAAGTTAGTGCCAAAAATGTTGCAACGAAATACATGATAGCACATGGCCTATAATGAGGAGGGGTTGAGAAATAAACAAATAATGATTTGTTTTGATTTGATTTTAATTAAAAAATATGCGGATAATCCAATAAGCGATTACTACTGCCTAAATAAGTTTTACACAAAATAATTACTTCAAATCATCTATTATCTCTAAAGCCACGTAATTCATTTGACAGCAGCAAAAAGTTATGATTTATGCGTCGCTAATCCCGGTCTGTCTGTCTGTCGATGCTGGGCTCGATAACGTGCTGGAATCCTGACAAGAGGGAGCCATGGGTCAGGTATTAAATTAATGGCATAATGAGCCGGTTTTCACATGATAAACTGGCCAGGAATTTATAATGAAGAAATACTAACAACCTTAATATAATACAACTAAGTAGGCAAATAGACGTACGGTCCACCTGATGGTAAGTGGTTATCGTAGCCTATGGAAGCCTGCAATACCGGAGATGTCACGAGCGCGTTGCCGACCCTGAAGGAATTCTAGATTATAGACCTAAAAGTTGACTGTTAGATAATGCTCTTCGCATTCCGACTGTTTTATATAATTACAATATAATTTGTAACAAATTCATAAATATCTTCTAGTCAGAAAAGTGCATTTATAATTTGTATTGTACTACATTCCTAAATTAAAAAAAAAAAACAAGAGCCTGGAAAAGAATAAGTACAACTCCATTTGAGCACAAAGATGAAATGTATAAGGAATATCAACAAAAATTATGCAATTACTTCAAGAGAAAAACTGCTAAGTTGGACAATTGTCAAAGCGAAGAGCCTTAAGATAGTCTTAAAGTTTGACAGGTAGAGAATGCCTTAAGGCATTAAGTCCACCTTTTGTATTTTGTTTTATATACCTACATAAACAAGAGCTGAGAAGTGTTCTCTTGATTTGTATCGTTTTATAAAACACCTGTTTAAACAGTGAATGTTCAATATAAGTTTCTATTTATGTAAGTAAAATGCATGTGAAAAATTTAAACATTTAACGCATTATTTATTTATTTAACAACACAGTAAAATAAACATTAAATATGAAATGTGAACACAGTATGTATACAAAAGGCAGCCTTATCGCTCAAGCAATATCTTCCAGGCAACCTTAGAATTACCTTGAAATATAAAAGTACGAAGAGATACGGATATGGTGCATAAAGAACGGAACAACGCTAGGCAGAATAACAGAAGTACACGATACATAAACTACTCGTACTTAAAATAAATATTAATAAACATAAATAAAAAATAAATTACTATATACCTATATATTTATATATATATATATATTCATACACTGAAACAAGATGTACTGAAAAGGAACGAAGCTACAGTGAGGAAAGAAAGTGGGACTTTACTTGCGACTTAAAACTGGTCAGAGTTTGAGCCATTCGAATAGGCAGTGGAAGGGAATTCCACAGTCCACAACCAGTATGTTTGTCTGATTGTCAATTTTGTCTCAAATACACTTGAAATTTTTAAATAGATTACACAATTGGAAACAAACTATTAAACCAAATTTCTCATCTTTAACTGTAATATAAAGATGGGTTATAAATTATTCTGTCGCCTGTCCGTTACTGCGTCGCTGTATCTAAGCCATAAACAACGAAAAGTGAGCAAATTATAGTGTTTGGCTCGTCAAATGATATTTATGCTGACAAATTTAAAACAGAAAGCTTAACTATTATTGAAGGAGGCATTACTTTTAAAGAATAAATCTGCATTATCTTTTATTGTTTCCGTGATGGTTGACAGGAAGAAAAGAGAAAAGAAAAAAGGATGGATGGACTGTGTGAAATCTTAAAAAGATTGGCAAGAAATTGGAATAAGGAGAAAATGTAACGTGATTTTTGGAAGAAATTCGTTGAAGAGGCTTTCTGACTACAGTTATTTCATTTCTTTGAACAGCCTTCGTGGTCCAGTGGCTAGGACGTCTGCCTTAGACCGTGGTCGAAGGTTCGATTCGATTCGAGGGTGGGTTCGATTCCCATGAGAAGCACCTTTTATTAAGTTGTAGAAACAACTAAACAAAATATGCTATATAACTAGAAAGTTAATACTGCTTGAATTACCCATTGTCTGATAATAATGATGATTCCGTGCTTCGGAAGTCCGTGAAGCCGTTGGTCTCGGCTGCCATTTGGTGGTAGTTAAAGTAATCACGTCAAAGGCCAAAACGTGGCTCCCAAAAAGTCTGACTGACAGGGTCGATTGACCAAGTAACCTATTCGATATGATGACGATAATTTCCATATGAAATGCTACCTTTCCTGTTTCCTTGACATAAATTATAAATATTAATAGCCATAAAAAATACAACAATGAATTCAAGCTTAGCTCCATACCCTACAATTAGGTAGTTGATCGCCGGGAGCGGTGCGGGGCGGTGCGGGGCGGGGAGGGGCGGAACGGAGCGGTAGCGTGACGCCGAAACTTAATAACAATATCATCGCTACGATTGCCTGCCTATTACCCCCCAATTAATAGCTAGCTTTCACTTTTAGACCCGTGGTCTTAGAGTTATATCACGATTTGAAGATAGAAGAACGATAATTTTATTTATGACATTTAATATGCACATTGCTCACCAGATGGAAAGTGGTTCTTAGGAAACGGAAAGAGCTGCAAAATTTGCACTAGCAAGCTGTCAAAGTGAAGAATAGAAGAATAGAATAGAATATATCTTTATTGAGAAAGCTATCACGTAGGTACAGCAAAGGTCTTATAAATATATGCTACATGTTTATAATAAACGTGACAGACGTCTCAATAGATGGTGGCTCAGTGATACGCTAGACATGCAGGCATGACTAGCACTGATCTTCAGCTACCACCTTCTGAGGAGTCACGGAACAAGTAATTCAACAAAGATTTAAACCCAAACTTAGTGAATATAATCCTTGACTGGTGTCCTACTACCATCTCACACCCATATCCAAATCTGAGATCCAAATTCAAGCAAGTGAGCGAGATATCGCCTTACACACTATATTGCAAATCTCCAGACAGACCAACGAGAGCCAAGAGAAGATCGGACCGGGGAAGGACCTCAGGAAACCCGAGAGTTACAGACCTATAACCCTCTTAAGCGCCCTCTCGAAGGTGTTCGAGAAGTTACTGCTCCAGCTACAGCTTCCGCACATCACGCTACGTGCGGAGCACTCGACGACGCTCCAGATCACTAGACTGCTTCACAAGATCTCAGAAAGCGCCAACAATAAGGAGTACGTGGCCGTGGTACTCCTGGATATGGAGAAGGCGTTCGACAGGGTATGGCACGAGGGGTTGCTCTACAAACTGTCGACGTCCACCGCCCCAAGAAGACTGATCAGGATTGTGGCCTCCTTCCTGAAGAATCGCCGATTTAAGGTGGCGGCGGCGGCGGCGGCGGAAGACCAGGATTCAGCCGAACGACCCGTCCGCGCGAGCGTTCCCCAAGGAAGCTGCCTCTCTCCCGCCTTGTACGCCTGGTTCACCGACGACATACCGGTCGCCGGTCAGACGCACCTCGCTCTGTATGCCGACGACGCGGCATACTACGCACCGAGCCTCAATGCGAAGAACGCTGCGACGAAGCTGCAGAACACACTGGACGCCCTGCCTGACTGGCTCTCCAAATGGAAGTTGTCGGGAAGACGTAGGCGATTATCACCTGGAGCGCCCCGCTACCGCCACCTCTAAAGCTGCTTGGTGACACAGTGCCGTGGCAGCCGCATGTGAAGTACCTGGGGGTAACCGTGGACAGGCTCCTCACAATGAAGAAGCATGTCGACGGAGTGGTGGCCCAAACGAAGATGGTGAGAGGCAAGCTGCATCCGTTGCTGTTATCTACAATTATATATCTACAAAACTTATGTAAGATCCCGCCTTACGTACGCGGGCCCGGCGTGGTACGCGTATTGCTCGGAGACGAACAGGAAACGTCTTCGAGCTCAAGAAACTAAGAGTCTTCGAGCGATTGTCGGGGCCCCGCGCTGCGTGAGAAACGCGGTGATCCTCAGGGACCTGAAATGGGAGGGACTGGATGAGTTTGTTTCTGGCCTGGCTAAAGCCATGTTTGAGAAGGCGGACAGGTCGGCGTTTCCCCACCTGCGGGGGTTAGCGCCCCTCCACATACGTCCGCCTGACTCAAAAACGAAGCCATCGCCTAGAGACGCCATCATCATTTCGTCGATACCGGAGGAAGAAGAGGAGACGCCGCTGCCAGTGGCGCCTGCCGTTATTGCCCCCAGATAAGGAAGGTGAAGATCAAGGCCGTCACCGATACCGAAGACCCGCCTGTAGTGACAGGCGGTTCCAGCTTTCCACTGTAGAGGACCACAAGTCCTGATCAGTCACCTCTTCAACTCGTAGGAGGAGGAAGAGAAGAGCCCAACTGGTTACAGTTTATAGTCTGTGACTGATCTGTGCCACTATGGTATCTAGCTCTAGTCAGCAAATTATTCAACTGTGCAATCAACCCTGTTCAAAATATATATAGTGAAGATGTGATCTTATAAAGAGCCTTCTTATAAACTATTTCATTACCAGTCAAGCATATGACCCGTAAAAGATGAGCGTATTGCCATTTTCGATTACTTACTCTCGTGATACCTTGAGGATGCCACAAGGTCTATGCCAAAAAATCAAGAATAAATCAAATGACTGTAAAAAACGATATATTGCAAGTTCTTTAACATAAATTTAGGTACAACCTAACAAATAAATTTCTTGTAATAGATTATTTTATTAATTCATTATAACTTTTTGGGGCAAATTTTATTTGTGAATTGTCCATTTTTGTATATTTATTTTATACTAGCTGTTTCCCGCAGCTCCACCTGCGTCAAAAAGTAACCTATGTTTGACCCCGGGTCTTCAACTATATTCATACCAAATTTCATTAAAATCCTTTCAACGCGTAACAGACAGACAGACAGACAGACTTTCGCATTTATAATATTAGTAAGGATTTTTTTTGTCCTTCTAGTCGTTTCTATTCTAAGGCTTTGCCCGCAACCCACAATTTGGTTTCGTCTGTACGGTTATGAAACTAATTGGGCGATATGATAGCGTTGCGTTGCTTGATCTACGAGCGTCGTGAGCTCATAAAATTCGTACTGTTACAGTTTGGGAATCACGATCCTATTTGGATAGTTACTGCACATCGGAATAGCGTAGTGAAACAGTTAAAAAAGTGAATAGGTAGTATGAATTAGTCGACCTTAGGCTCTTAAGTGCTATTTTTGAGATGAGTTAAGAACTTTAAAACCAGCGAGTCAAATTAAAACCCATCGTTACCGACGATGTCTAATGAAAATTATTCGTCTCATCAGTGTTGAGAGTATTAAAAAACCAGTCAAGTGCGACTCGAGGGTTCCGTACAAATCTGTAGGTATCGCGTTTACGAGGAAAGGGTTAGTAAGTTTAAAATTATTAAAAATATTTTTATGATATGATGTAACTAAAAGTTTACGGTTTTCGCAATTTTTCCTTTCTCTGTGCTATAAGACGTTGCTTCGTACCAAATTTCAAGATTCTGAGTTCACGGGAAGTACCCTGTAGGTTTTGATTCCCTTGTGAGTGTCCAAAATTTGGGGAAATTTGCGGTATAAATTTTCATTTAAAAATCATTTTGTATTTCGAATCATCTTTTTGTTTTTATCCAAATTGTTTTCATTTCATCTCATAACTTTCAATATTCATCTCGTAAGAGCAAGAGCTCTATTTCTATTTCCTATATTGTTTATTCTAAGTACCTAACTTAAGTTTTATCAATTTGATTAATGTGTGGAAATTTGTAATAAAAAAAAATCTGTGAAGTCTGAGAAGATTTGTGAATTTCACTGAAGAATTGGACTACAATACCTTACATTTACTGCGTGTAGCAGGGCTCCTATACATTAGTCTCATGCAGGGACAACCGCTACAAGGTGAATAAAGTTTTTTTGAAAGTAACTTTTATGATCACAGGTGTCTAAAATTTACTAAAGGCTCATTTGATTCACCATGGGAATTAGCTCAAATTAATAAGTAAACCCTTTTTAACAAATATCATGTTGAAGGCTCATAAATATACCACGCCAAACAGGCCAGGACAACTGAACAGGATCAGATCGTAAAATTCCAATAACCGCTTGCCTTTTAATATCAATTTGATTGAGCTTATCTCATCAAATTAAATCAAATAGTCCGATATTATTTTTTTAATAATAATATCATTTACATTTAGACCACTCACGGTTCATTGCCCGAATCGTCTGCGAGATTCAAAATCAATAATCCGGTATAAAGACAGTTCATTTGCGTAAAGCGCTGACATTCTCAGTGGCTGTTAAATATTGAATTAATTAATGGTATGCTCTTGATTGAACAAATCTCATTAATCTCAAAATTTAAGAGAGGTAGGATATTTTGTAAGGAGTAGTCCGTCTGGGGAAGTACCTCCACCTTACAGAAGACCGCAGCCAAATAACACTGTGATGCAGTGTTGTGTTCCTGCTCGTGAGTAGGGTCGCCAGGCTCCAGATGGGTCGCTGTGCTGATAGCGGACAGGTCGGCAACGCGCTCGCGACATCTCCAGTGTTGCAGGCGTTCATAGGCTACTTACCATCAAGTGGACCGTACGCACGTTTGCCTACATAGTTGTATAAAAAAAATTCTCGACTAAATATGTGTGACTTTGAGTGTAAATACAATTTCATATTATTAACTTTCTACATTAATAAAAGGTCTCTCTACGCGTTGGATCAATATCCCCGCGCAAGCCTCATAAAGGTCCGGGACAACTCGTCAGACGCAATAATAATGGCTTGTGTGTTTGAAATTTTTACACATTAAATAAAACTTTTTTAATTCGGTTCTTATCGCGTTAGAAACCAGTTCTAAAAATAGTAAAATTTAATTTCTAAAATAATGTTACAAGATAATCTTCCGTGTTTTCATTCTGTATGTTGTGAGCCAAAAATAATAATTTCTTGGTTTAATAAGGTCTTCAATTTGCTTTAACACAGTATATTAATTATTTTTGCGATGGATGTCCAACTCAAAAGTATTTCTCCTTCATTCATAAAATTAAAGATCGTTCGTTAAGCCTAATTTAACTAAAATATGTCAGAGTTGTTCGGAACCGGTTCTGACATACGTGTACATGGTGTACATAGTCGATAAACAATGTAACCTACACGAAATGACGATGACGACTAATATATGTTCTGTCTCGTTTTTCACATCAAATTATTAGTAAGAGAGAAAGGGACTAAACATGATTTATTTAAACTAGAATTAGCGAATAAGGGGGTTAATCTTTGTATCTTTAAAGCAAACAAATAGATATTTCATTCGAATGGAAGTATTTACCAATTCTAATGACTAAAACACGATTAGAGAGCGTATAATTAAAACTAGTAGAATGTCGCGTCGGCAAATGAAGATATACGATATATCAGGTAGGTATAGCAATAAATAAATCATTTATTTGTAATACAGTAATTAATATTGTTTCTGAGCGTGCCGTAGATATTGATGACGGATTTAATTAAATAACAAAATGGACGACGGCGACGTCCAGCTGCGAGCGTGGCGTAGCGATTGTGCTAAATTTAGATTTGTGTTTTGGAACAACTTTCTTTTTAATTTTAGCCTTAGACTGCGTTACACGTCAAGAGTGTATTGAGCTGGTGTGACTACGGATAATTAAAATTAACCTTAGTCACACTGGTGTGCCTATGGAGCGTTAAAGTTACATCCCCAGATTATGTCCTAAACCGTAAGAATTGTTAGTATGGTGGCATTTGTTTTATTACCCTCTGATCTTCGTGACCCTTTTCGTGCAGAGACTTAATTAGTAAAAAGATTTAACAATTTACGACTAATACTTTTTACGATTAGGTCCAGTCCGAAATTTGGCCGTAGAATGAATGAGAGGCGACGATATTGACCTATTTTATATACTGCCTGAGCATTTTACGACTTAGAGATAGAACTCCGGATCAAACCAGACCAACATAAATACTAAAGATTAGAGAATACAAACATTCAGTTAACTTATTAGGAAATACGCTTGGTTAAGATTAGATTTAGCTCTGTTGTTCAAAATATAAAAAATTAAGGCATAAACACTACATAACCGATGAAAGAGCGCGTTGAAATCATTTGTTTGCGGTAAAATACAGGTCTTGTTACCGATTAACTATTTTAAAGAAAACATTAATTATTCATGAATATTGTAACAATTAAACAATAAAATTTGAAAACAAATTTGTCACAATTCAATTAAATTAAGTTTCGAACTAAATTATAAGATAAATATTTAACATTTTTATTTTCAAAGCAAAATTCACGTATTGACACTTTAGTAAAATTAATCTTTATACAACAATAACCAATACCAAGCTTTTGAAACACACCAGTAAATCAAAGTTCTAAAGCTCTACTAAAGCTCGTAAATAAAGCTCCAACACCTCGACCGTTAATAGCTTGCGACACGGCAGCGATGAAGCCTTTGTAACTTAGCGTGAGTTATTCATAAAGGTCCTTTATGACTTGGGTCTTGGAGAATTATTTGATCCTGTGTCTAGGATGAGAGGTCAGATATTTAAAAACTTGTTGCTTATGTACTACTAAAAATCCATACTATCCATACTAATATTATAAATGCGAAAGTCTGTCTGTCTGTCCGTCTGTCTGTTTGTCTGTCCGTCTGTCTGTCTGTCTGTTACGCTTTCACGGACAAACCGCTAAACGAATTTTGTTGAAATTGTATATGAATATAGTTGAAGACCCGAGGTCAAACATAGGCTACTTTTTGACACAGGCGGAGCTGCGGTAAACAGCTAGTACTAAATATATTGTGTTAAATCTTTATTAAAAATTACATTTGTCAAACTTATTCTAGTTATACATATACTGAGGAAATAAAATCATAGCTAGGATTCAAATGTTCTAATAATCCTTAAAAATAATAAATAAATATCATAAATGCGAAAGTCGGTCTGTCTGTGTGTCTTTTACGCTTTCACAGCCAAACCGCTGAACGAATTTTGATGAAATTTGGTATGAATATAGTTCAGGACCCGGGGTCAAACATATGCTACTTTTTGACGCAGGCGGAGGTGCGGGAAACAGCTAGTATTAATATAAGTAAGATAATTTTACAAAAAGCACTTATGAAGATGTCACATGATTAAACTGAGAAATCATGAAAACAAAAGAAATCAAAAGATTCAATAAAAATTTATTCTTTTGCAAACATTCACACTAAAAATTCCACAAAAGCTATAACATAATTCCTGGGTCGAGAGTCACGAACGAATCCAGTTGAACAAATAGCATCTAGCTGAGGATATGCAGTAATTTCTATAAATCCTCGCGAGCTAATTGGATCCGAATGTATGGATATGTGCGCTGCGTAATAACTAGGAACGTATGCGCCCGCGCCGGCGAGATTAAGATGTTGCAAAGTTAGATGGAGATGTTATTCATATACAGCGGGGAAATGCTGCCAGTTGTAATGCGGCTAAAATTTATTGTATTTTATTTCTCGCTTACATGCACATTATATGAAATGATGGAGTTAGGACAAAGTACATGTACCCAGACTGGGTGTTGCGAAGTCTCTAAGAGAATAAGTGTTAAAATTTTACTAATCAGGTACAATTAAATTTAATTTTTACACGAAAGCAAAATACAAAATTGAATGTCAAATTTAAATTTTCATAAGAATTAATTAAATGAATGACAAAAAAGAAAATAATAATAATTATGTCTACACAGGTAAAATTATAAAATGTCACGACATGATGATGATCGGGGCTAACACTATTACTACCATATTTTATTCATCTTCTTTTCTAGTCGGAATGGCTATTCAATTATTTATTATATGTTTTAGACCAGTATATGGCTACCTTCACCGCTCTATCTTTAGCCTCTCCCCCAAATCCTCAACCGTGCAGGAGACTGGGCAATAGGGGCATTTAAACAGCTGGGCCATAGGCTGGATAGCCCCATTTCTTAGTATATAAACCTGTTAAAATAAATTACTAATTATACTTGGCTTAAGATCATTTGCAACAGTATAATAACATCACAAATCTCACGGTTGACCATTCAAACCCAAAATGCATTATTCGCTCATATTATGCGAACGCATCTTCATGTCGCTATTTATTGCTCATATACGTTCCCCGGCATGTCAGTAATTAATATCTACTATTAGACCTGGTGTCCACTAAAGCGGAGAGGAGACGAGATGGTTTTGGAATAAACCAATCAGATTTTGTTATTTCCTTTTCGCTTAGCTTCGGTGGAAATGGAACAAGGGGAGAGGAAATGTCAAATTTTTCAAAAGAATTCGCTTCGCACACCCGACCGATCCGTAGACATTCCATACAACAGCGGCGTGCCCGATACCTTTATACTTGATTCAGTCACGTGCGCACGTGCATAAATGTGTGTTTTAGTCGTATGGTTGGTAATTTACTGTTCCTTGAATTGTTTTTCTCTCGATATTTACCCTTTTGTGCGGTGAGGTGCGGTATCAGTTTCGGGTGGGAGAGTATGTGCGTCACAGAAGTACGTTAGTACTATTATTATTTCTGTGGCTACGCACAGCACATATGTCATCTTTGATAGAAATAATAAACCAAGTTCAAAGCCCATCTCTCGTCTACTCTCCTCTCCGCTCTAGTGGAAACCGGGCCTTACACTTAGTGATGCACACATGAGGAAGTTGTAGGAATGCACATAAAGATTACTGTTTTAGCTAGTATTGCGGTAATAAAGTGTTGCTAATACACTATTATTATAATAGTTGAGGTTTTAAAATCTCGCTTGATCTGTGACCTGTGACATGGCTAATTGAAAAATCTCTGTGTGAATATTTGTAATAATTATGAAAATAATTACGTCCCAGCTAGATACCAGCCACCTGGTTAGTCTTTCAAGAAACTACGTCAGGAAGGGAGTATAGAATCGATTGACTTTGAAACATCTACATCATCGCCTTTCCATAACCCACTGTTAGGAATATGCCTCCCCCTGTCTACGCCGCTACGCAGATCCAGTTATTGCCAGCTATTTTCCTGATATCGTCGACCCACCTAGCAGCTGGATGACCAATACTTTTTCTTTCGTTTCTTGGATATCGTTCCTGTTAGCCAAGTGTTTCTTTCAGTTTCATTTTAGAGTTCCAATCTGAAAGAACATACGAGTCCTCGGCTCTTTACATGCAGACCCAAATAAGTTTACATATAAACCACCTTCGTTTCAAAAATGACATTAGAGAAGTACATTATATATTTAGTTCGAATGTACCTACATGTGACAGATTATAAATATCTTGCCAGTATCATCTGCTCAGCACAGCCTTACAGTGTATGCCGTGGACTTTGATTCTTCGTCAGATCTGAAGGTTTCGAACTCATATAACACATCCCCTTACTTTTTTCCGTTTCAAGCGATACATCTCCTATTTCTAGTACAAAAATACGCCATAATATAATTAATAAATTTCATTATTTGTAAATCTCGGTTCCATGAATAACCACAATATTAATACCACATAGATCTGTAACAGATCAATATATTATAATTCCCCTGCCATACAACCGTGACATGTTTTATAGCAGAAGCCGACGTATTTATTCGCTCTTGGAGTTATATCGCAGGCGAATTAATTGAAAAGCAGCATGAAAAGAACCTTCGACAGCTCGTGAATAATGATTCTGTTGTGTACTTGTGTTCGTGTGTTATGGCATTTGTACGTGTAAAATATAAATATAAATCTATTAATTATTTTTCTTGTACTGCATAGTGGGGCGTAGAAATTTGTTTGATAAATCTTTGAAATATTAAGAGCTGTTTATGATTTATTTTTTTTTAACACTTTCGCTTACTTCTCTGGTTTACTGACAAAAATAACAGTTATATTGTTATCAATTTCTTTTTTTACTATCACTAAATTCAATAATTTCACGATATAAAAATGTATGGACTCTGGTTCAAATGCATACAACTTTGATCAACAGAGATTCAAACTATGCCAAATAAAAGCATTTTTGAACTATATATAATTTCATTCTACTAGCACATAACATGGTTTTTTTTACATACCTTGAGTAGTTAATTACTAATAAAAAATTAGGTACTTACCCAATAAAAATGACACCATGTTAGCGCTATTCCAAAACCTTTAATTTGGTATACTTCCAGTGTTGTTGAGGGGTTGGACCAAAATGTCGCAAATGTCCTTTCAATTAAAATATTAATCTGGTCATTCTCATGTTAGTTTTCTGTACTAATGTTTTCGTATCAAGATCTTCAAACTATAGTGACCATGGGTATCTATTCTTAAATTAAGTGCTAAGTTTTAATTTAGAATGGGTACATAACTTTATAATTCGTACAAATTTTAACCCACATAAATGAGATAACAGTGACAGCGTAAGTTTGCCTTTCTTTGCCTATAATAATATATTTTAGAATAGTATATTTTTTGAGAAGTTGAACGTAAAAATAAGATTGATTAAAATAAGGCGTTATAAATTTCTTCTCTCTATTAACTTTTGTCCACCCACTACTGAATAAAAGTACCTACTTATCTATAAGCATATGGCATTCTCTCTTGTGAGCCTTTCATATCAAGTTTATATAAATTGTTGACTCAATCAATCGCTATAAACTGTCCAGTGTACAGTCACGTGCATAAACATGTATATACATTGGTTCTTATGTAATTCAAACAAGTTCTAAAATTGAATACAAAATGAATATGTGTTATTGACGTGACTGTACAGTGGTCATAATGTTGAGTGGACAAAATATTTGGATTCCTGACTAGTGTTTTGTTTGGCCCACACTTGGTTGAGGCTTGTGGTGGAGTGGAAACTCTAGAGACCGTTAGAGGCAGTGGTTCTCAATATGTTTGCTATGGTCTATTATTATTTGCGAATTGTATATTGCATCATAGTCAAATGCAAAAAGAGAGGCTGTCAAAACTCGTGGATCTTCAGAATGCCGCCATCTATAGAATACAGTGGGCAGTGAGCAATGCAGCATGCTGGTCATAAAATAGATCGTATTATACTATGGTCTATTGACACAAATTATGCTTAAGAATGATTTCATTATTATCTAATTGCTATCATTGTTGACCATGTACAGAGTGGGCATGGTCAAGTCAGAGTATTTTAGTAACCTAAATAATTAAAAATCTTGAAAATGCTTCTTGATAAAAATTTATTTCTACTAAGGTCGAATTTGAGTATGTTTTCTAACGGAGGTGCGATTCACTTGATATTTTTGATGCGATTTTTTTCCCATAACAGTAACTTTTACCACGTCCATGAAATTCAGTGGGCTCTTCATCCTTTATAGGACCGATTCGAATCTTGATAGGTTTAGGGTGCATAAGAACTCGATTTAAACCATATTGAGAACCACATATGAACATGTAACCATGTGGTCTTGCACCATCAGCCAAGTAACTTGGCGTCAACATCTTAATAATTCCCTTCTCTGGCTCCAGTGTACTGCCACTCGTATTCACTCGATACTACTCGATTATATTCAACAACGAAAGTTATCGATAATCAATGACGTCGTGTTTTGATTGTCAATTGTTCAATAAGAAGATGACGTCGAAATAAACACTGAACTTTGCACATAAACATTGACTTGAGTGCCTATTTATTTTTCACTAACTTGTACACTAGTGTGGTGTGTCATAATCATAATAGAGTAGAATTTAGTCATAAGTATTTTCTTTTATACTTTTGGTACAATAAAGACTTGTAATAAACTAGCGCTTTCCCGCAGCTCCGCCTGCGTCAAAAAGTAGCCTATGTTTGACCCCGGGTCTTCAAATATATTCATACCAAATTTCATCAAATTCCGTTCAGCAGTTTGACCGTGAAAGCGTAACAGACAGACAGACTTTCGCATTTATAATATTAAGTATGGATAAATATAAGAATAATCTTTAGACATAAATAAATTTCGGTTTCATCTTGTCAAAAAAAATCTTAAAATAATACATTTATTACAATTTGCACAAAGCCTTAAATTTTGAAAACGGTTTTCGTGGCATCTATGTCACGACTCTCTTATAGTTTTATCTATCTTTCTCTAAAACAATCTCTGTGACGAATCCATCTTAGGCTATAATCCTTTCATTTATTAATTTTTCATTTCTCAAATTTACTGTTTATACAAAACCTGTATTTCTTGTTAGAAATTATATTTACACACTAGTAAACTTGTATGTTTTAACACATTTATAATGATTTGTTAAAATAACACAACTTTGTTGTTGCTGAATTTGAAATGCTTACGTTAGTCAAATAACGGGAATATTGTAAAATAGTTAACATTTAAGATGCTTTATCAAAACACGCAATGGATTTTGTTACGGTTGTTCAGCGTCTAATTTATAGATATTTGAAGGTTTTAAGTATACATATGTTTAATTCGATCTGTGCGAAGCCAGAGTTAGGACATTTTGTAAGGAGTAGTCCGTCTGGGGAAGTACCTCCATCCTACAGAAGACCGCAGCCAAATAACACTGTGACGCAGTGTTGTTCCTGCTGGTGAGTAGGGTCGCCAAGCTCCAGAAAGGTCGCTGTGCTGATAGCGAATCGGCAACGCCCTCGTGACATCTCCGGTGTTGCAGGCGTTTATAGGCTACGGTAACCACATACCATCAGGTGGGCCGTACGCCTGTTTGCCTACTTAGTTGTATAAAAAAAAAGCCAAAGCAAGTGACTTCTTTATTCTCTCTTATCAAACCATCTTCTTTTCATATTAAAAGCAAATATCTAGTATTCATTTTCACTTTGAAATTACGCCTTCGTGCATACATACTCGTACATGCGGCATAGGATTTGCGACACCTGAATAAATAGTACCTTTTTTAAGAGTAGACCTCTTGATTGTGATTTATTTTTCGAATGGAAACCTCCTAAAATGTCACAACAGTATTACTTGCATGTCCGTATGTGCCATTTGTAGCATAGCTCAGGTGCCATTTATTCGGGTGCCCAATATGGCACGCTTTTTTTTAAAGTCAACATGGCAAGAACATTACATTATAGCTATGGCCGTGACCAAAACTACATCATTCTCTTCTAAATCAATTTATTTTATCAATTAAAATCTGGACATAAACTTATACTTGATATTTAAGTGCTCATCAAAAATCAATGCATAGCCCTAGCACATCCCGTGCGCGCGCATACCCATTACACTTATTGAATAACAGAAATATTCTATTGTAATATTAGACATTAACAATTTGCGGCAACCAATTATGATATAGGTTTGAACATAGAAGGCCTATTAAGAGCTTCTTTAGCGTCGTCATAAATTTATAAAAGAGCCTCATGTGTGCGCATTACGGTCGGCTAATTAACCGATTATTAGAATATTTACCGTTTGTATTCCATTTGGCTATATGTTCAGTGGCTTGGTTTTGTAGCCCTTTGATGTGTACGATAATGGACTTGGATTCGATGCTCCAATTACTGTAAAATTCAAAGTTAAAGCAAAATTCAGAAACTATTGCTGGTCGCCGCAATCTATAAAATATTTAGCTCATATTTAGGTTTAGGCTGAGAGTCGTGTAGAAGACTTCATTAAGGATGATTGTAATATTATTTTAAGCCAGAACTCGCTTACTTATAGCGGGAGGTTTTTGCGGCATTAGAAATGCGACCTTTATCTAAAATACAGTAATGATTTATTATTGTCCTGAAAACTGTATTTATTTATTTGAATACAATGTTGGTTGCGTCCATACATAATGCAAAGAGACGCACCTGCCGAGATAAAAAGCAGATATAGTACGTACCGCGGGGCACGCCGGGGCGCAGCGCATGTATTATTAATGTTAGATGCGAGTTCTCCGCTCTCACGGATATATGCGCTAATATGAGAAGAATTTCATATTTTCTTCATTCAGATATTGTGTCTATAGTGCTCGTTCATTGATAAAAAAAAACGTTGTAAATATGAAGTGTTAAAAATCCACAAATAGGCCTATACCCAACTATGGGTGACACCCGGCTGAAGACAAAACAACCTATAAAATACAGTTATTTTGACACTAGTGTTTAAAGGAGAGTTTAGGAGAGGTGGGACATTTTATAAAGAGTAGTCCGTCTGGGGAAGTACCTCGACCCTAAAGAAGACCGCAGCCAAATTATAATTTGATGCAGTGTTGTGTTCCTACTGGTGAGTAGGGTCGCCAGGCTCCAGAGGGCTCGCTGTGCTGATAGCGGACAGGTCGGCAACGCGCTCGTGACATCTCCGGTGTTTCAGGCGTTCATAGGCTACGGTAACCACTTACCATCAGGTGGGCCGTATGCCTGTTTGCCTACTTAGTTGTATAAAAAAAAAGTATGGGATAAGTTATTAAACTGTAGTTTGCAAGAAACAGCGGATTTTACTTACACATTGGGCTTCTGAAATCAAATTGTAGTCGCTCTATTCTAATAATTAGTATCACAAAATCTACTCTAAGGTCATCCTGAGCTGTAAATGCTAAGCGAAGGAACTAGTAAACATACTAAAAGTAAGAAAGCGGACCCTGGGCTCCGAAGTAAAGAGAAGAGGAGAGAGAAGAGAAGAAGGAACTAGGAAATAAACTCAGGATAATGAAGAAGTGTGCAAGAATTTTTCTTCCTCGTGGTACCTTCAGTGTGACATGCAGTATTTTAATGAATGGAATGATTAAGTGAATGAACACTTTATTGCACCATTTACAAACTTGATAAATAAATAATCGTATCGGATGTCGAGCCTAGTTCGTCGTAAGTTTCGACGAAAGCTGGTTTTGTCAAACGACATTCACGGTAATAAATAGATTAACCTGTTCATAGAATATATCGTAGGTGTATTAAACTGATATTAGAATTCATGAATACAGAGAAAGAACCAGCAATACGATGTATCGATTGCACGCGGGATATCGATAACGTATTCGTTTTGTTAACATAGATTGCCCAGCCGCGATTATCGATAGACGCTGAGAAATTGTCGACATTTAAAACAGTTACCCATCTTTAAAACATTTCGATGAACAAAGATTGCATTGCGAACAAAATGTGCGTATGCCCTCTTAGTAGGATACCACCTGACCCACACAAATGAGGCCCACTGTACCTTTTTCCCGTAATCTGAACAGTGTAGATTATTTTATCTAGTTCTGGTAACAAACGTATAATTTGTTTCTTGTTATTTCAGATTAATTGCCTCCGTGGTCCAGTGGTTAAGGCGTTCGCCTTCGACCTGGGGGTGGTGGGTTCGATTCCCACCGAAAGCATACTTTGTTCAGTTGTTTCCAGTTTGGTTAGGACTTTGCAGGCTTGAATCACATGATTGTCTGATAAAAAGATGATTCTATGCTTCTGAAGGCACGTTAAGCCGTTGGTCCCGGCTTCCATTTGGTAGTCGTTAAAGGAACCACGACAGAGGCCCAGAGGCGATTCCGAACAACTCTCGATACCAGGGTGTACATGGTCGATAGACAATGTAACCTACACGAAATAATGAGATAAATAGCCAGGCACATGTTCCAATATCAGCGGTTTGGGTAAGATCCCAAAAGTAGGTCTTCTAGCAGGCAGCCTCCCTATCACCATCTAAATTCGCTGCACCTTACGCATCTTTCAAATGGTTATTTGATTTGATTTGAAGTATTTCATAAATAAGCAGTGGGTTCAAAATTACTTTCAGACTATGTAGACGTAGACGTAGTTTTTTTGTAGACAACTAAGTAGGCAAACATGCGTACGACCCACCTGATGATGGTTTCCGTAGTCTATGAGCGCCTGCAACACCGGAGATGTTACGAGCTCGTTGCCGACCCTGCCTGAATACTGAAGTTTAGTAACAATGTCGACACACTCTTTTAGACATATTATTTATCCCTTAATAAAAATACTATGAAAACAACTCAAACTCACTCATGACCTCTACCTTAGCCCAGGAGCTGCTATCCTCAATGTGGTGTTAGCAGATAAGGTCTCCGCACACCAGTCCGTTGCCGCACCGCACATTATGTATGAACGGTTGCGATGCCCGCGATGGCCTGCACGCCTCGCTTTGTTTTACTGTTAATCGCCTGAGCTATCCTCAGTTTCGTTGACTTCTAATGGAAATAGATGCAAAGTGTCAGTCGCTCTATTAATCACTGCAACGATATAGTACTGAAAAAAATTATCATTATTTTAGTCGCAGTCTACAGATAGACATAGGCCTGCTTCAAAAAATTTCAGAATGGTAGATGTTCAACGCTGCAATCCGTGAAATAATAATTGATATTTTCTAATTTTTCGCAAAAATATTTAAATATGATTTTTATCTTATATGCTCTGGATAAACCCAAACATTATGTGTTTTGGTAGTTGTCAAACCCTTGCTCAGATTCACTCCAAGGATGTTACTTACGTATTATATTATGGCATTATGGGCTCTACTGAGAGAAAGCTAAAAGGAGAGAAATAAGGAGAAATGTATTCATCGAAATTTACCAGCAAAAATTTGCCACAGAACTTTATTAAGCCCATGAAGCTTATTCAAATTAAATCCTATAAATAAAAGTACTATTTTTTGTTAGAGAACTATCCTGATTAGAAGTCCATGTTTCCATGTTCCAAATGCACGACAGAAAGACGAATGCTTCATGACGGAAAGTCTTTGTTCCATCGTTGCATTCCGTATTTGTCCGGGGATTATCCGCGTTATTAATTTCAGTGACAAATCAGCGTCAGCCACAGGTGTTTGAAGGCGGAGTGCTACATGAGTTGATAACGGAGTAGAACTAAAGATCGTACAGCTTTGGTGAAATATGGCAGAATAGCGGATCTAATTTTTTCAGCTAATCTGTGTTCCACTGCTGGGCAAAAGCCTCACTTCTTTTCTTATATTTAATTACTTCCAAATGAATACCATGTAACCACAAGGTAAAAATTGGAGACATTAAGTATTGTTATTAATTTTCCGAAGCAAACAGCGGAGGATACAACCGGGAAGGCGCTAAGATGATGATGATTGGTTTTTTTTATCTTAATTGTCTAAATTTTTATAAATTAACCATAGGTACTGGTTCCTATTTCTGATGCATTTAAGTAGCGCCACATAGCGTGAAGAATCTGACACCAGTGTGTGTCCGAAACTCTCTTAATAAGAGTGATGGACATGTGTGGTATGTGACCGTACATAGGCACGACTCGTGGAGAATTTCTCTGTTTTTCTTTGTACTCATGCGGAAGTGCGGGTCCAACGCCCACTTAACTCTTTGTGCAATACAGAATGGCTGAAGAACAGTACGGTTGAGCAATTAGTTTGTTTTCTATCGTCTTTTGAACAAAAGAAATATAAGATTTGTACGTGTCACGTATTTCCCAGCCGCTTTTACTCAATGGTGGATTAACTCGTTTGACAATGTTTGAACTATTATAACCTCTTTTATCGAAGTATTTACTGGTTTCCTTATCCTTTCTCTCCTTTTTTCTCTGCACAATATCTAAACTTCTATTTGTCAATACTTCCTTGTTGTACAATAAAGAGTTATGTTATTGTAGTTAATATTCATACTAATATTATAAATGCGAAAGTCTGTCTGTTACGCTTTCACGGGTAAACCGCTGAACTCATTTTGATTAAATTTGGTATGAATATAGTTGAAGATCCGGCGTCAAACATAGGCTACTTTTTGACGCAGGGGCAGCTGCGTGAAACAACTTGTCTGAAATAAACGATACAATTTATGTAATCTTAGTGTTTTTAGAGAAAACAATGAATACGAATAGACAAAAACTAAATTTTCAGTTTTTTTAAGCATTGCAAGCAAGCGACGGATTATTAAAATTTTCAGTAAGTTAATACAGTAATATTACTTTACTAACTAACTGTTTACTTAAAATATAGGCATTTAAATACTTACCGTCTTATTACAAAAAGTTAGGCATCTGTTCAACACGTGTCTAAAAAAATGTAATCGTAATATTACGTTTATCTATAACCTAAAGTACTCTTCTTGGAGAACATACTGCGACCATATCGCAGACACATAAAAAAAGGGAGATGTCAGGAGTGCCCGTAATCGACGAGCGTGTATGACGAGAATGATGAGCGTAGAAGAAGCGAGGAAAGTCTGTAAGGATCATAGCAAATGGAAATCCGTAGTCTCTGCCTACCCCTATGGAAAACAGGCGCAATGGTATGTATGTCTAAAGTACTCTTAAACGACTGTTTAGACAAGCTTAAATTGTTTTAAGCTTGTTTTTTTAGACACGTGTTGAACAGATGTCTAACTTTTTGTACAGACAGACAGAGTAACAGAGTATAGACACCATGTCTATACCCTGTTTAACTTTAGACTATAGAAAAACGTAGTTTAGTAGAAGCAGTTTTTTTAAACACATGTTGAACAGTTGTCTAACTTTTTGTAGTAAGACGCTTAACTTTTAGTTTATAAGTAATGCTCAGTTGCTCATTCTTCCCCGAAGTGAAGAATGTGAGATGTACACGCACATCTAAATGACGATAATCATTCTATTTGTCATAGCCGTGAGCGGTGACCGCAGTAGACACGCGACAAAGCCACTTAAATAAATAGGTAATATTACCTGCAGAAGTTAAGCTAGGTCCATACATAAATAACACGCTATGAACGATGCGCTAAAAGCGTAGCGAGCGCGTTGTGAAAACCTGGTCGGTTTCTTGGGCTTCGCTAGTTTTCAGCAAAAGGCGCACGCAAGGATTGTGTAAGTTTGCGTTGATCACTATGCGTTGCATAATGAACGTTACGTTATCTTACGTATGGAGTCCTATCCTATTTTGAAGAATCACGTGGAAGGCATGTTTAAGTAAATGCCTTCCTCACCCACAGCAGGGTTTCTAAAGTAGGACTGTATGAGCTTCAGAACATCACTTGGTTCGATGCGAAGTGCCTGTAGTTCTCTTGTTCGGGAAATGCTGATCCAAAGAGGTCAATTAGCTTGCTAGCCAATGAGTCGTAGTGAGACAAAATATGCTATTTGGACTTATCTACTCTGCACGTTATCTTCTGTTAGTAACATTATTCATTTTGTAACCGGCGCGTGCGCACCTCGCGGCGACACGAGCTGCATCGGTACCCTAATGTTACGAAGCTACCCTCGAATTGTAATTGGTTGTAACTTTCAATCACGCTAAGTCTCATGCTTTATTTTAAAACTATTGTGCAAACTGGCCTAGTTACTCGTACATTGTAAAAGGAACGTCATTTCCGTTCGATGCGCTTTGCCTAGTTACGTCTGTTTGTTTGTTTGTTTGAGGAGCTCGTTAGTCGAGCGCGACCCGCGTATCCGTAGCGAATGCGCGTGTCAAGCGACGGCGTGACGCGACTACTATTGGATTGATTGTCATTTAGTGGTATTTTCTATCTTGAGCTCCTCCATGCTTCGGAAGGCACGTGAAGCCGTTGGTCCCGGTTGTCGTCGATAGTTAGCAGTCGTGTGTCAGATACCTTGGGGCAGCCTGAAAATTCTGACAGTGTTGGCCACTAACACGCCTCGGGTCATGTTCTTGTTGGTCTGGTTTTCCTGAAAAAGGGTTACGGAGGTCAGACGGCAGTCGCTCCATTGTAATAACCAGTTCTTTCCGCCAAATCTAGGACCATGACTTATAGCGTACCCTAGGCTCCGAAGCGTAAGCTGACGACGCAACCAGAGAAACACACGCTAGTATGATGCTCTTTGCCTAGTTACGATGGAAAGTGGTTACCGTAGTCTAAATCTTCCTGGTTTGCTTCTTTTTTTATTTGATTTCAATTTACAAGATTTGTTTGTATGAATTGCTGAATCAGGAAGCAACTTACTGAGAGACCTGAGGCTTCGGAGTTGGCCACTGATAATAGCTGGTGCAAAATAGCTAGAAAAAGCTTCATCTCGTGATAACAGTGGACTTATCACCACTGCATATTGATAGTATTTATGTGCCCAAAGTATTGCTTTTGTAATAACAAAAAAATGACCACTGGTGATCGGATCACTTTCCACTGGTCTTTTTGTAGAGTCAAAATTAATATGGGGCGAACTATATCAAATTTTCATAATCATCATCATCATTTTGTGTAAGTTACATTGCCAATCGACCATGTTCACCCTGGTGTTAGAGTTGTGCGGAACTGCCTCTTAGCCTCTAATATAATTATCCAATACTAATATAATTCAAGGCAATGAACGCGTTAAGCGCACCGTGACACGACACTACAATTCTCATTAACGACAATGAATAATAATCATACAAATATATAAAAATCGTGTTATTGATACTCACAATCACTAAATTAACTTTCAAAGCACAAAACTTCTTGTTGTTTATTTATTTATTTAAGTTTATTAAGAAAACCAACAGCGTATTCTAAAATAAAGCCAATAAAAGTTTTCCCTGTCTATGACACTTAATTAACTTTAAATTTTTAATTAACAGTAAATGAGTACATTTGCCAAATTAGGACCCGCTACACAACCAACCATCCTACCATATCACATAAATATTCAAAGTTTAAAATATTTAAAGATACATCGATTACCCAAAGCTTAGTCACTTTAGGCAATCAATGCAGGTTCAAACTTCAATTTTACAATATCAAACGTCAAAAAATGCTTGGTACTACAGCCACATAAAACCAAAATTTATAAAAAAAAAACCTAATTGGACTTAAGAGCCTCCACAATTTGGTGTTTAAATTGAGCCCTGGAACTAGTAAAGGGATCAATCATGTCGAAACTAGTGTTATATGTTTGAACAATTCGCGTAGTAATCATATTTTGAGCATTATTTGTCTTACTTGAGGGTACATGGAACAAGGCGGTATGGCGCGTGCGTCTTGTTGGTGTGCGGTAAGAAATCTTCGATACCAAATCGGGACAGTCCAGTCTACCATTGACTATGTCATACAATATACACATGTCTGCAAGGATACGACGCTTTTCCAGTGTCATCATATCGTGTGCTGAGCAACTGTCCCTGTAAGATTCAAAAGGTCTATGTGCACGATAATTTAGATGGTTAATAAATGTTTTTTGGACACGTTCTAACTGATAAATAAATATTATAAAGAGGAGACCATATTGAACTTGCGTATTCCAAAATGCTTCTCACGTACGCAGAGTATACTATCTTAATGGAATTTAATTGTTTAAAAGGTGTACAAATTCTCAATACGAAACCAAGATTTTTAAATGCTTTACTTTTGATATAATCTATGTGGTCTGATAGTTTCATCTTATCGTCAAAGTGTACTGCCAGGTCTTTTACAACTTTAGCCCTATCAATAGTTACTCCGTTTAGGTTATAATCAAAGATGATGGGTCTTAGTTTACGCGTAAAAGTTATACATTGACATTTCTTAACATTAACTTGATAATTAATTTTTGGTATAGTATTCCTGAAGACGGTCGAGATCAATTTGCATTAATTGACAATCAGAAGATGAAGTGATTTTACAATATTTTTTTTTATCATCAGCGTACATAAGATAGTTTGAAGACTCAAAACAAGTTCCAATATCATACAGATAGGCATTGAAGAAAAACGAACCGATATGCGAGCCTTGAGGAACGCCTGTATACACTGAAATAAAGTTAGATCGATATCCGCCCAGCACAACAGCTTGTGAATGATTAGCTAAGTATGACTGTACCCATCGGAGAAAGCTACCATGCACACCCAACCTACTCAGTTTTTCCAAAAGGATCACGTGATCTATACGATCAAATGCTTTTTTGTTGTTTCATGGTTCACTGAGTTAGAATGTATCGACACGGATAAGCATAACCCAGTCTTTTTTAGGGTAATTATTAGACTTTGCTGTCCGTCCGTATATCCGTGCGTCTGTCAGGCTTTACGTCGTGAACCTTGATAGTTAGAGTTGAAATTTTCACAGATGATGTATTTCTGTTGCCACTTTAACAACAAATACTAATAAAAATAAATAAATAAATAAAGGGGCTTCCATACATTTTTTTAAAGATGTTTCACCTTGATTAAGATTGAGAAGACCAATCTTACTTTTAAGTTACAATATCACCATTCAACCGTCGCAACTCTATTTGCCTCTAAGCTCATCACAATATTGATTGAAGTGCCGGCGCACATTAGTCGGAATTAATATTTAAATGTTTATTAGAGTACGGCTGTCAGGCCAGACCACGACCGGTGTCAATCATAGTCGAGGCGGACAAACAGACATCGATATTGCTCAAGCGAGCTCGTCCGATGTGGAGTAGATACTAGTGCAGAGACTAGTGTGTTTGGATAATTTAGGATGATTTCTTTTCTTATTTGTAAATTGACGTTTTGAAGAAAATGCTGCAGTGGATTTTGTGGAGCCGCTTCTTTTCCAATTGCGCTTTGGAAGTGGTGGTGAACATAATTTAAGTAAATTGACGTCAATAAGTGATATTTATATCCTATATTGAAAACAAATGATTTCATTTCATTTCATTAACAATTAGAGAGAAATACGGAATAAGAGGAACATTGAACAGTAATAATATTTCGCAGCAAACAAAAGGAAAAAATTGCAAAGACTTCTTTAAGGAGCAATAACAAGCTTACAAACGATAGTGCTTTGCGACATTTAACGTATACGATGCGCATACGACCGTTAACGGATTTAATATGTTGAATGATTCACGACAAAACAATTACAAAGTTATTACATTTATAACCTTTTCTTCGATAGATTTCAAGGAGAAGCTATCGTGGGAAAGTTTTGCCTTATATATTTTTAATCGGCCGAAACCACTGAGAATTGAAATTATCAATGCTTCGTGACATTGCTTGCTTGCCTCCCTAACTCCTCATGTCGTACGCTCAGCTTTACCCCATGGGTGATGTATTAGATCAAAGATTAATTCTCTGTTTGCAGCTTTGTCTCTTTACTTGTAGTCTCATCTGCACCGTCGGATCGCATTTTGTCTCGGCCACCGCCTACTGCTGCCGGATGCAAACAAAGGGTTTCGAAAGCAATCGTGACTTCTGCGGTAAAATATCCTTGTTCGGCTTTACCTTTGCCATTCAAATTGATTTTAATTCCCAAACAGAAGATGGAACGTCTTAAAAATATGTGTGTATTAAAACTATTCACAAGAGTTTTTTTGTTACGCCATCATGTAGAAATAGTTCTTCGTTCAAGCGTGTTTTTCCTAGTTGCGTCCACAGCTTACGCTTCGGAGCAAAGGGACCGCTGTAAGTCATGGCCCTTTATTTGGCAGCACTGATTAATACAATGGAGCGACTGCCGTCTGCCCTCCATAACTCTTTATACAGGGAAACCAGACCAACAGAAAGGTAACCCGAAGTGTGTTAATGGCCAACACTAACAGATTTATTTCGAATAATATGAATTTGAAGATATTACACACTTATAACAAATCTTAGTCGTTATCAATATGGATCCCGCTAGCTTTGATAAAACGACTATAGAAAATCAAATTCTTAAATATTACACAACATAAATAGTTTTTTTAAAGTACTAAATACAAGCAACGAAATGATTTAAGATATCCATTGTGATCGTAGCGGCAGTAATGAACCTTTATCAGATGCCAATCTTAAAAGCTACACACGCCGATCACTTCCTATTTGTAAACTGTAAGCTGTCTATGGATTACGGATGTTTGGCTACAATATAATACAGAATCAGAATGTTACTTTTTCTACTTTCGGCAGATTACCAGTAAGAGAGGTAGGACATTTTGTAAGGAGTAGTCCGTCTGGGGAAGTACCTCCACCTTACAGAAGACCGCAGCTAAACAACACTGTGATGCAGTATTGTGTTCCTGCTGGTGAGTAGGGTCGCCAGGCTCCAGAGGGGTCGCTGTGCTGCGGACAGGTCGGCAACGCGCTCGTGACATCTCCGGTGTTGCAGGCGTTCATACTTTACAGTAACCACCTGTTTGCCTACTCAGTTGTATATATAAAAAAAATACCACATCAAAAAACCGCCTGCACATGAGAGAACCAATTTTTTAATAGGTTTGAGGATTACAGTCTATCAAAATATTGATTGGGATGGGATACCTAATAGTGATAGGGTAAAATCATTTAACTTTAATCATTGGAAATCCATGATATCTATGTTCAGGAGGTCTATATTCAGCAGTGGACGTCTAGTGGCTGAGATGATGATTCCTTAATTATTATTTTTTTGAGTGACTACACTCTGCCGAAATGAAAATTTTACGATAGAAGTGGATGTTACACAAATAGATAAGATAAGGAATATTTATGTGAGAGTCTGAAGATAGCACCGGTAAAAAGTAAGGTAAGAAGCAATAGGTTGACTTGGTTTAGTCATGTAATGAGACTGAAAGATCAATATCTACTCAAAAAACCCTAAACAGTAATGTGGGTGGAAACAAAGGGAGAGGGAGACCTAGGCGTAAAGATTGATGGATTGCATAGGAGAGGACATGAGGATGGTAGGAGTTGATAAAACCATCGCAGGGAATCGAGAACTTTGGAAGGAAAACACATATTGCGCTGACCACAGATAATGGGAAATCATAACGAGAAAGATGAGAACAGACTTTAAAATATCGTCATGACCTGAGGTCATATACTACTTGGAACAGTTGATAACCTTCTGCCCATTTATATTCTATGAATTTATATGGTGGCTATAGACACATTACATTTCATAAGAACACTTTGGAAATAATAGAACTAATGTCTGATTGTTTGTGTGTTAGCAAACATGATTGGAGCAATTTGGTTGAAGCACAACATGCTATTATTTATTACTCAGATGCTCGGATACGATCTGCGCATGCGCGACTTTCGCAATTTTGATGCAAGGATCAAACGTAATTTGGCTGGTGGCTTAATAGTTTTATTTTTATTCGTTAGATATTTACAACATCACCTGTTGATCGCCTGGGAAAAGCCCAGCATTTGCACGATTTGTGATAAAAAAATTCGTGGATAAGAGTATGTTTCAACTCCATTTTCAAAGTCCATGGCACGTATTTAATCTTGGTCCTAAATGAGGCGGCACTGGCTAGAACCCGAACATTATTTTTCGATCTGATGTACATTAAATGATTTTTATAAGGTCACTTGACATCAGCTCTCATTGAAAATGCTATATTTATATTGGCTGAACACACAACTAAAATTTGCTATGCACTTCCATGAGTTATCTGCGTGCCACAGTGAAGCTTCCCCATATAAAGTTAAGACTCGAGGAAATTAGCAACACATGATATTTCCACCTAATCTTTTTTCGGTGGAATTCACTACCAGTCAGAAAGAATATAAGGAAATTCTCTGTATATACTTAAATCATTTTTTCTTTGGTCTACAGTTTATGATTACTTCATCAATCGGCATTCTGAACAATCCTATCGACGTACGACGGACCCACAGATCATACAAAACATAACAGACAAGACCATTACTGCGCTGCGTCAGAACACATGTAAAATAAATAGCTCTGACTGCTGGCCTGGGGAGTGATGGATTGCAGAGTAGGACTGTGTTAGGGCTATTAGTTATCATATGGTATTTGTACTGTGGATTCCTTAGTCTATGTAGGTACACTTCAATATATTGCCAACTTCTAAGGGATATTTATAAAAAATTTAAAACTTATGAATTAAAAAGCCGGTCAAGTACGAGTCGGACTACCGCAAGAACGATTCCGTATCTTATCCCTTCGCGTGCTACATATTAGATAACAATAAATATTCCATTGTTGAGAAATGATATGATTTCCGCGCAGGTGAAGGGATTTTTAGTATTTTTTGTTAAAGAAACAGAAATACATTTTCTGTGAAAATTTCAAAGACGTCTTATAACTAATGGATGTTTGATATCTGAATAAAAATAATTTGGATTTAAATTTGTAACTAGAAATTAGTGTGACTTTACTATCTGTGCGTGAGTAAATACAAATATTATTAAGTCTAAGATAAATCCTTTGTCTGTTGGTTGAGTCATCGTTAAATGATGGATAACAACATCACATGATAGATAGTTCGCAAACGATTGAGAATCTCCATCGATTAGAGTGGGGAGATCAATAGTTCTAGCTTTGTCCGAGTCTAGAATGTTGGAAACATTGTGCTATTTTGTCACGGATTGGAAGCGACAAGGACTGATGGGAACTATCTTTTGAATGAAATACTCCGAATTGGTGATATGTTAAGCATCGTACTAGCGTGTGTCCCAGTTGCATCTTTAGCTTGCGCTTAGGAGCCCTGGGTGTAAGTTATGGTCCATTAATTGACGGTCCTGGTTTTTGCAATGGGTCTGACCTACGAGTCTGACCTCCTTAGCTTAAGCCGTATACACTACGTAAGCTAACCTTCGGAATATCAACACGGCTTAGCGAGCATCCCGAAGCATGAAATCATCTTTATTCTTAGTCAATTAAGCCTACAATGTCTAAAGCAAACGGGAAACGACTAAAAAATTAAAGCCGCGACCTAGGTCTTAATGCAAACGCCTCAAAAAATGGAGCATGGAGGCAATTACGTTCTTTTTTTTATACAACTAAGTAGGCAAACAGGCGTACGGGCGATGGTACTTACAACTGATGGTAAGTGGTTACCTTAGCCTATGAACGCCTGCAACACCGGAGATGTCACGAACGCGTGGCCGACCCTGAAGGAATTTTTTCACGTCCTTTTTGAAGGCTCCCATGTTATAGTCACTAGGGAAAACCATGGCAGTTCAAAGTACAATTCTAATTGTAATAAGTTCCCATCTGAGACAAAATGTCAAGATTTCTTACTATTTTTTCTGATTAAAAAAAAATAATTAATGACTGACGCTGTGACGGCTGTTAGACTCTGGAATAATCTTCCTGAGTCCATTAGAACAGTCTCCAGCCGTGCCAACTTTATATGTCTTGTCTACGAGCTCTTACTCTCGCGGTTACGGGAGCAAATTTATGCAGCGTGAGTTAATTTTGAGTTGCTGCTATTATTTTGGTGATAACTCTTAAAATTAACTGTATTTTGATTATTATACCATCGTAAGTATATTATGTAAGTACCAAAAGTCAGTTTATTATCATTCCAACTTTTTGTATTTAAGTACCTACTCGTATCTATAAATTTTTAATACCCACGTAACTGTAGATAATTCTTTTAAGAGTAGCATAAAGTTCGCCTATTGTGCTATACAACTGTATTATGTACAATAAAGTTTAAATAAATAAATAAACGATTTTCAAATTAAATGATTCTACCTATGCGTAGTAATATTGATGTGTAAGTGGAAATAAATAAATAAATAAAATAAAATTATTCTTATACCGGTACGTGATTTCTGACGAGTTTTCATAGACATGTTCTATAAAATGTCGATCCTGCTTATGACATTAATTACTTATTCATTCATTCATTACTTAGAGCTGTTCTAGTTTTAGTGCTTTAATATTATGAAATGGTGGTAAGCATTAACTTCAAAGTATGCATTATGTTTAATTTCTACAATATATAACTTCATTGTCTGTAATTAAACTTTAATTAACTCTTGTTTGGCATTTAGTAAGCATGTTATTATGGTGCAATAGTGGCAATTGGCCTAATTCGCAGAAGGCCATGAAGACGAAATTAGACAAATTCACATAGTGGTCAACTATTCTAACGTCTCATTTTCAAAATACGGATAATATTTACGGTCAGTCATACACACATTAACATCAAACAATACTGTATGTATTTTGAAAAGGATTAAAATATGGTTTTTTATCCTTAATTTTGAAAATAATATAAATATTTAGTATTTGAATGGTATTTTGAGAATTGTTATCATGAGTTACTTTTACTTTAATCTTTTGCCATTCCACGAATTAGGCCAAATACGATTAAATCTTATGCAAGTCTATGATGTCGAGGCAGATATAATACCATAGCATTTATTTAATGGTACAAGATAAGAGTCCTTTTATTACTACAAAGTGTTATTTTAGCTTACAATAACTATTTGTTTCACTTTAAGTATACAGTACCTACTCTACAAGTGAAATTAATTGTTTCATTAAGTTTTTCCGAATCTGCCCCTACTTGGTAGTTCACTTCTGGGCATACGCTATTGATTTCCTAAATGACCGGTTGGTAGCGACCTGCATCCAGTATCTGCCTGCGACCTTCTTTAGGTTATCTGAATATCTTGGTCTTGAGAACCTTTCTGCCCTGTCAGCCATCGGTTCCATGCACAACTTCAACTATTTTTACAAATCTATCGAAATCCCTTTTATATAAATGTGCATACATACCATCACGCCTTTTTCCCGTAGGGATGGGTAGAAATTACTGATTTCCATTTGCTACGATCCTTACAGACAGACTTCCCTCGCTTACACGCTCTCGTCATACACGCTCGTCGATTACGGGTAATCCTAACATCTCCCTTTTTTAATATGTCTGCGATTTGGTCACAGTATGTTCTCCGAGGTAGGAGGAGGCCCTTATCGACCTTTCCTGTCACCTTTGATTTGTAAATACCTTTCGTAAGTCTTCTTTCATCCATCCTTTCTACATGCCCAAACCAACTTAACATCTCTTTTTCTATCTTTGTCACTAAATCCTCATTCACACCACATCTTTTCCTTATCAAAGTAAGCAATATATACATATTATACTAAGGTCTAAACTTTATCTGATTTTGAAAGCACGCAAAAGCTTATAAGTGTAATTGCCGCTCGTAGCGCCAATTCATCCTACTCATGGTCTCGATACTTCTCAAATATAAGAAACTAGTTGTGTCCTGCAGCTCCGCCTGCGTCAAAAGTAGCCTATGTTTGACCCCGAGTCTTCAACTATATTCATACTAAATTTCATCAAACTCTGTTCAGCGGTTTGACCGTCAAAGTGTAACAGACAGACAGACTTTCGCATTTATAATATTAGTATGGATAAAAAATATATATCTTTACTTATCTAATTTATACAGGACACAGATAATTAAACTCTTAATAACATGAGTCGATTCATTAGGCTGGAATGGATAATTACAACTAAATGAATAAAAGAACAACTTGCCAGTTGGAATTTTGCCATATAACCTTACATGTTTCCTAGTAAGAATACAATTACATAATTTATGGCGGTATAAACAATAATAATTAAATGTTTATAACTAAAGTGCTCCAAATACGGCAGACAATTAAATTGAATTTAGTGAGAGCCGCGGCGGGGCGGGGAGCGGGGCGGGCGGCGGTCGTGGGTAAGCGCGGGTTAGTTAAAAATATAGACGAGAGGTTATAAGCGATTGGCGACTAGCGAGTGACCCCCGTATTCTTAAACATAACCTTAAGGACGTCCTTCTCTCAAACTCATTGGAGGTCGCCTTAAGGAAGTCCTCGAACTTTTCTTGAAAATTACATTCTTAGTTGGTAGCTTGAGCAAACTCCAATGAGGAAAGACACAGGTTATAATAACAATCCGAAGCACAAAAATAAAAAAAATACAAAAGAATAGAGTAAAAAATAAATGAAGTAGTTCACTAGGCAAAAAGTGGCAAAAAACTGATGTATAACCACTTTCGAGGCCGCCTCAAGGTACTTCTCGACCAACCTTATATTTGACAGTTCGATACTCACTTCCAATGAGGAATCTTTATAAGTCAAGGAAGCTTGTGACGACTAATCATACCAATGAGTTGTAGTAAGGTTGAGTCGAGTTTGAGTGAAGGTTTAAGAATATCGGTGTGAGTCTTCTACATTTTTTGTTTAATCTTTTACATTTTTGGAAAGATTAACAGTGTGACAAGTCACAACCAATCTACGAATTAAACGAAATTTTATAAACTAAGAGAAAATCAAATTTCTTATTTTATTCCCTGACTGTCTACCAGGAGCATTTTATAGATTCCACATATAAAGTTGGCAACGCAGTCGGCATTTCAAATATATTACGGAAGAGGTAAAGAGGACTATTCGTTTCCATACAATTGAAATGGCTTTGACTCTACAAATAGGTAATTTCCGACGAGTTGTAAGGAAGGATCAAATGTTAATTATTCCTCGCCGACTATTTTCATTGTGACAACACTTAATTAATATTTATACTCGTAGTATAGGTATGGATTTTTCTTTTCGCAAAAAGTTAGTTCTAAAGTTTTTTTTTGCTAAGTTAGAAAGTTTAATGAAACGCGTACTCGCTCCCGCCTGTATCTTGTCCCAAACCATTAAACGTAAGTTTATAGCATCCATGTCGTAACTCCGGCCCAATTATACATATTAAACGGACTTTCCCCGCTAATAGCAACTGGTCCGGTGGCGTCACGCTGCAGCCTACTGTTTGGATGCTCCACTGTGTCACAATCTTAAAATCCATACTTCCATATTAATATTATAAATGCGAAAGTCTGTTTGTCTGTCTGTTACGCTCGCAAGCCCAAACCGCTAAACAGATTTTGATAAAATTTGGTATGAATGGTTACCTATCATAAAGTCTATTTTTTCTTTTCATGATTTTCATTTTACCAAGAACGTTTCAACCGTTTTCATTTCTTTTTTATTTACTGCGTCGAAATATCATTTGTGACCATATCAGTTGGCCTATCATCAATTCTTTTTCTTTTTCGTCACACCAACATGACATTGGATCGCAAAACTTTTTACCGTAGTGATGCTCGACCGACTAAATTTTTGTTCTAAGTTTTATGTATTTACAAACATTCATTACGAGGTGTAGTGATGTTTTTCATTTAATTTAATTTAATTTTAACTAATATATAAGTACATGAATTTTTCATCAATAGCCGTGTAATTTTACAGAGCAGCAGTTTATTGTTCTATGGGTGGTCACAAGCTTAACCCAAGCTGCGGTTTTATTTAAAGTATTTTTATAGCGGGGGGCGAAAGCCCCCCCGAACAGGAGGGCTGTGCCCCCTGCGCCCCCTGCCCCTGAAGTATGTTATTTAGGTGATGTGAACGTAGCCAAACAATATTCATTAAGAAGTTGTTTTGGTGAGTGATAGTAGTATAAATAAATCATCTGGCAAATAAAAAAAGTTCAAAAGAAACTTCGGCCATTAGCAAAAAGTTTTTTTTTAATCGGTAAAACATAGTTAATTTATGTTGCCTTAATAAATAAAAATACAATAAATAAAATGGTACATATGTCATATTATGCTTCTATAATATAAATATATACCAAACAATACATAGAGCAAACAAGACGTCGATGATACGTGGTGGGTCAAGTGAGATTCGGCAAAGTCAATTTCAGATATGTGATCGGTTCCCGGTATGAATATAGTTGAAGACTCGGGGTTAAACATAGGGTACTTTTTGACGCAGGCGGAGCTGCAGGAAAAAGTTAGATTGTTATATTTCGAGCTCCATGCATATTTATCATTATATCGAGTGGGTTACATGGACAATCGACCTTGCACTTTGGTATATTGAATTCCATTGTTGAATTGTTGTTCAATACAGTTCTAACTATATACAAAGTCACTGATAAAATTATGTTGGTACAATATGAACCCTATCGGGTGTCACAATTTGTATAAGAGAACGGTAAGCGGATAATTTTTGTTAGTAATCATTATGCAAACGTATAAATAACCTTTTAAATAATAAAAGTTACATTAGGTATATTAAAAATTATTTGATGAAAAAAAAAATATATTTTAAATTTAAAAAAGGGAGATGTCTACCCGTAATCGACGAGCGTGTATGACGAGAGTGATGAGCGTAGAAGAAGCGAGGGATGTCTGTAAGGATCGTAGCAAATGTATCCTAAGTCTCTCCCTAATCCCTAACCCTACGGGAAAAAGGCGTGATGGTATGTATGTAAAAAAAGTAATTATTTATTTAGCACAATTCAATAAAACATAAGTTTAAACACATGAATACAGTTTGTATACAAAAGGGGGCCTTATCGCTTAACACTTTCTCTGACTGTGAAGGAAATAACAATGACACTTAGTTGTTATCTACGTCGATAGGCGTGTTACTGCCAGCGAAAGTGTTAATCAATCTCTTCCAGGCTACCTTAAGGTTGGGATTTATTCATTTGTCCTATAAGATTAGTAACAATAATATTATTTAGATTTAATGTCATTGTTTCACAAAAGCTTAGGCAGGGCCTTTAGACAAAATCACAATTTGGATAACGTTAACGATGTTCAAAATCACGATAACCTTGTTGAATCATGCGAATTTATACATAAGCCAAATTGTTACTAACCCATTGTTGTTATAGTTATTTTTAATGGATCAAAATTATCTGAAAATAAATGAATATTTAATATTAAAAAGGAATTTAATTACTAAGTAAGCTATATTTCTTTTTGTTAACGATAATTTAATTAATTATTTGTTGTATTTGACCAGTGTGTGTTACCGGTGATGAGTTCCGAGAAGTGGTCCCTTAATATAAGAAAACTCAAGGTCGCCCAAATAGCTATGGAGAGGGCTATGCTTGGTATTTCCCTACGAGATCGAATTAGAAATGAGGAGATCCGTAAAAAAACAAAAGTTATCGACATAGCCCAGCGGATTAGCTCTTTGAAGTGGCACATAGCGCGGAGAACCGATGGCCAATGGCAAGCGCAGCGTTGGCCTTCAATCCACCAGGTGGTCCGACGACATAGTCAAGGTCGCAGGAAGACGCTGGATGCAGGCCGCTTTAGATCGGTCAGATTGGAAATCCATGAGAGAGGCCTATGTTCAGCAGTGGACGTCTTGTGGCTAAGATGATGATGATGAATTATTTGTTAATTTGTCAATAAATATTACTGTATTGTAAACTTGCTGCCTCTGTTATGAGAAGTCAAAATTTTCTGCAACCAAAGCCAGACTCAAAACATTCTTAAGGAATATTGACGTCACACCACAAAAACACAAAAAACACCCTAACTGATAGGTACCTGTATTGCTTGTATTTGACAGTGTATCCTTGTTGTGCAATAAAGAGTTTTTTTATTGTATTGTACTTATTAAACAAATAACATAAGTTTTTCTATTGAAATCTAACCTACCCACACACAAATTTAATAGCGCAGGTGCCTCGTATCCTAATTCTAAATGGAAAGCTATTCAAAGCTATTACCTTACAGAAAGCTGTTTGTCGGCCGTTAGGAGCTTTTGAGCTTTAATTGTGTGTTCGGAGGTGTTCGGTCGTGACAATTAGGCTCGTACTGGCCCGGATGCCTTGTTGGCATAGTTCTGTTGGGATTATTCGATTGGACCCTTTCTATTTTACAAATTATATCTAGGAATAAACATGCTTAATTACGGCATGAAAATATTAAGTCAAACAAAGAAAATCCTGTTTCTTTATAAAAAAATAAAAAAAAAAATATCTACGCTGAAACGGCCCCTGTGGTTTACATAGTTTTATTGATAGTAATGTTTTTAAGTATCGTTTCGTAATTTAAATGTGGTTGTCCGCTAGCGTAGCTCAGAATAAACAGGCTTGTATCACTTTGTTAGGTTAAAAGATGAAAGTAGTGTTTTGATAAGGTACTCAGACTAATACTCATCTTAGCGCTTTCCCGGTTGCATCTTCGGTGGTTTGCCTCGGAGCCCAGGGTTCTGCTTTAAATATATACGGTGAGGATAGGTACGGATAAGGTACTCAGACTGTCATCTTCCGATTGTGAAAGCAATAGGGTCAGAAGCCGTTGAGTAGTGTCAAAGAATAAACCGTGTCCATGGTCTTGATCTCTGAATAAAGTTGAATTTAGCCTTCCAGAGTTTTATATCAAACTTTGTGAAATATCCAGATTTTAGGAGGTTGGTATCTTACAGCGTCTAACAGCCTGGCCACGGGGGAATTCGCCACGGCAAATTTCGCCGCGATGCCATCGGGGCGACTAAAAGAAATAAGTAAATAACAAATGCATTAACTTTTTAGTCCTGTAGCTTTCTACTGGTGACTGGCGAGGCGAAATGAGAAGTAATAACGATTAGCGCATTGAAACATATGCATTTGTATGTACTTCTTTTAGTGGCCACACGCGAATCCTAAATCCTAATCGTGATAATGTTTCTCAGTATACTAGAACAGCTTCTGTCATGGTCTATAAATCTAAGAAAAATAAAATAAGGCCCAATTATAAGACCCATAGCAAACAATGTTACACTACCGGCATTCAACAGAGCGGAGCGGAGCGGGCTGCGTGTAATTGCACGCGTGTCGCGTGACGTCACGACGCGACAAGCCCCGCTGTCGTCTCATTAGCGCCGCGACAACACCGTTGTCGCAAACTCTGACCTCTGGTTATCAAGTGGCGAAGTGGAAAACTGGATAAAATAATTTACAAAGTATATTATTTTTTGTCCATACATTTAAGTATTAATTAAATTTGTATTGCACAAAATACAATGACTATCGTACCAAACGCGAACATAATGCTAGAACACCAACTTTTGTGTTAAAGAGAATAGCAAATAATTTATTTTGATTTCGGTCCAGCGGTTAACCCAAAAATTCGGTCTTAAGTCCCTAATGAAAAAGTATAGATTTTATTTTCCCTTAAATTGACCTCTATTTCTTTATCAGGTTATTTTCTTTTCGTTTGTTTTAGAAAATATCGGTTGCTTACCCTTTTCAACAGTATGGTGTATGTTGATTTCATAAGAGAGACGAAGTGGTCTTATTTATTTATTTATAACAAAATGGTTCTACCACAAGTAACAGTATACAATAGGCGGACTTCATGCTTAAAGCATTCTCTACCAGTCAACCATATGGAGAAATTTGTGCGGCGCAAATAGTAAACATAAAAACAAGTAACCATTGATTGGGAAAAGAAGTTTCTAATTAAATTAAGATACTCTAAGTCATAACTTCAGTATACTCGCGAGTATTCAGAACCATACTTTCTCTCTAAAAGCCGATAAATACAATAATTTCTGCATAGCTGTCACCAGTCCAAATAAATCATACCAGGAGTGCTATTTCTGAAGAATGTGACTCACGCAAAATTGAAGACTCGAATGATTTTCGTTCTATATCGAATGATATCGTTCTATTTCGTCATAATCGATGAGTCGAACGATATTCAATAATCAATAATCATTTATTCTTTTGTAAACATGTTGAATTCAAGATGGTACATTGAAAATATTAAGCACATACACGTTTAGTCAACTAGGCATACAAAAGTGAAGTCAATGGTGTCACACATCATCTAAATAAAATCATGCAAAACAAGTAAATAAATTCGAGTTCATCTTGCAAAAATTAGATCAGCTGTCCTTTATAGTCACAATCAACAGTTTTGTCAGAAAATAATTCATGCAAGTCATAATAACATTTGGTTACCAACAACTCTTTCAGATGAGCATTGAATTTATTTAGGGGTAATTCTTTCAAATTCCGAGGCAGTTTATTAGACACTTGTGTCATACTATAGATACTGTTACTCATGAGCCTCGTTTTGCACTTTGGCAATGGCAATGTAGTAGGATCTCTTCTATTTCTATTATTGGCATCAGCTAGTCTTGTAAAGAGACGAGGATTAGATTCATTCGACATTTGGGTCATACATTTCAAAAATAGGGCTTCAAGAAAGATTTATGTCCTCGCTTGGTGATTGACCGCCGCGGGCTGTCTGTCTGTCTGTTGCATCCATCACGCGAATAGCTCTATGCCCGGTCATTACCATTGGTTAGATTGGCGTGAATAAATTATATTGATTACAATAATTATCAGAATTTATCTGAATGCGGATGATTGCAAATAGACCACCCTTTCTTTTAACGTTGGTGTCATACATAGGTTCACTAGGAACAATTAATGATTTTACCCAAGAAATTCAGAAAAAAGTATACTAGTTCCGTGGGATTTGAAGCTACAAAACTGCGAGGAAAACTTTGTATTTAATATGCGATAAAATTAATACAATACAATACAAAATATCTTTATTACCCACATACAGTAACAAAGACTTTAACATAATATGAGCAAAGGCGAACTTATTGCTAGGCAATCTCTTCCAGTCAATCCTTATGAGGTGAAAGAGAAACAGTTAAGTTAGGGTGGGTACAGCAACAGATATAGTTGAAAATTATAAACATACACAAATATTGCATATAAAATAAACATACATAAATAACTTACATAATTTAACATTCATACGTACTGTATGAATATCTAAGCGAAAATAACAGCAGTATCAAGTCAAAGTGAGAGGTAGTATTCTTTCAATCAACTCTTGAAACTGGTCTGAGCAGTGCGAATATCTTCAGGCAAAGCATTCCAGAGACGTGCTGCTTGTACAGTGAAAGATTTAGAGCATGCAGCAGAAGTATGAGTTGGAGTTTTAAGGTGAAGGGCGTTGATACTACGAGCAGGACGCTGGTCATCTTGATGGAGAAAGGTGAAGCGCTCTTTTAGATAATGAGGTGACGAAGAAATATGATAATTACGACGAAGTCTGGTCGGGAGATACTTGAGTTGCACGCGGAAAGAAAAAACATGATCATACTTGCGTAATCCATATATGAATCTAATGCAGAAGTTTTGAAGGCGCTCATATTTATTGCAATGCTGTTCAGTGAGATCGAGATAACATGAGACGGCATATTAATGGTAGGCTTATCAATTTCTTTATCTTACAAACACCGTCAAGATATTGAGACATTACCTTTTATCTCCAACCCGGTCCATCATCAACTCATATCTGACCATCACAACGCTAACAGCATCAAGTAATTAAATTGAAAAATCGTAAAAGACGTCGACAAATCGGGCCCGATATTGATAAAGCGAGTTACCGCGATAACGCGACGGCGGCGGCCGATCGCGCGATAACGATAGCGTGTCGCTCTCGTCGCCTAATTGATACACGACGGCGAGCGACAGGCGGCGACAGCTACAGATGACGCTAGCGACAAGACTGTTGTTCTGGGTGACAAAGACAGCTTTAGTGTGGTGTGCTGGATTTGGCTAGTTGTAGTACACTTCTGTCATTGGTTCTGTAGATTTCGTAGTACTTGTTAAAGACCTGAAGTTGTGCCTCAACGTTCTAATTTTGCTGACAAGAGCAAATTTGCATTACCCCTAACCAAACTTAAATCAGCTTCAGATGAGGTCAAAATTATAAGATACTAGCTTTTTCTCGCAGATCCACCTGCGTCAAAAAGTAGCCTATGTTTGACCCCGGGTCTTCAACTATATTAATTCCAAATTTCATCGATATCCGTTCAGCGGTTTGGCCGTGAAAGCGTAAGTTAACAGACAGACAGACAGACTTTCGCATTTATAATATTAGTATGGAAGTATTACAATTACAATTTACTCTTAAATTGGCAAGTAAACTTTTTCATGAAAATGTCTAATTCGTAAACCATTTCGAGGAATAGGCTTAGGGAACAGATTACATTAATCAGATCTTTAGATAAGCAAGTATTTTTTAAGAAAATCGCAGAAAACCCAATGACTTTCATTTTTTAGCAAAGTTAACGTATGACGTAGCCGGATAACTTCCGGTTATTCACATTTAATTTTTTAGGTTGGTAGCACAGGGTAGTGAATAAATATTTTTTGTTTGGTAGCGCTAATTAGGCGCTTCACGTACTTGTCACCCATGTCAAATGTCATCTCTGTTCAAGTAAACTTAACCCATACATAACCTAACTACATCTTATAACTAACTATATCTATTATAATGAAGAATCGGTGTCCAATTATTGAAAAATCAGATGTCAACGGATGAAGAGACGGCAGTAAAGTCCAATGAACAGGCCAATATGCAACAGATACGAGAAATGGGGTAGGTACCAAAATATTTGACGATTGTATACAAACAAGAAACCAACTCGCGGCCTACAGTCCATCCTGAATTTGACATTTGACACTGACATACATATTTTTTAATACCTTAGTAATTTTTGCTTTCTTGCAGTTCGAGTTGGCCATTATCGTTGCGTGACGTCATCACTATAAAATCTTTAAAATTAAATAACAAAAAAAATATAATTTTAAGAATTTTTTCGTTTAAATTGTATCTCCCAAATAGTCTATTCTATCAATAAAATATATAAAATACACATTTTATTTTTTAGTTGACTAGCCAATTAAGCACACATATTTAAAATTTGCTATACCCGTAAAGTTCCATCCGAGAACTTTACATTCTTTAACAAGCTTTTCTTTAAATTAGATGGAAAAATAATCATCACTTTGAACTAATTCTTGGTCTTCTTTTATGTAGTCTTTATATATTCATTATTAACCCTTTGACAGCTAATCCAGTATTAGTAAACAGAGGTCGTCGTAGTAAAGTTGTAAACAGATTTCCAGTATTACGGAAATTCTGAGTACATCGATCAAGCGTCGCGTCGAATTGTCGAACATTCGATGTAATGTTACGAATTTATTAGATTCGGTAAGACGTCAACAAGAGGTATGTAGCCAGTTCATGAGGTGGGCAGGTTAGCGGTAAATTGGAAATGAGGGTCATTACGAAACTTTTAGCTTACGGGACAAGGAACGTCAAAATTACCTAACTTTTTTTACCGATTACGAGATATATAAAACTATTTTTGTCATCTGAAAAGCCAAGTAATGGAATCCATTTTTTAGGAATTTTAGTATTCTGGAATGCATCGCGTATGAGTAAATCCCTTGAGAGCAAAAAATTCAAATTCAAATTCTTTATTTGCAATAGAAGGGTATGATACAGATGTTTTAATTTAAAAAAAAAATCGAAAGAAAATGTAGGGACTCGATTCCTTCCGCAAAGTCACGTCTGAATCAATTAAATAATACTTTTACATGACATGAAGCAGTTTGAAATTCCTTTCATTGAAAAAAATATTCGCTATCCTACAAGTAAATTTGATTTTCTTTATTATCCTTACTTTCTTTATTTCATTTCAAATATTTTCATTGATATACAAAGATCAAAAGTAAAAGCTTAGCTTCTTTGGTTCCATTAACCCTCCCACCGCTACTGTCGCGCTCAATGGGTTCCCGATAGGGGCAATTATGTTGTCGTTGGGTTATCGAGCGTCCCCGGTGGCCTGACCCCTCCCCCCCCCCCCCCTCCTCCTCTACCCAGTACTAATGGCCGTACAGAAGATAATTGCCTATTGATTCGGTATTGTACGCCGGTAGCGGCTTCTGGCCCCATTGTTGGGAGATAACGCCAGTTGGCTAGATTATCTTGTTTGACACGATTTTCCTTTTAGAACATTGTCTCGTATGTTATATTCCTGTTTTCTGCATTTATTTATAAGATACTCATCTAGCAATTTTTTGGAGTCTGGTTGGAGATTTCAAGTAAGTCTCGGCTGAAGCTTGCGTGACAGTAAAGTCAAAATTAGAGTTATTTGGCTCATTTGACAGCTATCCTGATATTATTTCGGTCAAAATACCGTACAGTAATAGTTATATAGTTTTCGTTAATAAATCTTGCTGTATTTCTGCTACTTTGCAAGCTATCTGTGATCTCGCTTAGGAATTACTACTTATATAGGTACACTTTTCTGAACCTAAAGGTTTATCAAGATACCTTTGCCTAGCAATGGGATACTTGAAGCTAACCAAAACAAAAATTCGCATGATGTTTTTTCACAGAAAGGTAGGTCGGTGCAACATTTCATACATTGTGTATTCGACATGCTTTCTGTCTCAAATTGCATCAAAAGAACATGGTGGTTTAATTATTTTCAAATACATATGTGGTCTTTTGAGCCGTGTCAAATTCGTAAATCAAAATGGTCGGCAGGGCCGGCTTCAGGTTTCAGCGATTGTTTTCTGTGGCGCGTGCGATTGCGGCCAATGGCGAGTCGTCGGTGGCGCGACGCTATTGGACGCCAACAGTCGCCATTGTCCGCCGCGATTGTGATCGATTTCGCGCTCAATTTGTTCCGCGATCGCACGATACCGCGCGATCCGCAATTACGACTTCGCCACTTAATTGAGCCGCGATCCTCCGACCCCGGCCGCCATTGTTCGATAAATTGGACACGCGGTAATGTTAATGTACACTTTGCAAAGCATTTAACTGTTAGATTCCATTACATATTCAATTCGATTCTGTCATGCCTAGACGTTGAGAGAAAGCTATCAAAGAGAGTCAGGTGTTAAAAAAATATAATTTATGTGGAGGTCAGGAGTGTCGTGTGAAAGAGGTCTGTTCAGATTGGTATCGCGAGCTGGAGCTAGCATTAGCGTGCTAGCGGCCAGTCGGCAATAAGGAAGTTGATTCAGGACCGGATCCAGGACTGGGGCGGTGCTACAATCATTACATGTCAGGGATTATGGATTATACACAGCGAAGAAAACTTTTTTTTTGTTATTTAATTTAGTTATTGTAAAAAATAAAATAATACCTACTTTAATAAACGAAAAAAATTTACGCTTTCAATACATTCAAAGCATCAAATTTAATATTTTTAGAAATGTTTCATTTGATTTAAGAATTTGTTCGATAACTTTATTCAGTTTTATTATCTAAAGAAACAAAACAGCTACAAGCGGCTGAAGCCAGCCAACATCTTCCTTTATGCTTATTATAAACATTCAAATTTTCATTTCGTTCGTCAAAATCTTAAAAACTAAATCAACTCTTGTTTCGAATCATGTCAATTCTGCTCTACTTAAAATGTACTAAATCCGTACCTGGTCACCCGGATCGCTCGTGTCAGCTCGCCAGCTCCGTGTAAACATTAACACCGCACACGACCCTTGTTACGGCAACGCGGAATACATTTAATTAAAGAATCTTTAATTAATCTATTGTTCGGGAGCGTTCAATATTTACGAACGATTTGTTAAAGTCATGAGCTTCGAGGCTTCGACTGGCTCGCGTCGGGAGTCGTGACTTCGGTATAATAGAGAAATTAATTAAGCGTCATACGCTTTTGATTTCGAATAGTGAAAACGAAGCGGAAATCAAATGTGTGGTTGGTTTTATTATAAACTAGCTTTTACCCGCTGCTCCGCCTGCGTCAAAAAGTAGCCTATGTTTGACCCCGGGTTTTCAACTATATTCATACCAAATTTCATCAAAATCCGTTCAGCGGTTTGGCCGTGAAAGTGTAACAGACAGACTTTCGCAGTTACAATTTTAGTATGGATTCGTTTAAACTTTTTTTTAGCATAACCGTATAGCCCTTTTTTTTCTTATACAACTAAGTAGGCAAACAGGCGTACGGCCTACCTAATGGTAAGTGGTTACCTTAGCCTATGAACGCCAATAACACCGGAGATGTCACGACCGCGTTGCCGACCTGTCCGCAGTCAGCACAGCGACTTTTCTGGAGCCTGGCGACCCTACTCACCAGCAAGAACACAACACTGCATCACAGTATTATTTGGCTGCGGTCTTCTGCAGGGTGGAGGTACTTCTCCAGACGGACTACTCCTTACAAAATGTCCTACCTCTCTTAAATAGTCAATTAGTTAAATAGACAATAGTCAAACTTAATACTTTAACAGTCAACGTTAGTTTTAACCGACATCGTAATATATATTTTTCCTTCTGATTTACCTGTACTATGGTCATTGACCATCATCGGTGGTCTATTCTTCGCGCCGTTTTCGAGTGGGCGCGACAGGTTTATATTGTGGACAGTTCTAATGTAACTTCGACTTTTGGAGTAAATTAACAGTTGTCAATTCGATACTAAACCTTAAGTGCTTCGAATTAACGTATTTCCAATAGAATTCTAGTCGTTATTGGAGTTTTATGGGTTTGTAATAAAATCTACTTCATAATCGGCTATTTTTTGAATATTTGAAATTTTTATTGGTGTGGTTGTGCAATATTTAAAATATGACTTTTTTAAATTTATTTAATAGCAGTTAATGTCCAGACTGAGGAGTCGTTAGTAGAGCGCGACCCGCGCATCCGTAGCGAATGCGCGTGTCAAGCGACGGCTTGGTCGCCATTTAGTGACATTGTCTATCTTGAGCTCCTCGAAGAAGGCACGTTAAGCTGTTGATCCCGGTTGTTGTCGATAGATAGCAGTCGTTAGGCTGTGTCAGATGCCTTGGGGCCGCCTGAAAAATTCTGACAGTGTTGTCCACTAACACGCCTCGGGTCTTGTTCCTGTTGGTCTGGTTTTCCTGTAAAAAGGGTTACGGAGGTCAGACGGCAGTCGCTCCATGGTAATAACCAGTGCCGCCAAATCTATGAACATGACTTACAGCGTACCCTATGCTCCGAAGCGTAAGCTGACGACGCAACTAGGAATACACGCTAGGATGATGATGAATGTACAGACGAAGACAAGTAGACATTGGTTATGATGGTACTACATCAAAGTCAAAGTCGTCCTGTTTACTATTTTATTTATTTATTTTGTAACTTTATTGCCAAGGACATATTTATAAAACATTACACAAAATAACATTAAAGTTGACAAAAGGCGGCCTTATGGCAGTGCAGTCTCTTCCAGGAAACCTATTCGCTTTAAAGAAATTAAATTAAAACACGAGTGGATAATGTGCAATATACTCGTAACATACGTACCATACAATACACCATACACAAATAGAACTTTAAAATACACATACATAAATATGTATCTACACATATATACAAAGTTACACACGAAACACACTGACGCAAGGAAGACTTGAGAGATAAAAGTAAAGAGAGAAGCAAGACCCTTAGATACTGTGAGCCAATACTGCGTGAATCGGAATAGTTCCCAATAAAAATTTCAGGCGGTAGTTTGTAATCTTATGACATCAAAGACAAATGTTAACTAAATATGAAATTGTGACTTTTTTTTTAATCAAAGCTGTTACATCCGTATTGTCTCATATTCCCCTCAGAAACACAACAAACGCATACTAAATTTCAAATTTATTAATTAATTCATTCCGACATCTTCGCCGAGTCACATAATATAAGCATCAGTCGAATCACTTTTAGAGCTATAATTAAAACTGCTAATTCACGGTTACTTAGCTCTTAAATAACTGATAATGAATTTTAGTGAGGGGAGCGCTTTGTTTTTTTTTTGGACCTTGGACAGTGGGTGATTAGGGTTTGCAGCTGTGTTGATGAAGGGTCAGATAATGGGTGGATGGGGTGGTACACGTGGCGCTTCTCAAGATGTGTTGAACCTCTGGATTGATTGGCTTTAAAAATCTAGTAGATAATTTTTTATAGCTTAGAAAGCAGTCTTAGTTTATCGTTAGGATAAATACGTTGATGTACGATTTATTTTTGTACAATATGTCTTCTGCAGATATAAATGACTGAATATTTGTACGCCATACTTTAATGGCAAAACATAGCGTTGCCTATTATCTGTAACAACTGCATGTTCATGTATACCTATGTTTTCACAAATAAATTATTTGATTTGATTTGATTTAAAGGTAAGGATATGTTTATAATAATTTATTCGTTAAACATATTATTCGCTTTTCTCGCTCATATATCTCTGTTAGATTCCTTATAGACGATAAGCATATTTTATGTTTCTCTTTGCGAATTAAAATATAATATACTACTACGAGTTATTTAATTATAGTTATATAGAAATACTGTACCTTAGAGAATAGAGAAACAACCGCGATACAATAGACTTCTAACTGGGTTACGTTATCCAGTTAATAATTTTAATGTTTTTCGTCACACAAAAAGTTTTTACTATGAGGGTGACCCCCTATGATCATTTTAATAAGCTATTTGTTTTCAATTTAGCCATGGTCACTTCACAATTAACTATTCACAATCCCTCTTGATATCGAGAATACAAACCCTAATATAATTTGGTGAATATACGACAGTGTTTATGAAATACATTAAAAATATCTATTTGTAAAGAAAAAATATCTTAATATATAAGGAACCGTTTAAGGAACTTCCTTCCAATCAAAACGAAGATAATGTTGGTGCACTCTTTGGTTTTCCCAATAATTGACTATGCTGATGTGTGTTATCCTGATCTCAATCAAGATCTTCTTGATAAGCTTGATCGCCTTATAAACAATTGCATCCGTTTTATTTTTTGTCTAAGAAAATTTGATCACATATCTCCTTATCGCTCCGAGCTGAAATGGCTTCCTGTACGACAACGTCGTCAACTTCGCTTGTTAACTACACTTTTCTCCATTCTCACAGGTTCTCATTCTCCGGAGTATCTAAAATGCAAATTCCAATATCTTTCTGACAAAAGTTCAGGTCTTCCAACACACGTCGCCTTGCTACTCCTTCCTTTCGGACCGGTTGCGTTAAATATTTTTTCACTGTACAGGCCATTCGGCTGTGGAATGTTTTGCCCAATGACATTAAAGAGACCTCAACAAAATTTGCCTTCAAGAAAAAGGTTCAAGCTCATCTAATTAATTCTCTCTAATTTATAAACCAGAATCACAATTTCTCTGCATTAAATCTTTAAATATATATATATGTATGTATATTATACTCCCTATTTGTATAAATATATGTATGTTTATTTAGCTGTAGGGTTCTTTTTTTTTCTGTAATGTCACACAAGGCTTTTTTGCGCCGCTTTGTATTTTCTCTGTTTTTCCTAACGGTTGACTGGGAGAGAATGCTTTTAGCATTAAGTCCGCCAATTGTATTTTTACTTGTGGTACAATAAAGTTTTAATAAATAAATAAATAAATAAAGAATTTTATTCTTGACTATAAAATAAATAAATAATTTTAATTTAAACAGAATCATGTATAGATATGCCATCGCTCGGTAAAGTACCCAAAAGCTAATATAAAAGCCAAAAGTAATTTGTATTTAATTAATTAATTAACTTTGTAATTATACATATTATTATATTATATATTGTACTTTGTAATTATATTATATATTGTGTTGTCTGAAATATATGAATTTTGAAAAGGATGGTGACATTTTCTTGTGCCGGAAACGTCAACGTGATAATATATCATTGAACGAATGAATGAATGAAACTTTATTTGCAATAAACACAAATAAGATATAAAAGGTACAATGTAGGTATCACATGTTTAGTCATCCATCACCGACATGCAACCAACTAAACTAACTACTCCTGAGACTAGAACTTTAATATTCGGATAATTCACATAGTATTATATTGTTTATGTTATACTATGACCACTATGGCATAGGCTGGCCAGTAAAATGTCTACTCTAAAGGGCTGATGGCTATCTCAGTCGAGCTACTTGTCTAACGTCGGAGAATTATCGTAGATAATCTAGAAACTGTTTTCAAACGTCATAAGTAATTAAAGATTATCTTGTTAATCTTAGAACGGCTAGTTTCCCCGTTGTTCTCTGGTTTCTTAACAAAAGTAGTTTGTTATATTGATAGCATTAATAGACTATAAACTTAAATAACTAGGTATATATACACTAAAAAACAAGAAGTATTACATATATAGAAAAAAAAAATGCCTATGTAATTTAGGCGTCGTAGAATTCATCCACATCGATGTCTACCAGGAAAGTGCTTAGAAGGCTGGCAGATTCTTTGAGCCAAGTATAGTCCAGCCTTCCGGTCACTTGAGGCGTCGATTATACGCTTTGCTAAATCTCTGTACAGAGAACGAGCACTCGGACCCCATGGCCCCAGAGTCTCCACCCCAAACTGCTCAAAATAAGTAATTTCCGATGAGATTACTGTTTTTACGCCATTTGACGGCTTCGGCTGATGCAGCAGCAGCGCCGGCGCATCCCGCAGTGATAGCATTTAATTTATAATTATAGCATTTTAATGGTACAGTGAATAAAGCAATTTGTTGGTCAAAACAAATTAACGATTATATATATTGAGAAAGTAAAGTTTTACTTTCGGTTTCGATGCTCTTTGCGATTATACAAGGAATGTGATGGAATAAACAAATCACAAGCGTTTCATAATGCTAATAAATATTTTGTAATATTTTCTGTAGCCGCATGAGTGAGTAGTATTGGAGTGACACTAATTCTTGTCAACATTTGAGAAAGGGTCGCTCGAGTTATCCTTAGGAAAAAATTCGTCAAGCGGTTTAATCAAAGAAATAAAGTAGAATTATTATTTTTTATTTATTTTTATTTATCTAAAAAAGCACAGTACTTGAATGATCTTTTTCCAATTCTGATTGAGATTTATAGGTCAGCCAATTAGGTCCATCGACTTTTGACTACATAATTATCTAAAAACTTCCTGCATCTATAATTTACGTTTAAAATCAAGATATATTCTCTAAGCCCATTCTTTTCGATAGCAACAATGTTGTTAGCACTTCAACCGCTTATCTTTCAGCCTCACATCTCGGAGGATTGATAACGCGGGCTGGGAGCTGTCAATTAAGTATTTTTAATATTAAGTGTAGGTGTGGTGCGCCCGCGCCGATCACCGATGTTAATTAGAGATAGAACGCCGATGTACAGATAGCTCGGCGGCAGTTTCGAATTTGTTGGACGGTGGCGTTGATAGTCTATGAAATAGATTAACTTCAACTACAACTTCTTCAACCAAACGTGTTTTCCTAGTTGCGTTCTCAGCTTACGCTTCGGAGCTTAGAATACGCTTACATATTGTAGCTGGGTAACTTAAGCTTTGGATAAAATTTGCAAATAATTACTTTTTTCCATAACTTTTTTGTGCCAAACTATCTTTCTGTTTTTCATAATGGTTGACTGGTAGAGAATGCTCTTAGCATGACTTTCGTGAATTGTCCTAAGTATGTGTATACTTGTGGAACAATAAAGTTTTAATAAATAAATAGGTATAATTCCTTTGTTGTCCGATTTCTGCTCGCCTCCTTTTTCTTCTTTCTCCATTTCTGAAGGCTGGCCGTCAGTATCTCAAATTTATCCTAGTCCATCACCATGCGTAACGATTGTTTTACGCTTATGGCGATTCCAGTTACTCACTGATTTTTAAGCCATGACATATTACGTTCTTAAATCATGAATACGTGGGGCGCACTATAAGTTTCCGGAATGAATATGAAAAAATACTATTAAAGGTACAAAATTAATTTATTGTTTTTCAAAATAATCTCCCTTGGCGTCTATGCACTTTTTCATTCGATGAAACCAGTTTTGAAAACTTTTGTGCCACTCCTCTGTGGTGACCTCTGAAACGTGTTTTTCATACTCCTCGACAGCCTCTTCTGGTGATGAAAATCGTTGACCGCGTAATTGGTTCTTAATTTTTGGGAACAGAAAAAAGTTACAAGGTGCCAGGTCGGGACTGTATGCAGGATGACTCATGAGTTCTACATTTTTCGCCTTCAAAAAGTCGTTTGTCTGTCTGGCCGTGTGAGAACTAGCATTGTCGTGGTGCAGGATGATACGGCGTTTACGGTTATTTTTACGGAGTTCGTCAATAACTTCCGGCAAACAAATGGTCGTGTACCAGTCACTATTCACTGTACGACGATTCTCTAAAGCAACAGTAGCCACGTGTCCAGTTTTATTAAAAAAAGAAGCAATCATCCGCTTAGATGCACTTTTCACGCGCGCCACTTTGGTTGGTTTCGGCTCATCTTGAAAGACCCATACGCTCAATTGCTGCTTTGTTTTGGGATCGTAGCAATAAATCCATGTTTCGTCACCTGTTACTATGTCCCACACCAAATTTGACGCACCTTCGTTGAATCTGGTAAGCATGGCACTGCACCAAGTTGCGCGGTCCGTTTTTTGAGCCTCGGTCAAGTTGTGTGGGATCCACCGCGAGCACAGCTTTCTCACACCCAAATGTTTGTGTAGGATTAATTGTATTTGACTCATGCCTATTTCTAAGGATGCGCGAATTTCATGGTAGGTCACATGCCTGTCTGTTTCAATCATACGGCGCACAGCATTGATGTTTTTGTTGGTCACAGCGGTGGACGGCCGACCATCGCGAGATTCGTCACTGAGATTGATACGACCACGCTTGAATTCTGCAAACCAGCTATAAACAGTTGTCTTGCATGGTGCTTCATTGCCAAAAGCTGTTTCAAGCCGAGCGATGCTCTGTTGAGCTGTCAAATTACACTTAAAATCGTAGAAAATCATACTACGAAAATTTTCCCGAGTTAAATCCATGTTGATGCAGACACACAATTTTTTAAATGGCGCCACAAGGTAAAAACAAAAGACAGTCAGATGAAACAAACTGCATTCTACAGCCAAAGAGTTCTATTTTCAAATGTTGCAATAAATTTTTAAATATTATTTATGTAAGTGGCCAGTTCCGGAAACTTACAGTGCGCCCTATGTATAAGCAGCTGATCATAGTCTTTCCTTAAAAAGAGTCCGAAATTTTCCACTTCAATCTTTTTGAACGTTTGCAACATTTTTCTAGTTCTCCACCAGTCGGACTCTACCTCTGGTGATGTGATGCATGGGTAGAATAATGAGCTTTCCGATCCCTGCTGGTTGCGTCTTCAACTAGTTACTTTCCAGCTTTTCAAACATGTATCTAACTTGTATTTTATATATTTATTACACTATTTGTGTAGTCATATTTAATTATTTAATCTACACAATTAAAATCATATCCATTTTAATTTTACCTTTATTTTTGGTACATAAAGTGTTTATCTATCTATCTTGTCTATGCAATAGTTGGTCTATGATATTTGAGATGTCGGTTCGATACGATCCGGCCGCGGATCGGGCACTATCGGTTAAACACGAACCAAACACGATAGATTTTAATTACCAGCCCCGTCCAGGATATTGGGTATATCTGCTGTCTACCAAAAGAGATTTATGTACATCTGTCTTCTTTATGTGTTGAAATTAAATTATTTCTAAAAAATATTTGAAGATTAGCTGGTTGTCGTGAATTAAAGTAATGTTTATGGCCACTTAGATTATCTTTAGAATCCATACTTAATATTGCGAAAGTCTGTCTGTCTATCTGTTTGTCTGCCTGTTACGCTCTCACGGCCAAACCGTTGAACGAATATTGATGAAATTTGGAATGAATATCGTTGATCCAATCAGAGATCCTTCTTTATTAACTTAAGTAATTATTATATGCCCATATGAATTCGTAATTGATTTAAAAAGCTACATTATCGATTTTTCCGCAATGTTCTTCATTAAATAACTTTTCTGATTCTGTACAAAAAGTCTAAATACGAATTGAAATATCGCATTAAGTGGATGTACCGATATATCCAACTGCCTATTAATCATAATAAAACAAGTATCTCAATAAAATTAATAAAAATGACCGTGTGTTACGGACAAGTTTTATATCGTCTATAAACATAGAGGTAGTGGTCACGGTGGCGGGAGAGCGAGACAGATATACTTAATTACAGGTTTAAGTGGTTAGTGTGACAGGGACGGAGAAGCAATCACGCAATTATATCATTCTCGTGCTTCGGGAGCAGATTTATTGCGAAGGCTCGCGGGTTGCGATTCGATCTACTGACGTACGATACAAATATGGTATTTACAGATAGAGAATTCTAAAAAAAGCATTTCTCTCTTTGAGATAACCAGATATTTTAGCTCTCGAGACCAGGACCTACTTTTTACGTCAACACTTGTAGGTTCACGGTATTCTTTTAATTTCCTTATCGAGTAGACTCTACACGTAAACAAACAAAATACTTGTGAGAAGCAAAAATTCGCTACTGACAAGACATTATCTGGACCTTCATTTATATAGAGTGGGTTGCATGGCAATCAACCCTGCATACTCTGGTGTCAGAGTTTTTCGGAACCGCCTTTCAGTCTCTTATAAAAATAAATAAAATCAATTTATTTCAGGTAACAATTTGACTCATATTAAATACATTAAAATGTCACAGTCGCTCGTACTAAATAAATATTAATAAAATTCAAATTACAAATAATTAACATATTCGTTCTTAATATTATACATTATTTACACTAGCATTGGCTGCACGGTACATGCCTGTCACAACAATGCCCATAGAGGGACAATTTATTCTTCCAGCTATCATCGATAGAATGGCATTAGAGCTGGATCGCAACCTGCGCACCAGGGATTCTGGTTTTTTTTTATACAACTAAGTAGGCAAACACGTACGGCCCACCTAAGTAAGTGGTTATAGTAGCCTATGAACGCCTGCAACACCGAAGATGTCACGAGCGCGTTGCCGACCTGTCCGCTGTCAGCACAGCGACCACTCTGGAGCCTGACGACCCTACTCACCAGCAGGAACACAACACTGCATCACAGTGTTATTTAGCTGCGGTCTTCTGTAGGGTGGAGGTACTTCCCCAGACGGACTACTCCTTACAAAATGTCCTCTCTTAAAATTTTATATGTGGTTCCTATAACAACCACCAAATAGCAGACGGGCTTCGGTGCCTTCCGAAGCACGTAATCATCATTATAATCAGACCAGTCAGGTGATTCAAGCATGTGATGTCTTAATCAAACTGGAAACAACTAAACAAAATATGTTTCCTGTGAGAATCGAACCCACGAATTGCGAGTCTAAAGCATACGCCTTAATGGAGCATTAAGGAAGTGTCAGATAAAACATACATTACTATGATATGAGGAAAGTCATCAACATAAATTTCCTGAAAGAAGCCGTACTTGTGAATACTTACAAGTTATGCCTATTTCGGTCGATTTGAGTCCAGAGTCTGTTCAAAGACAACCATGGCAAGTATGATGGGCAGGTCTACGATACAAAATTCTTTCGTGGTAAGTAAAACTTTTCTTGGCGTACAAATACAAATATAATTTCACAAAAAAAAATGTGGCACACAGATGTCGAACCAAATAGTACACTGGTATTATATTCAGTATATATTTAAGCTCAAATAAAAAAAAAATACACTAGTAAAAAAATAGTATCTGTTTAGTAGTATATTTTTCTGTTTTCTGGGTATTTTGTGTGCCGAGCCAGATACCCTGGTGAACCAACTGTTTTCTTTCGTGTTTCGAAAATGCGATAATTTGCCGATACTTTCCTTGGATTATAAATAGTAAATGAGCGTGCTAAACTATACAGGTTAGGTATAAACCTAAATCATATCAAGCTTAAGACTAGATATACAACCATATATTTTAATTTTTTTCATATTTTTACTTGTTTCGATCGTATCAAACGGATATCTGTAGTTTCTGCCTGTACGGAAAACAGGAGCTATATTTTCATAAAGATTTGAAAATCATTCGATATCGAATTTCCTTATTGATTTTCGATATTGGATATTCTGTCGCCATAATTGGTGAGTCGAATTAATTTTATTCGACTTTCGGATTTTGAGAAAAAGACGTGAAGATGATAATCATATTTTTACTTACTCAAGTTCGAAATATCTGCAACTATTTTAACCACACATGCTGAAAGATAGACTCCATAGACAAGAAATCGCGCTTAAATATTACAGTACAGTTCATATGTTTTCATCTGAAACGGTAAACAAATTATGTAGTTAATCTTATACACGTTATCATTAATCTGCACAAATACAGCCAGGATAATAACATAACAATTTAGAGAAAGGCATCATTTTGTCATTCCTCAAGCTTCCAGGGAATTGCCGAATGAATCAATCAGCCGGCCATTACAATTACAGAGTCATTCGCTCTATAGCTGGAGAAATTTCCACACAGTATTGTTACTTCGCGGTCACGATACTTTGAATGGTACGATATCTGCTCGAGATACTAAAATGTTTTAATGTTTACTAGTTATTTTATTAGATTTCACTTACTGCGGTAAATTTTGAAAATCAATGTAGATTGATGGTCTTGGATATTTGGGTATTTCAAGGATCGTCCGACGAACCTCCGACGACGACCGTTGATGTCAGAAGCCCTATTTTTGAAATATATGACTATATATGTAGAATGAGAATCATTTCATTCACCGATTTTGCGAAGTCATACTAAAAATAGCACTCCAGTTCCTCTACCATGAGATTTTATTGACGCAGACGCTATCAACGGCATTAACAATTGAGATTGATGAGATGGGATGGGATGGGACGGGACGGGACCGGACGGGACGGGACGGGACGGGACGGGACGGGACGGGGCGGGACGGGACGGGACGGGACGGGATTTTGACATGATTGTTATTAAGTCATGGTCTATTACAAATAGAAATATATTTATTTTGCTAAAAATTAAATTGCATAACTATTTTATAATATACAATATTATATTAATTATTTATGGAAATAAAAATAAGTACTTATTTATATCTTTATAATAAGTACTTACTCAGTTGACTTGTAATGTTATTACAAAATATATAAAAAAATCTTCAAAAAAAAATTAGTAATAAACAAATAAATAAATTGTAACATTTATATCGACGGCACTCCGGTGTCGTTCTAGCATGTCAGTGGACTAAACATGTGATACCTACATTGTACCTTTTATATCTAAGATCTTATTTGTGTCTATTTACGATGCAAATAAAGTTTCATTCATTCATTTATATGTATGCACGTATGATAGTGTCAAGCATGACCAAGATTAAAGTGTACCCTAAACTCGGATGCCCAAACAAAACCATACATTAAAGTCAGTTCAAATCAAAGCTGAAACATTATTCTTAAACCATCTATAAGAATTAACTATAATAATTACCGAGACATGGATTTCGCTCAATTTGGCTGTGACAAACGACGTGGAAGTGACGGATATTGATAGCCGATGGAGTTATTAATTCGGGCTGTCCAGCACGGCAATTTAATTTATTAGTTAATTAAGAGAGGGCGCACGCTGAGCAGCGCGCGCGAATGCTTTGGTGTTCGACCTGAATAGTTTTATCCACGAAAATAGAGAGATATTATGATTTCTTATGTTTTCGCGATTGTTATTCATTAAATTAAATTAAGTTAGTTAACTTAGTCTGCCTGCGACCATGAACACTGTAAAGTGTTTGAAACGTCAGGTGTAAATAAATAAGTATTAAACGCGATAAAAACCGTATTAAAATAGTTTAATTTAGAGAGATATTGTCAACGCATTTTCTTGCAACTCAGATCTAATTAATTTCCTGAATTAACTTTATCCTGATGCCTGTGGTGCGCAGACAAAATAGTCAGTTACTGGAAAAAGTAAGGAAGATTCTAGAATGGCGACTTGGGTGCAGTGGACTTCTTTTGGCTAAAAAGCTCATGCAGTCTACCGGTTTTCAACTGGGGCTTACAACTCTATGGTTATATTTAATTAAACAATTCTTCTTCTTTTCGAGCCAAAATAGCTATTGACTATACTGTATCACCCCTATTACCCAAATTTAAGTCTTCCATAGTGCAAGAGATGGAACTTTTCACTTTGACGGAGCCATTGATTGCACACTTGCACAGCTCCACCTGGAATACTGGTTGTTGTTGGAAAAGTCCCACCTCGCACGATTCATGACATCTTCCGACACCAGTCCGGAGTCAGTGGAATGACTGCCAGACTGAATCAGAATCATTTTTAGGGTTCCGCACCTCAAAAAGAAAAATAACGAAACCCTTATAGTTGGTCGTCCAGACTGTATGGCTAGCAGACGTGCAAATTTTTTTTACACTTAATTCAGACAAAATTGATGGAAGGTCCAGGTTCAAGCTTTTCAAAAATGTTGATGTTGAGATGAGTTATACAATATACTGTGTGCATATTGCATATGTCATAAAAGTATGTTAATTTCAAAATACTTTCAATCAATATTCATCGAAAATGATAAAAATCAAATGTATGCTTTAAGCTATAGATAACAAATACCTTTACTAATATTTTAAAACATAACTAATTTAAAGTCGTTTATTACTTGTTTACCGATGTTTTCCTAGCAATGGCGTCTCTAATCCGACAATTAGATAACTTTCCAAAAATATTTACCAAACTGTCGTAAATTACTGCTTTGGATACATAATTCACGACTTAACTTGATGGCGTTGACACCTGTTTAATGGAGAACAAATTGTACGATGGTGTAATGTAGGCAATGATTATTAATGCTGTATAGGTTGTTCATATAGTTGGGGCCTTGGTCTGTTACGCCTCTTCTGTAAAGCCTTATGAACGTCAGTCAAGGAAAAGCGTGAACGATTTATGATGACAGTTCAAGAGGCGAGGAGAACTCTAACACCACTATACAGGTCAATTCATCATGTATTTCACTCGGTATAATTATAATGAATCAATTACTGATATTGTTGAAATATGAAATCGTGGCAGTGCAATACTTCTGTTTTAGAAGGTGTGTATCGATTACAGTACAATCTTCTATCACCTGCCACTTTCCAAGTTTAAATTCTTATCATCTCTCAATTATCTATTGTGAACTTGTACATAGATCTGAATGATTTGTTAAACCGATTAGCAAGAAATGTTACAGAACAAAGAATAATGAAGAACTGTCAGAAGCTAGGATATTCTTCTGGTCATAACGCCACAACAACTACTGTCACTGAGTCAACGCAGTAACTACTACTTTTCGTGAATAATGACCTAATTCGAAGTCCTCAAAGCTGACAAGACGACTCCTTAAAACTCGGCAATGTTGTACCAAACTCGGAGCTCAAGTTATTCAGTGGAGCAATATTGTAAATGATTATTAATGCAGTGTGTGGCGGTTGGAGACTGGTGGTAATGTGCTGGGAATAGCTTAATCGGTTTAAGTGGGAGCCGTGTGTTTAGCTGGGATTACATATAGCTGCATTTGTCATCGTTATGGAGGCGCTGACGGTCACACCGGAAAAGCTCATGGATTGTTTGGTTAAAGATGTTGGACTGCCACCGTTTTCAAACATAAAAAAATATTGTGGAAGCGGTCAGTTAGGAATTCCTCGGCGTATTCTTTTTCCATGAGTCCATCGTTTTTTATTGTATCTCTCTGTTAGCGTACGATTTAGGGAAAATTATAGTAAACTGAGCGCATTACAGGTAAAAACCTGTTATATAGATAATGTGATAAGAATAAGTCTATAGACTGCATTGTATATGCTGCCTCTTATGTGTGATCTTTAGAGCTATGGCTCTATTGGTAGTAAGGGAGCGATGAAGAAGATTCCTAAGAAAATATAAATAAAATTCTATGTGACTGCAGCCACCTTCTAATAAACTTCTGTCATAATAAGAAGGCAAGCATAACGCGTGTTTCATACTAATCACGATTTATTGTAATCGATGTTGCGTGCGCGCATGACCGTCACGCGATGTCGCTGCGACAAACGCTATTCAAAATATTTTAAATTATAGATATACTTACTTATTTTAATTAAGCTAAAGATATGGATCCTATTAATTCTAACGATAAAATAAATACAAAATGAAAAATTGCATTTAATACTTTAATGCAAAGTTTGTGATATTACATAGACACTTTCTTACATACATACATACACACCATCACGCCTTTTTGCCGTAGGGGTAGGCAGACACTACGGATTTCCATTGGCTACAATCCTTACTGACTTCCCTCGCTTCTTCTACGCTCGGCTACCAACCAGGAAGGTACAAAAATGAGACAGAAAAGTTTGAAAATGAGTGTTGAATGACCTCAACTCTTGAAAAATCCGTGGCAGTCCAGTCCAGTGTACACAAAAAAAATGTTCAATAAATAGCGTTGTATTCTCTTGATCTACTAACAGTTAAATTAGAAGTGGAAAGCAAACAGGGACATTCAGCTAATAAAATATGTAAAAATATGCGAATCACTGTTCACCGTTTTCCCACTGGTATGACAGCTTATAGTCACCGTGACCGCCCATTACACTTGACGAGACGACAACCTGCTGACTGTCTGGTGTTATCATAATTAGTTCACATTGGACGAGTAATAAAGGTTTGTCTGGAAAAGATAGCTCTAACAATAAGTCAGTCCGCCTTTGTATTTTATTTTCATTTCTTTTTTGTTTTCTTCTATTTTTATTTTGGTGCAATAAGTAGTATTTGTATTGTCATATCTCATTTAACTACATTAACAATGATTTCTTACAATCGAGTTAAAAAGTACTATCGTACTTTACCGCTTTTGTTGCTTCGTTTATTCCACAAGATAATCTCGAAAGGATTAGTCAGGAACAGGACAGCGAGGTATAAATTCGATTTATATAAAGTTCAATTTTGCTACGACATAGTCACTAAAATATATCATACTAGTCGCAACACAATATCTAGCAAAACTAAATGTCACTTATAACCTCCTCAATTCTTACATACATCCTGCATTATCTTGAACATTCATCATCTAAAATAACTGCGATTTAAAAGCAAGCACATCAAGTATAGTATTTATACATAATATTATACTTTTAACTAAATTTCCAAATATATATATATATTTAACAACAAATACGTCGAAAACGTTTATGACTATCAAAAATAAAACTGTGTTAATTTTATTTTTAATAGTTGAATGGATACGAGTTGAATGGCGAGACAGAACACTCTACCAATATGAATTTAGTCTTACAGATATTCAAAGTAGGTGTCGGCGATCTTTACATAATCGGACCATCAATAGCTGCTTATATTTGTAATCCCGAGCGTATATCGCCAGGTCCGGGTGAATTGATTCCAGGTATGAGGTATTCTATTTTCGAATGTATGACGTCGAATGAAAATTGTTCGACTTACCGAATATGATGAATGAAATTCATTCGATATTCAACAAAAAAAAAAATATTCGCTGAATTTGCATGAGTCACACTTTTCAAAAATATCCGTCAGTATCAAGTGATTTGTTAACAAAAGTAGTTAATAAATGAAGTATGGGTATGTAGTTTTTGGCCAATTTTTCTTGCAAGTTTAAAAGCTCATTCATATCGAATGGGTTTTAAATCAGGTAAAATATATCTACAAGTAACGAATATACAAGTGTCAAATACTTAAGTATAAATTGTTTTCATGTACCTTTCTTTCATGATGCTTTAATTTTTTTTTAAAAGTACCTTTATTATACCTCTATACCAATATTTCAAGATTGACTCGCGAATTCCGCTCCAACTTTGGCCCATTATAAGTAGTTTTCAATCGAGAACGAGCGTGACGCAACGGCCAGCAAAGTATTGGTTCTGCATTATATTGACACAAAGTAAAGAAAATGTGGATGTATGTGCTTATCACACATGACGTCTGTTTAACCCAAAGGTTGACTGTTAGATAATGCTTTTAGCATTAAGTTATTGTGCTATACAACTGTATTATGTACAAAAAAGTTTAAATAAATAAATAAATAACTTTATCGACGATTTTAAAAACGTGATTACTTTCAGACGAGGGTAATAGCAATAAGAGTAATCTGACTAATTTCCAATTATTACTAATACCTAAGTCAACTTGATGATGATTTGAGATGATTTTGAAAAGATTTCTCTCAGACAATTTCGATAGCGGTCAAGGTCGTCCGAGTAATCCATACTATCCATACTAATATTATAAATGCGAAAGTCGGTCTGTCTGTCGTCTGTCTGTTACGCTTTCACGGCCAAACCGCTGAACGGATTTTGATGAAATTTGGTATGAATAAAGTTTAAGACCCGGGGTTAAACATAGGCTACTTTCTGACGCAGGCCGAGCTGCGGGAAACAGCCTGTTTCTTATAAAACAATGGTTTAGGATATGAAACTTTACCACATTTTACAACTAAATTTAATTCTGCGCTATTTATAATACTGTGGTTAGCAAATGATTTTGTATATTTTGTACCTAAGTAAAGATAGATGAGAAGTCATGAAGATTGTATAAGGGAGAAGTGAGTAAAATAATGACTGAAAACAGAAATCTATTGAAGATGGTCATTGCGCCATTGCGCCCCAAAAATTTTGTAAAGGTTATAATGAAATAATATTTACAAATTATTATGCACACATCTGTACTCTGTTTAATGTGTGATATTGGTCACAACTACAAGTATTAGCCGGCCCTTGATTTATGTGTGCAATTAGTTTTCTCACAGATCGCGCGCAGAATACTTGCGCAAGCGCATGTGGACGACATTTTTATATGAATAGTCATCATATCGAGATAGGATTTATTTCTATTTAACTATTATTCCGAACAATTTTAATTTATCTGACTGATTTGTCTTTCATTCTCTTATAGGCTCACTGCTACTGTATTATTAATTTTAAAGAAATTCTGTTAACATGACAGCCTTACGCAATGAGTTTGAAAATTGATTCGCTCCCTTTGTACAAAAAAATCGATTTGTATGAATAGTTTATTTGTATTTTAACATTTCAAAGCCTAAAATAGCCTAGAGTAGGGACGAATCCCTTCTTAACGCATAATTTGTTTTGTCCTAATGTACTTAGGCATACCGAGTTAGGCATAAAATATTTTGGCATAATTGTTTATTGCCATACTGGTAATTTTTGGCATAATTAACTTTAAGCTAATTTCTTATGGCATAATCTAATTCGCATAATCGATTATGCGACTGTAAGACTAATAGTATTTAAGCATAATATATTTTGAAATAACAGAAACAAAATAATAATTACATTATAATAACATATTATTATAAATTATAATATTAGTGTAGAAGTACGGATAGTAGGAAAGTATGGATTTGTGCAATATACAATACAATAAAAATACTCTTTATTGCACCAAAATACAAATTTTACAAAAACAATACAGTGTAGCAATAGGTTATGGTGAGTCGGATGTGGCCCTTGGACCACCCCATAAGCCGCCAATATATTTTTTTAAATACGTTGGCGTCAAGGTACAACAATTGAAAAAGTAATGTGATTTCATGATAGCATACATGTATTTAAATTCGTTTTAACTTTGAAATTTTACACAGGGGATTTTTAAAGAATTTAAAAATCGAGTGTAATGTCAATAATGAGATATAAAATAACTAAAAAAAATAATATAATCGACAAAAATAAAAAAAACATTCATTTGGGAACTATTTACATAAACGCAATATTTAAGGTAGTTGTCTAATAAATTCAGTCTCACCCTTGTAAATTACCCAAGGCGTAATGTCACAGTTTTAGTTCCATGAATATGGAGAGTTCGTTATTATCTAAATTCACGTGAGTTTGACGTCATATTTCAGTAAGTTTAAGATTTTTTGACGTGTTTTTGTTACCAATGTTCCTATGATTGTAAGTCGTTTATTTAATCATGAAATCGAAAATTAGTAGTCTTGCCTATTACAATATATACCTTCTCCAAGTGTACAAATTAAAGTACGAATAGTACGGAAGTATAGATTTGTATAATTTATGATTAAAAATATTTATGCTTAAATAATGGTTATGCCTTCATAAATTGTGGATTGATATCAAAATACATTTATGCTTAAAGGATGCTTTAAATTATTATGCGAAATCTGTTATGCGTAAGAGTGTTATGCTTAAAAATCATTATGCCAAATAACATTATGGCTTAAATTTTTATGCTTAAACATAGGGAACCAGTAGAATCTAGTATCACCTCGTCGTCGGGCCCAAATACACGTCTCCGTCCCATTTAAAACACTTTCGAAAAGAATATATGTTATACTGTCAGCTAAACTACAATTTATTTTATTTAACCATACGAGTCTAATTTTTTTAAAGTAAACAATAGCTTAAAAACTAGCTGATCAAAGATAGAAAAAAAATCGGAATTTCCAAAAAAAATATTTGCGTTAAACAATTTTTAGGTAAAGTGATAAAATAGCAATTATAATAAACTAGGTGGCGATGGCTGTAGCTGTACCGTTTCTGTTTAAATGGCCTTAATTTATTAAACGACCAAATACCCATGCCTTTAAACAACTATTTGAATAAATTATCTAGACTAGGATCAAAAGATTATGTTAAAAATTTAAAGTTGTTTCCAATCTGTCTTAGAAAATTATAGGCTTGATTGTGATGGCTTAAACACCTTCTCCGTACTGAGTTATATGACATAGCCGGAACAACATAGCGCGCTGGCGTTATACACCGTGAAATTTTAGTCGTTGTGACAACAATAAACAAATTTGGACTTCCCATAGTAAGTTAGGTCACGTGATGAGACATTTTGTATGGGAGGTCCAAAAATTTACTCCATATTTCGACCCATGGATATGTCATGATATGATATATATCTCGGTTGCATGAATGGAGTCACTGGACGATGGGTCCAAAACGACTAAAATTTTACGGTGTATAGGTCATGGTCCCAATGCCCGTGTGGCAGTGTCATCCAAACAATGCCGCATCTATTATCATGCCCCTCTTGTCTGGTGAGCTGCAATACAAAACCTCATGTTAGCCAAGGAAAGACATCTTAGTCTTAGACAGTTACTACAGATACACCATTATTAATTTCTGATCTTTGTTATGCTTATTCAGGCAATTTATGCCTTCTCTTTCAATCTAATCCTAGTCATTTTAAATTTAATTTAGAACAAGTTTTGACCTGTTTTGGTGATGAAGCTAAGAAACTTGATAATTTTTTTGTGATCTGTTTACTTTGAGTATTGCATGATATTAGATGACTAGAATTATGTATACAGATCACAGAAATATATTTCTTGTGTGATTGGTTTTCTCCGTTTAATTAAAGCATCCACGAAATATATCTAAAAATATTGCAAGTACGAATTATTTGGCCGAAACGAACAAATTAAAGAAATATAAAATGCTGGCCCTAGATATGGTGATACTGATTACTTCAATAGATCTACTGCAGTCTGATTACATTCTGTAACCAACGTTAACATAACGTTAAAATAAAACAGAAATTTCATTATGGATTTATCACCGATTTCTGCAAATTAAAAAAAAAAAAAGGTTCTGTATAGTTTATTTATAATACATACAACTTCTAACACACATGTCATTGAAATTAAACAAATGATGCTTAACATTGTAAGATTGACTTTTAATAGAGCTAACAACTTGACATCACCATAAAAGCGCATTATTACCCGCCTTTTGCATCAGTTCGCCTCTTTTTGTGAAAGCTGGTTAAGGTATTAATAAACTTGTGATCGAGACATGATGATGATTGAGTACTGGTGGACCACAGCAACGATTGAACAGAATGCCATCTAAATATAAATATATACAGGGAGAAATCACACAGATTGAGTTAGCCTCAAAGTAAGTCAAGACTTGTGTTATGGGATAAACATCCAAGACCCAGTCCAATCAGAAAATGATCATTTTTAATCGTGACCTGACCGGGGAAAAAACTGGGACCTTTGAAGACAGGCCCCAGAGGTCATCATCCAAATATAAAGATTTAAAGCCCCCTAAACGCCCAGCCTAAACCATAAACGCTATAAACGTGAAATTTGGACAGAAGTTTTATGTTATTACATAGTGCTCAAATGAGGAAGGATTTTTCAAATTTCACCCCCTTAGAGGGTCCAACGGAGGTCCAAAGTATGTATGAGGGAAGGAGATTAGTCAGTCCGATTTATTCGAAACTTCATAAGATTATTGCTTTTGATAAATGACTAATATAAGGCCGCCTTTGCGCAAGGTTATTTTTCTTGTAATTGCTTGTATTTAACAATGTATCCTTGTTGTGCAATAAAAAGTTTTTGTATTTTTATATTGTAAACACGGGTTTCAGTATTTTTCAGAATTCACCCTCTTAAAAGAGGAAAAGGGGGACAAACGCTGAAAATGTAAAACCTAAACGATCACTGATCTGTCAATGAATTTTGGTATTTGGGTTCCTGTTTTGGTCAAGAGGTGTACATGGATTATTCAAAATTCACCCCCGAAGGGGATCAAGCGGGCCTCCACAGTATATATGGGAGAAGGGAATTAATTTAGTCCGTTTCATTTGTAACTTCACAAGATTTTTCTTTTTATAAATGATTAGTTACCTGTTTCAGTATTTTTCAGAATTCACCCTCTAAAGTGGGGGCAAAGTCTGAAAGTGCAAAAATTTAACGATCTCTGATATTTCAATGGAGTTTGGCATGTGGGTTCTTTTTGATTATGGGGTTCACTAAGCAAGATTTTTTTCTAAATGCACATCTTATGGGGATTTATACAATCTAAATAGCTAAATCTTGTTTTTTTTTATTTAACTCTTAAAAGGGAAATAGAACAAAGTCTGAAAAAAGAAAAACTATAAAATCATTAGTCGTCAATGTATTTTAGCAAATATTTTCCAAATTCACCTGCTAAGAGGGTGAAATGGGGTCGAAACTATGTATGGGGAAATATGACCATATTATTCAAAACTTCACAAAATTATTTCTTACTAGCAGCCCGTCTCGACTTCGTCCGGTCTTATAGCATCCAAAGAATTTTCCAAATCGGATCAGAAAGTAGTTCCTGAGATTAGCGCATTCAAACGACCAAACAAACTCTTCAGCATTATTATTATTAGTATTTCTTTTGATGAATTAATAAAATAATTGTATCAGTATTTTAGAATTCCATGTCTTATGGGGTACAAACTCTGACTAAACTATGATTGATCTGTCATTGAATTTTAGCAAGTGGGTTTCTTTTGTATACAGGGGGTGCACTTAGGAAGAATATTTCAAAATTCACCCCCATAAGGAAAACTGATGTCCAAAGTATGTACGGGGGAAGGTGATTTTGATAAATGATTCGTTCTCTGTTTTAAGGTTTTTACAATTCAGCCCCTGAATAGGGGACATGGGTTACTGACATGGGTTTAAAATTCGACGTGCCGGATGTGATATACTATCAATCTCTATTGGGATCTGATGACGTAGTAATCTTTTAACTATATAAAAAGAACATCCTGAGAGACCTATCATATATATTCTAAGTGATTCAAATCTCATTGGAAATCCCTTTTGATCAGGCGGGTGAAGCCGCGGGCAACAGCAAGTGCTAGTGTATACTAAAAAGTAACCGATTCCGATAACAACAACAAAATTGCCAGTAATTTGGATTTTAAAGTTTTCTCAAGAAAAAAGTGAGAGCGTGGTGGAGACGTCTTTCTATCTCTTTTGTATGCACGAAGACTAAGCAAAAGTACATTTAAATTTAGAAAAAAAATCTGTTGCACGTATATAACTTTCTGTTTCGATTTTATATTATTACAACATTGCAAGTTTGCCACATGTCATTAATCAACATGAAGACTGTGATTACACTAAAAGCCGGACAGATTAAAGTCTTTGCCCCCAATTTAACATTAAAACGGTTATTTCAAATCGATTCCTACTGACTGACATACAACAAAACGGATCTTATTAGAGATATTAATGAAAATAAAATTATTTCGAGTCAAAAGAGAAGAAATGGCTAATTTAACCTGCGCCGTGACTTGCTGAACTATTGGGTTTAGTGTTGTTCGATCGTTGACTATCGATAGACTATCGATAGTTTTTTCAATAGAGTTATCGATAGAGCTTTTTGATAAAGAACTGTGTGGATTACAATACCAGTGTCTCAAATATATTAAATACTAGCTGTTTCCCGCAGCTCCGCCTGCGTCAAAAAGTTTTCATACTAAATTTCATCAAAACCCGTTCAGCTGTTTGGCCGTGAAAGCGTAACAGACAGACGGACAGACTTTCGCACTTATAATATTAGTATGAAAGCATGGATATGAAAGTATGGATATAAATGTAGTAAGTGGTACTTACTGCGTTCCTTATTTGCGGTGCAGTCTGTCGATAGTATCGAAGATAATATTGCTTTGCAATATTACATATATTATCGATAGTATTTCTTCTATTTAAATAAACGTCACTATCGATAGTGTCGAAGGATTATCGACATTCTAGCTCTTTTCGATTTAAACTATCGATAGTTCGACAACACTAATTGCAATGTCATCAAAATGACTTTGCATTTTTTATTCAGAATCAAACAACAATGAAGTGTTGAACAATGAATGAGAAGGATTTGTTATATCCGATTTAAGTTAGATTAACTTTATAATGAGTTTTATTGTTAAATATAAAAGGTGTTGGTTAAATACAGAGCATACCTAGCTTTAAGCTGTGATTTGGAGTATTGATTAATCGTTAACACGCCGACGGTCAAATGCGGTAACAAATTAAAAAATGCTGCTGATTTACCTAATCTACTTACTCCTTTTGAAAGTTTGTTAAAAATGTCTAATTAATTTCTAAATGCAGCATTTGAAATTCGTAGTTATTATTTCTAACTACAATCGGTAGGTACTTATTATTTCCATGGAAAAAATAACAAAGACTTAACAATTCGTATCCAGGTCCGTAAAATTTGTGAAAAAATGTTGACTCTCCCTCCAAATCCCTCCATCCATTAAAAAAAATCTATTAAACTTACATATAGTTTGTATGGGAAAATAATATTGTTGTTTTACTAAGTTCCTTGCAATTTATTAATATTTTCTAACCATTTAACACTTTGGTAACTGTTATGAAACTGGAATGAAAGACTAGAATCCCAGCAATGAGACAGTGACTCAGGGAGTTAATTGCCATGAACTGGTAATGAATACTTGTGAGAGTGACATGATGTCATCACCTACGCTCAACGGCCACTAACGATCGGGAGGTCAATTTTTAAAATTCACTGTTAATTTTCATAACTGCCAAAGCTTTTGAAGATCTTTATCATGTTTATACTATAACTAGCTGACCCGGAAAACTCCGTATCGCCTCCGGATATATTCACCTTTTAAACCTTCCCTGGACAATGGCAATTTATTTTTATATATATATATATATATATAGATATCTAGAATGTTTTTTTTTAATGTAATTACTGTACATTTCTGCCCTTTTGGTGTATTACCGTGATGAGAGATGTAATCTATGAAATAAATATATTTTTTATAGTGACGAAATTCTCGTAACATTTAAGACACAAGTGCAATGAATGAATGTAATAAATATGAAAAAGAGACATTGTTTGGGATTTTAAATCGTTTGAATAGTGAAGATATTCTTTTTATGAAAAGTAATATTAAAATAAATTAAAGTAAGAAATAAATTTTCGGAAATGTAAGAAACATGACTCTATAGTTTACATGCTCAGTTTAACACATGAACAACTTACAAACGAAAACATCATACTTATTTACTTGGCTCATTCATTTTTACTTCTTAAAACATATTATGACTAGTTTTAAAACATGAAAAACATTGTTGTATGCGGATGGACATCGCTTTCATAGGTCATGGAATTTAAAAATCGAGCCCCTGCCTGTGAACGCGTGCTTCCGCTTAATTTCGGCTGATTGAGATTAACGCATATTTGTCGCCAATTCGTATGTCAGCTGAGCGATTACGTGAAATCTACACATAAGTTAAGATCGGAGTGCTACTTCTAAAAATTGTTACTCACGCAAAATCGGTGAAACAAATGATGTTCATTTGTCATAATACATTCCAAAAATAGAGTTGCTCATATGTAAAAAAATTGACTATTGTAACGTGACAATTTAAAATACGTAATCTATTTCATGTATAAGCAATCATAGTTCTAAAGAGCTACTCGTCCAGAAATGTTTTTATATATTAGATGAGTTTAAAAACTCAAACTCAAAGACAAACTCGATTGAATCTTATTACGAATGAATCCTATCACAAAGATTAAAATAATCATAGATTAAAAATTGGTCTCGCGCCCTCGACTAGATACCGCGCTGTGAAGAAAAATCAGTTTCCAGAATGCGGCCACCTAATAGGAAAGTGTGTGTAAAACAATGTGCAAAGACGCACACTAGCGTCGATTATGGTGTTGCCAGCTACTTGACTGGTGCCTGACCAATGGGAAAATTATTAATTGCTGCGGTCTTGTTACGTATTATAAAAAGTAGCTCAGAAAAACCTTTAAAATGAAATTAAAATAAAACTGGCCAAGTGTGAGTCGGCTCGCATGTAGAGGGTTCTGTACTATTTTTTATTTTTCTCCATTTGGACCTCCTAAACAAATTTAATATTATCTCATAGGTTTTCCTGTAATTTATGAATCGAAATTCTGGAATCGATAGTTTCTAGGAAGTAAGGTAGGGGAAATGGTTAAGTTTTGTCTACTTTATTTTATCCTAAAATTGCAAAAAAACTTTCTTTTGATTTATTATTACACAGTACAGTATGTTAAACGTTACTTTAATTTTCTATTTAGCTTGGAGCTAATTGATTACTGACCTCTTTTTAGTTGTAACCCGGGTTTAAATACAGATAAATAAATAGACATACACATCCTATTAATATTATAAACGCGAAAGTTTGTAAGTATGGATGGATGTTTGTTACTCTTTCACAACTAAACCGCTGAATTGATTTTCATGAAATTTGGTACGGATATAGTTCAAGACCCGGAGTCAAACATAGGCTACCTTTTGACGCAGGTGGAGCTGCAGTAAACATCTTGTACATACGAGTAGATATTATCATGGCCTTTTTCCATACAGTAGTGTTGCCGGAAAATACATTACACATCGAATAATAATCGATTCTTTGATAGTTGAAAATATAATCTAAGGTATCGATAGTGATCATATATCGATATTGATAATATATTCCTGTAATTTTTTTCTGTATGAGTTGAATGACGATGATTTGTGTTATGCCCGCTGTACATCCCGCCGCCGTGTTCCGGTATATCTGTATAGTATCGGTGCCTGAAATGCTTTGTATTGTTGTTAAACCATTATTCGATTATTTTACATAAATTCTCAAAAATCAATACTACAGATTAGATTATATCGATACTACAGATACATAATCGATTAATAACCATTGATATAAACGATTACCTTTGTTGATTAAATCGATATAATTTATATCAACCCATTTCAATAATCGACTAAAATTGTTTGAAATTGCAGTTAATAATCGATTAAATTTATTATATCAATACTTTCGATATCCTAGATTATTTAAAAAAAAACAAATTCGATTAATCAATTATCTGGCAACAATACCCTACGGGGTACCAACTACCTAAAGGCCATATTTAGAATGTTGGTGGGCGTAAAGTGGAAATGGAATCAAAATAGTGATAGGTTGCTAGTCGCATCGCCTACTGATAGGTATGGTTCTTTGATTTTCGCCCACTTCCTCGGCCGGCTTATATGGTCTGCGCGGGTAGAGAAGCAGTAGTACATTCCACGTATTTACTTTTCTCCCAGATCAGCATTAAAGAAATAAGATGTTAAAGACAGACAAAATTGTCAGAAAAATCTCTTTTCTGACAATTTTGTCAAAATCTCTTTTGGAGTCGGGAGTTAAAAAACAAAATATCTAAATAATAAAAATCGAAACCTCGGAGAATTTGGGATTATTTAATACACGGCAACATTATGCACCGAGCGGTACTTCGCGCCATATTTTAGGGTTATATTATTTTCGTGAATAATTTATGTCCATATTTCCAAATAATACAATACTTATTGATGGTATGTAATACTGGTATCTTCTTTATTTCTTTTAGTATTATTCTTACACAGTTTGACTACGCAAACTGCACATTTTGCGTCTACTTTTACATTAAATTTTATATTTATCTAGACATCCAACTCACTCATCGGTCGCGGCATGACTGACGCGGGTATGCCGCAATGCCGTATGGTTTTAGTTGCGAATTTATGTAGTATGCCGACGGTATCTAGTAGCGCAGCGGAGACCAATTATTAATCTATGGAACTAATGTTATTTCTTGTAAATTTGTACGCCAATCTGGCAGAAACAGAATACCTACTTATTTATTAATTGCATGTCTACTTTTTTGACCTGCGGGTCTAAAATCACCACTTTGCGCGAATCATAATATGATCATAATATGAATGACATTGCAAATCCTAAAATGGCCACATTTGTATAGTTCATAAAGTGAATCACGAACAATTCATTGCATGCAATTTTGCAGTTTGACATTTTTCTATGGAAATACGTAAAATGGCTCACATATAAGGAATTGCTTTTATGTCAATCAGCAGAATCGGGTCTAAAATCGCCACACAATATGATCACAATATGAATGACATTGCAAATCCTAAAATGGTCATAATTTGGCAGTTCATAAAATGAGTCACGACCAATTCATTTTATGCAATTCTGCTGTTTGACAGTTTTCTATGGAATTTCGTAAAATGGGTCACTTTTGCAGAAGTGCTTTACTGTCAAATAGCAGAATCATAAAAAGTTACTCTTCAGCAACATCTCAGTTTATTTCTCCAAATTTCACAAAAATTTGCTCAATTGTGGAGTAAGAATACTTTGTTATTTTGATTTTAGGGTAAAATTCGTCAAGTTTTGAAACTGTTTCGATTCGTCAAGCGAATTTTTATCATATATTGTTGTTTAAATTCGTCAATTAAGTACTAATAAGATTTCGTATTAAATTGCAAAGAGAATTGTATTCATCAACGTTTGATTAAATTGTTATTATTTCGTGTAAAGATCTCGGTTTGTCCGATTTTTTTTAGAACATGTGCTTTTATGAGGTAGGAACATATATTAAAGGTAGGAAAGACGCGTCTAGCTAGACGTCGCCGTCATCGCAGTGCGAATCTAATGACCAAACCGATACGTATAGGGGGATTACCATGATATATAAAATTCGTCTAAATGCCAGAGTGAGTGGGCGTGATAGCGCTTTATAGGATGTAATGTAGAGCACACATCTCGCTTACTCACTCGCATTTGTTGGATAGAATTAAGAGATCATGGTAGCCCTTTTTTGGTGTGTGCTTCCTTTTCTTCATAAAAAGTTAAGACTTGAGAGGATTAACTGGCCGATACATGGCACTTCTTTTAACTAATCTTATTTCTGAGATCACACAAAAACAAAGCAACCGAGTTGCCTTTACGAATTAACATCATATCACCATAAAATCATTACTAGTACTAACGATATCACAAAGATAAGATAAGGTATCATGTTTGTGTGCCAGTTAAGCCTCTTGAATCTTAATTTTATATGGCGATGCTAAACGTGGACTTCACGTGCGTGGCACGCGGGTAACGCCCACATTGTACTTCTATAGAGATGTACCTAGGTATCGCCTTCCTTAGTTATTTACACACTGTTGTGCGCTATTTATATAAAATAAAGAGTTGATAGTAAGACCCGACTAAAGAAGAACAAAAAATAAGAAGAGCCTAAAAGACTTGTATCCACGGCCGTAAAACCCATTTTTTGTTGACAGATGACTGCACTTGATTGACATTGACTGGTATATGCATAAATGATAGACTTACTAACTTTATTGCCACTATTATAAATAATTATTCAAGTAGTCTCTATTTCCTTTATTGCGTACTCAAATCCTAATGTACGCACGTCAAATAAACAATAATCTTAATTTCCTGTTTCACAGTACGTCTAACATCATTAATAACAAAGAATTATATAAAAAATAATGAATTAGTTTCGTTTTTGAAGAATTGCTATGGCAATATTAACACGGTAAATGATTCACGAAATAAACTGAATTGGCTAGTAAACTTTTTCATTAAAATGTCTAATTCGTAAACCATTTCGAAGAATAGGCTTAGGGAACACATTACATTAATCAGATCTTTATATAAGCAACTATTTTTTAAGAAAATCGCAGAAAACCCAATGACTTTCATTTTTTAGCAAAGTTAACGTATGACGTAGCCGGATAACTTCCGGCTATTCACATTAAATTTTTTAGGTTGGCAGCACAGGGTAGTGAATAAATATGTTTTGTTTGGTAACGCTAATTATGCGCTTCACGTACTTGTCACCCATGTCAAATGTTATCTCTGTTCAAGTAAACATAACTCTATAATTAACCTGATTACATTCATTCATACATTATAATGAAGGATCGGTGTCCAATTATAGAAAAATCAGATGTCAACGAAAGAAGAGACTGCAGTTAAGTCTAATAAACAGGCCAATTAAGCAATAGATACGAGAAATGGGGTAGGTACCTAGATATTTGACGATTGTAAACAAACAAGAAACCAACTCGCTTGACACTGACATATATATTTTTTAATACCTTAGTAATTTTTGCTTTCTTGCAGTTCGAAATGGCCTTTATAGCTGCGTGACGTCATCACTATAAAATCTTTAAAATTAAATAACAAAATAAATATAATTTTAAGAATTTTTTCGTTTAAATTGTATCTCCGAAACAGTCTATTCTATCAATAAAATATATAAAATACACAATTTATTTTTTAGTTGACTAGCCAATTGTTAATGAATTGCAAATGATGCGTGTCCATTTTACAAACAAAAAGAAGAATTGCAGAGGAATTGCTAGGAATTCACGAAATGAATTCGTTTTGATGAATTGCTCAAAGTGGCGATTTTAGACCTACTGTTTTCACAATAAAGATGATTTGATTTGATTTGAAAAAAAAAGACAGCTTACCAACTGCCACGGAAAAACAGTTGAAACGTATTAGCATATTTCCGTTGTTAACTTTACATTTTGTGTACGTAATCTATAAACTATTACATATAACATCCCTATAACCATATTTTAAGCAAATAAAATATTCTATTCTTTAAATACTGACTATATATACACCAAACTATTGAATTACATCTAGAAAGTTTGAAATACTGTATAAAAAGTAATTATTCCTTTAATACCGCAAAACAGAACTTCTAAATACTAAATCCCAATTAAATATATACTTTATTATAATTAGTATTCAAAAGTAATAAAGAGACTGATAGTTGACGCTATAACATTCCACTGGCGGCTACAAAAAGAGTAAGCGAATAAATTCTACGCCGGTATAGAGTAGCATCTCATTAAGAGCCGCAAACCATCAACTTCTTAACGGTTAAGAGGTGTAAATTGCAGAGTCCAAGCTTCTTTTATCAGATGCAATAATAATATAGTCCAGTTATTATTTATTTATTTAAAACTTTCTTGTAACACAAGTGAACATACTTATACAATAGGCGGACTTAATGCTAAAAGCATTCTCTACCCGTAAACCAAATGGATATGTGACGAATTCCTACGTTTTTAAATATAAGGAAATCGAGATTTGTTTTGTTTTTAGATTGTGGCCCATTAATTCTACTACACTGAACTCTTAACTTACTAAAATAATATTTTAAAAGAGTTTTTGGTTTCAAAATTGTACTGTGCGCAAGATAACTATAGGCGGTGAATTTTGAACGGATTTGAATCAATCTCTGCACAAATTCCTATCATCTAAAGCAGTTTGGACTACTAGCGACTTGTCCAGATTTCAGACGGATTTATGTTATTATATCTTAAAGCCAAATTATTATCTTTTCATTTATAATGAAGAAGCATAGATGAGACGAGAAAAGCCACCTTATTTTTTACAATATATATAATTATTACATGACAAGTATTAGAAGTAGAAATTTAGGTCACAGGATATTGGCCACCTATTGCCACTTGGTCTCTAATGTAGTATCTCCTCTGTACCTGCGCAGGCGCTGGCCCGGCGGCCGCCAAACACAGGAAACATTAGATCACGGCTGTCGAACAAATGCCCGATATTTTTAATACTCGTCTATGACCGCCGATACAGATGTCGTAAATTTGACATGTTCTGCGAATGATTATACCTTTATGTTGCTTTTTAATTATGACGATAAATACTTTCAGTTAACTACGTAATAAGTTTTGGAAAAAGATAGCTAGAAGACTGGTGAAAATTGGAGGCCGCCCTTGCTCCGTAGATAGCTCCATAGAAGCTATTGTTATTGTACAATTATTTGTTTCTATAAGTGGGTACTACAGAATGGGTGAGGATCTTTGCGTCAAGGCAGCCAATATAAAATGGCTGAGACCAGTCCAGTCCAGCCAGTCGGCCGTTCCAGATACCAATGGAGCGATGCAGTGCAGGCTGATCTGCGAGAGATGGAAGCTGACAACTGGCAGCCATCGCGCAGAATAGAACACTCTGGCGCTCTCTCACGAGGAGGCCAAGATCTACTTCAGCCAGCGGAGCAAGTAAGTCAGCAATAAAGATATTTACGAAATATAAAAAGGGATCGCCATCAAAACTCGCCCTACAAAGTCAAGAATTCCAAGACATTCTCGAAATCTACTTGACACGCAATCAGAATAATGCCATGACTAAAGATATTAATTAACTATATTATATTTATTATACATGTAAATTTGTGCAATAAATGGGTTTTTATCGTATTGTATAGTTTAATTATTAAAGTACTCCTCTTAATAGTAGGGGATCAAATTATACAGTCATCTGTACCTACAACACAATGTTTGTTTCCCGTCGAATGTCAATCAGAAGTGGGATTACTGTGACAGTGCATTAGTACATCCTACCCGGTAGCTTATGTCTTATCATATCACACATCGACAGGAGACTGTAAGAACATGCAATTATAAATGCCACGTCGGGGATTAATGATACAGTAGCTGTGTGAAGGGTTATTAGAATTTAGCGTGGCTCGTGGCAAGTAGCTGGTATAACATGTCTCCAGGAAAGTTAAAAATACAAGGGGGTATAGGAGTCTGGAATAATTTAAGGACTACAATCAAGCATTCCAGAGATTTTTCTTAATTTTAAATCTTAAGTTTAAAAAAATGTGTTTGTTATTTTCTTTTCCTTACATTCCACTCGAATAAATTGAACAAATTAATTATTGACTTTGATTGTTAATTATTTTATAATCCACTTGTTAATCCGCTGTATCTAATCCATTACTCATTTACCTAATATAAAATAGTCTAAGAACGCTAAAAAATATTTAAACATTATACTTTATATTATATATATATATATATATATATATAATAGAACTATTAAAAACTAAGTTTTAATGAAACCAGCAGTAGATTTGATGAAAAAAAATACATAAACAAACAGTTTTGTAGTAGTATCCTGTATATACGAGTATCTAATAATGACACGAAACATGTCTATGTCTTCTCTACTTTATTCAATACTAGCTGTTTCCCGCAGCTCCGCCTGCGGTATATGTATAACCTTTGTTACTCAGGGTGAATGTAGCTTTCCAATGGTGAAAGAATTTTTGAAATCGGCACAGTAGTTTTTGAGTTTATTCATTACAAACATACACACAAAAATACAAATCTTTCCTCTTTATAATATTAGTGTAGCTATATTGAATAGTTTAAAGAATATATCTACACTCTACATAGACTGATCACTCAAATGATTGGAAAAATCATTATATTGATCAGGCGTAACAATAGTGAATCAATAGTTAATAGTTTCATTCATTCGCTCATCAATCTTCTTCTATCTATTATCTTAGTGGTAGAAATATATTACAAAAAAAAGTATATAACCCATCCAATTACCATAACAGAATTGCTTTAACACAAGAACAGTGGATAATGAATGCATTTTATGATTTGCCCTTGACCAAATTACCTATACGAAGAGATAACAACGCCTACTTTCTACAAGAATACGTTATGGATACGATACAATACAAAATCATTTATTAAACAAAGGTTTCTTGTTCAAGATAAGGCCTTAACGCATTTTATTTTTCAAGCAATCTTTCAAACAGATTTTTAAAACAACTTTACCTTGGTTTTACTAATATCGTGTTTGTTAGTGAGTTTTCTGTGAGACTTCAAATTAATTAAAATGTTTGAATAGTAATAAAATTGTTTCTTCTTTTTCAGATGAGTTTGAAATCGGTTCAGATTTTTTTTTTCAAAAACTTATTTAAATAATCAATCAATCAATCAATCATTTATTTCATTGTTGTACAAGGTGGAAATACTTTTACTTTATAATTCGCCATCTTTCTACAATTCTTCAGCCCACTGCTGAACGTAAAAGTAAATAATATGTGTAAAGAATTTTTGAAACCTATGTGTATATAGAATTACATATGTCAATTGAAACCATCTACATAAAATACATAATCAATATAAAATAGATAGAATTTTTTATAATAAAATCACCTAAATTTCATTGCACATTAAAATCATACTAATGTTACAAAATATATAATAGCTAGTACTTCTAATGCTTACACTTTCAATATAATAATAATGATGTGCCTCAGCGGTTTCAAAATGAATTTGACAAAACACCATCAATTGCTGCCAAGTTGTGAGTATATAGATGCCAAGATAAACATTCATACAATCTCGTTGCCAGTTCGTCTAAGAAAAAAGTTTACGCCAGCTTATCAGATATAAAGTAAAGCCGCTGTGGCTGGAACACGACAAAATCGCTACAGAATTTAAATGTAATGAAAATATTTTCGTAAGTAAGGTTTCACCAATGATATCTATGATATGTTTCATCGTCCCAGGTATCGATGGGTGCTGAAAGACCTACGGAGCCTGGGAGTGAGCGACTGGCGGCAGCTGGCGAAAGACCGCAAGAAATGGCGCCATCTCGTGTCGGAGGCCAAGATCTACTTTGGGTTTCTGAGACATCGTAGTAAGTAAGTGTGTAAGGTTTCAATTCTTCAGTCAGATTTTTTTTTTTTATAGATTAATCGAGCTACATAAATATATTATTCTCTTCAAGATTTATTTGGACAAAACTCTACCAGTCGATTGTCATACTGAATTCCGACTTTTAAAATATTCGTGTTACTGTATTCATAATGTATAGGTGATAGATTTGGACCAATATTACTTACGTAGCGCATATCAAGTATTCTGTATGTGGTACTACTATTGATCGTTCATTAAACGATCAATATTAGTCACACACTACTAACAGAATACCTAATTAATGCGCAACCACCGTCAAAACCATCCGTTTTACTTTTTACCAAACTTTTCTTTCTGAAGCAGTAAGTCCTTCTCGACAATGTTTTTACCAATCCATAATTCGTCTGTTTCTCTACTTTCAGTACGCGAAGTCTTGACTTTTTTCGTATCCGATGGACACCAATGGATTTTGACGGACGAATTCGAGAGATATATCGTTTGCACTCTTACGAAACAATAAATCTCTCTAATGTTCTAATGTGAAGGGGAAAAGGGGGGGGGAGGAGTGCATTAGCGATTGACAGGTGAAGAGATCGACACGTGCGATATTAGAGAACCGTGTGGTTCAGTGTGCGGGCGCAGCGGGAAGCAGCCAAAGAATGTTTACTGTTATTAACAGAAACTGGTTGATTACAACAAAAATAATAATAATACAACCTGTTTCAAGACAGTTTGTCGACATTGTTACGTTTTAAATCTACGTAATCCTTATGAAAACTGGCCTAGGTATTTTGAATATAATTTTTGTATCGTAAAATTTTATACTCACTTTATATTTTCAGTTAATATCAGAGATAGTCTTACATTTGTGCAACCAACCTAATTTCGAAAAGAAAGAAAATAAACAATTGTAAACGCTGATGCAGGCCGCTTCCAACCGGTCATTGTGGAAATCATTGTAAGAGGCGTATGGCCAGATGTAGACTGTCTGCGGATGAAATGATAATGATGAAACAATAGACTAGTTTCCTAAAAAAATATAATTAGTCCATCATTTAGATAATCAAAAAAAAATTGGGGACGTATTTTTACTTTTGAAAATTAAACAAAGATATGGCGCGTTAAAGTTCCGTGTGACGTCACAGTGTGCTACACTTTTTCGCAATATGTGAAGTCACGAGCCCCCACTCCTAAACTTTGATGCGTTATATCTTTATAATTTATCGCTCAATTGACAAAAAAAAAAATACGTCACCAATATATTTTGATTCCCTAAATGACGGATTAATTGTAATGATAGTCTTTTGACCCTGGAAACTAGCTTATTGTACTACAAGCTACATACACAGTTCCGTTCTGTAAACACTTTTTTTCGCTGTATGTATGCAGACAATTTAATAAAATAATGAGGCATATACAATTGCACTCTACAATGCGGGGTGCGACAGAGGGGGGGGGGGGGGGGGGGGGTGTTAAGCTCACCTATACTTTTCAACCTTTATATCAACGCACTCATAGAAAAGCTCAGTAGCACACACGCTGGATGTTTTGTTGATGGTGTATGTCTCAACAACTTGAGTTACGCGGACGATATGGTGCTGCTCGCTCCTTCTGTAAGCGCCTTGCAGAAGCTCCTCCATATTTGTGAAACTTACGCTGCTTCTCACGGCCTTGTTTATAATATCAACAAGTCAGAGTATATGGTATTTAAATCTGGAACCAGGTGTCCTGGAATAGTCCCGCCCATATTTCTGAACAAAGTAGCTTTAAAACGCGTTATAAATTTAAATATTTGGGACACCTGCTGACAGAAGACTTAGAAGATGATGGAGATATGGAGAGGGAGCGCAGAGCATTGTCAGTAAGGGCGAACATGTTGGCGCGACGATTTGCTCGATGTACTGAGGCGGTGAAAATAACACTCTTCAAATCTTACTGTACATCACTGTACTCGAGTGCTCTTAGGTTTAACTGTACCAAAAAAGCTTACAATGCTCTGCGAGTCCAATTCAATAACGCTTTTAGAGTTCTGTTGCGGCGCCCGAGATTTTGTAGTGCGTCGGAGATGTTCGCGGAAGCTCGCACTGATGGCTTTGATGCGGTTTGGCGTAAGAAGTCAGCGGCGCTGCTGCGCACGACCAGAGGTAGCCGCAACAGTATTCTGCGTGTAATAGCAGACCGGTTCGACAGTAAACTCGTATGGGAGCTCACTCAACGGACGAGGTCTTGCTTAATTGTTAAATATTAAAATTAACAAAAAATAATAATGATAAACTGATTAATTTTGACACTAACAATTCATATTTAAGATTTTTCTGTATTTTATTTTTACTAACAAAAATGGACCATGTTGTCTTTAATAAATAAATTTTGAATTTGAATTTGATTATAGGCAAATGAGGAAAGTTTAAACTCACTGTTGATTTGACCTTCCTCATCCTAGCGTTATTCTGGTTGCTTCGGAACCCAGGGGGCGGACTTGGTTTTTCCTACTTTTGCTTAAGGCGATACATAGGCCATTTTCAACCGGTAATAACTCCTAAAGTATTTAGTTTATGCGTAAAAAAATTTTTAAAATGATTTTTGGTACTAATAACTCTCATATTATTATAAGGAAAACACGATTGGAATGAAAAACCTCGATAGAAATAATTATACAAAATATGCAGTAAATTCGTCTATAAAACTCAAAAGATAACAATATAAAAAAGAAATTATATCCAAATTAAAGCTCATTTAAAATAATAAGTTTTTACCAAAGTAAAATTTTGATTGAGTTTTTTATTTAAAAGTAATTAATTTAAAACGTAAATTTTAATTGTGGTGATTACGTTGAAGCCACGTTTAAGCAGACCCATCTATGGCTGTCTCTTTCACACAGGCAAAATCGCCGAGGGCTATCCCTTTTTAATCCCACTGCTCAGTCCGGGCGCGTCTCTGTTCGAGGTAGGGTCTGTGTCAGTCGTCTGCGTAAATTTAGACTTCGCGCGAGTTTTTGAAAATAGACATTTTTATTGTATCGTAATTTATAAAACGTGTAAACAATTTTATAAAACCTAGATTATTTTTATAATTAGAATATTTTTTTTATTAAGTACATTATGGAAAAAAGGAAGATGTTATACCAAGATATTGCTCGCCGCATGATAGGAAAAATATGGTAAGTACTAATTGTATCTATATAACTATATAGCACTATTTGTGGTTTTTTATTTTTAGTTTTTAGTTAGTTTTTTACGTCTTATTTTAATAAATACTCCATATAACTAACGTTGTAACTAATTGATTTTTAAATGATTAGGTGATTGATTTTTTTTGGTAATGTACGTATAATATTATAAATGCGAAAACTGTCTGTCTGTTATGCCTTTACGGCTAAACCGTGAACCGATATTGATGAAAGGTGGATATTGTGGTGTTTGGTGGTACTTACCCGACGTCAAACAGGCATTTCACATAAATACAAGTAGACAACTAAATAAGTATGCCCTCTTTATTTATAAAATAATAAAAAATAATTTTATTTTCAGGAAAAAAAACAATTCCCATATACTCGTCGGCGTCATAGAAATCGCTGTCGAACGAACGCGAACCAAGGAGTGCGATTATTATGGAGATAGCAGTAATTATGGACTGAGGTACTAAAAGTATTGTTCCGAAAACATCGCAAGATAGTGAACGGTATGTTGTTACTTTTTATACATATTTCAAAAAAATTATACACGAACTACCTTGTATCAAGATTTCGTTTGACTAAGTTGAAGTACATGTAAACATAAAATTCTAATTTTAAATATTTTTGTAATTTAATAAATAAACCTTTAACACTTCTCATGCTCCACTTGATAATTTTAAAATATTTTTTCTTAAAGCGATGTGAAAGGCTGATTTTTCATACATTTTGTTGTTAGATCTGATTGTAACGTGTAGAAGATTTAAGTAAATATAAAGTTTTATATTATAATAAAGAATATTTTATATAAATTTGTTTATTATTTCCATCAAACGATATATTTGTTGCCAATAACGCAAATCATATACATCCTAACTATCCGAATCCTACTAATATTCTAAAAGTTAGTGTTTGTATATTTGGTTGTTTATGTTTTTGTTACCTCCATGCTCCATTCACTAAACCAATCGATCGAATACTTGAAATTTTACATACACATAGTTATTAGCATTGGGAAGAACATTGGGTACTATTCCGGAACAATATTTTTTTACTAAAAACAAAAACCGACTTCCATTCGTTTACCGGGGCTATCTTATAGATATTTTATATCATAGGGGGACAACTGGAAAATACCTTAGGAATAAGAAGATACCAAGGCAAACAGAGTCAATTGACCAATCTGATACCAGGGTGTAAAAGATTGATTGACCATTGAAGTTAATCCCGTACTACATGGATTTTGCCCAACTGAGACTGACCCCAAAAACACAATTTAAATGACCTTTAGGTGGTTTCTTAGTACACCAGGGTATATGGGGTCGATTGGCCTTAGATAAAAAAATTAAAACAAGCAAACGACTTTAAATGAAATATAAAAGATAAAACATGTTGAGTTTCGTTTATTTGGATGACTTCAATATCATTCTTTTATTTTCTAGCCATATTGGTATTGGTTACACAATCATCATTTCGAGTAGGTTACATTATCAATCGGCCATGTACACCCTGGTTTCAGAGTTGTGCGGAACCGCCTCTGACGTGGTTCCTTTAACGACCACCATATGTCAGCTGGGACCAACGGCTTAGCGTGCTTTCCGAAGCACGGAATCATCTTTTCTTAAACATGCGCGGAAATAGTGTCATTACTTTATTCTAAAGAACACGCGAAGTAACATATTTACGTAGACTGAAAATCAAATTCACTTCCCGGCGCGTTCTTTGAATTTGGAACGAAGAGCGCGCCGGCAATGTTGTATGAAACGGTGTGCTGTTTGAATTTAGAACTTTTTCATCTATCGTACACATTGCGTTCTCATGGCTGTAGCTGAAAAACCAAAATCACTTCCCGGCGCGTTCTTTGAATTTGGAACGAGGAGCGCGCCGGCAATGTTGTATGAAACGGTGTGCTGTTTGAATTTAGAACTCTTTTATCTATCGTACACATTGCATTCTCGTGGCTGTATAGCCACAGATGCGTTTACCTTTCGGCACAAACTGTTATTATGTAAAAGGCCCTTTTTTATTTCCTTGCATTTTTTTTAAAGAAAAGCACTATATATGCCTCGGCCGAAATGGCAATTGCCTATTTCGCTGCCTTTGCAATAATGTACTATTATTTTCAGACAATCAGGTGATTCAAGCCTGCAATGTCCTAACCAAACTGGAAACAACTGAATAAAGTGTGTTTCTCTGGGTCAAAGGCTGACGCCTTAACCACTGGACCACAGAGGTTACACAATAAAACTACTGAACCAATTTAATAAAAAAATTATGGGACTTGATTGAAAGAATTCCTATCAAACAAAAAAAAATCGTTTCAGAAATGACTGAGTTTCGCGATAACAAACATAAAACAAGATAATGGCAATAATATAAAAATTAAACTTAAAGCCTACCTACAAAATGTCCTTTAGCAGATATAACAAGTAGCTCGAGAACCGAGTGCAGTGCGCGTATCTGAAGTGCGAGTAGCTAATGCGTGTGTCAAACGACGACGGCAAGAGGCGACTTGCGACCCGTTTTAGGTCGGTCACCATTATTGGCATATTCTATTTCGTCCTCCTCCGTGCTTCGAAAGGCAGGTTGGTGTCGATAGGTGACAATCATTAGGCTGTGTCAGAAGCCTTTAGGCAGTCTAACACTTTTAGACACATCGAGTCATGTTTCTGTTGATCTGGTTTTTGAGTAACGACCGCAAGGTCACACAGCAGTCGCTCCATTGTAGTAACCAACACCAAAATCAAGGTCCGTTTCGAGTTAAAAAAGGAAAAGTAGCCTTTGTTTGATTCCGGGTCTTCAACTATATTCATACCAAATTTCATCAAAATACGTTCAGCAGTTTGGCCGTGAAAGCGTAACAGATAAATAGACAGACTTTCGCACTTTTAATATTAGTATGGAAGTATGGATTTTCAAATGAATATTTAACTAAATATTCTGTGAACATTTCAAGCGTCTACCTGCTGCTGTTATCAATATTGAGTAAAAATGAGAAAAATATTATTTCAATTAGGATATTGTTGTCGCCATTATCTTTTCTGTGCAAAAACACTTGAAAATACATGGCATCACCGAGAAAGGTAGGGAGGTGGGGACGAAGGAGAGTGCAACATCGTTCGCCACTTCACTTTTGGTGCCGGATCCCGTAGGGTGAGGATATACCGTAAGCCGTGTCGTTCCATTTCTAGTTAAATATGATGTTCCTTTAAAAACTGAATATAAACTTTCATTGATATTTGTTTAAGATGTAGATTACTATCCCGACTATATGATTGGTTGTTAAATTATAAATATTATAATTAAATTGTATTTCCGTTTATTTCGATTAAATAAATAAAAATAGTGATTAAACATGTCAATATTACATTTAGTAATTTAGGCTTGGGAAAATAAATTCGTGATGTGTTATTAATATTTGTTTTTCTAATATCAGAAGTGTTCAAGTACCCACAATGCCGCGACGAAGCAATAAGCGGTCGAAAAAAGTGCGCCGGTCACCTTCAACGTCAAGCGATACGAGCAGCAGATCATCGCGTTCGAGCAGCAGTTCATCGCGGTTGAGCAGCAGCAGTTCTGCACACCGAGGCAAGCGGAAAAGGCGGTCAGTGCGAAGACAAAAACCGTGAGTCATGATACAATTTTATCCTCTGTTATACCTGAGTTCGATCCACTAGTTGATGAGGTAGTCATGTGGGTTAATGTAGTAGATGCTAATGCGCGAGCGTTTGGTTGGTCAGACCGTGTTACTAAATACCAAGCGTTACAAAAGTTACGTAATACGGCCAAGATATGGTTTGATTCGGTACAGAAAAACGAGACTAAATGGACCAAGTGGCGGTGGTCACAATGGCGTAACACACTTTTAGATACATTTCAAGTAAGGCGAAATATGTATACGATGCTCGAAAGTTTAATGCAAACAAAACCTATCGAAGGGCAATCTCTGTACGAATTTTATTTTAATTTAAAAGGAAAAATAGATCGTATGATGTTGTCGTTTTCGGATCGGGATATTATATCAATAGTTGTTGGTCTCATCGGTGATAAAAATATTAGCACCGCAGCGGAAGCTGGTAGTTTCCGGTACTGTGATGACTTGGCCTCATTCTTGCATGGAAAAATATACCAGAAAAACTCAATTGATAGTATTCCAATACCGTCTACTTCTAAACAACCTTCTCAAAATAGGAGTGATAAAAAGTCAATTACGTCAGATTCAATTTCAAATCAAACATCAAACTCGAATCTAACTTGTTTTAAATGTGGGGTAGTTGGTCACAAAAGAGTTCAGTGCACTCAGAAAGATTTAAAATGTGATTATTGTAGTAAATTAGGCCATGTGGAAACGGTTTGCTTACAGAAAAAGTCTAAACTTAAAACCAAGGTTGAAAAGGAAACTGAGGTTAAAATGATTTCATCAATAGAATCGAAAGCAAAATTTTATAAATCTGTTATGATTAATAATTTGAACCATAAAGCATTTTTTGATATGGGTAGTGATTGCTCTCTGATTTTAAGAAGCTTAGTAAGAGAATTAAATGTTGCAACATGTAATTTAGATGAACCCCTTCAATTAACCGGATTTACTACTGGAATTTTCTTTGAAGTTACAGAAGCCGTTGAGGTTATGCTAAGAGTGGATACAGTTGTTTTACCCGTAAAATTTTATATAATAGACGAATTGTCAGGCTGTGAAATTTTAGTAGGTAGAAATTTCACTGAAGATAAAAGAATAATGTATGCACGTATAGGCAACGAGCTAACTTTTCAGCCAACCGAGTCACTTAAAGTACTTGCAGTAAATACGACAATATTTAATACCGATTCGACTGAACATATCACAATATTGCACGAAATGTTTAATAATTATTCTGAATGTATATCTGATAATTTATCCACTTTGGGCAAAACTTCAGTCGTTGAATTAAATATAAAACTAACTACTTCAAAACCTGTTTCACATAGACCTTACAGAATGTCTGAATCTGAAAAACTAATAACTCGTGATATTGTATCTGATTTAAAGAGCAATGGCATTATTCGAGACAGTAATTCTCCCTACGCTAGTCCTATTATTCTGGTCGACAAACCATCAGGTGAAAAGCGATTGTGTATAGACTATAGGGCCCTTAATAAAATCACAATTAAAGAAAAATTTCCTATGCCTCTAGTTGAAGACCTTGTCGATCGATTATCTAACTGTAACTGGTTTACTCAGCTTGATTTAAAAAGTGGATACTATCAAGTTAAAATTAATGAAAATTCAATAGCCAAAACCGCTTTTATTACACCCGATGGTCACTTCGAATTTGTTAGAATGCCATTTGGCCTTTGTAATGCACCGGCAATATTTCAAAAACTTATGAATAGAATATTGGGACAGCTGAGGTTTAGTAAAGTTATTAATTATATGGATGATGTTTTAATACCAACAAAAACAATAGAAGAAAATGTAGATGTTTTAGATCAAGTCCTTCAAATTTTAAAAGATAGCGGTTTAACAATAAATTTAGACAAGTGCCATTTTTTCAAAAAGCGTGTTAGTTTTTTAGGCTATGATATCTCAGGTGATGGTATTCGTCCCGGTGAAAAGAAATTGGAAGCAATAAAAAAGTATCCAATGCCGGGAAACGTACACCAAGTACGTCAATTTTTAGGCTTAATAAATTATTTTAGAAAGTTTATTAAAAATTGCGCCCTTCTAGCAAAACCATTGACAAACCTATTAAAAAAGGATATCGAATGGAAATGGGGTAAAGATCAAGACGACTCTGTAAATATGTTAAAAAATGAACTTATAAGTAATGCATTTCTTTCAATTTTCGACCCTAAATTGCCCACTATTCTCTATACTGATGCAAGTCGTGAAGGTTTAGGTTGCGTTTTGGTTCAAATTACAGATAAAGGAGAAAAACCTATCCATTTTTATAGTCGACAAACCACTGTTTCTGAAAAACAATATCACTCGTTCGAATTAGAGTTTTTAGCCATTGTTGTTGGTTTACAAAAGTTCAGACATTATTTATTAGGAACTACGTTTAAAATCGTGACAGACTGTAATGCAGTCCGATATTCCATGATAAAACAAGAGATTAACGCCAGAACCGGTAGATGGGTATTACAGACTCAGGAGTTTACTTTTGATATTTTACATCGCCCAGGTATTCAAATGCAGCATGTAGATGCATTAAGTAGGAACCCTACACCTACAATTGAGAATAGCTCTGAGTCTGTGATGGCCATCACCGAATCGGATTGGCTTTTATCAGTCCAGTTACAGGATCCTAATATATGCGCAATTAAGGAATTGTTAGAGTCTGGTGACGCAGAAACTCACAAACAAAATTTCCAAGATTATGAACTATTAGGTAATAAAGTGTATCGTAGGACGGAATACGGTAGGCGTTGGGTGGTACCTAAGCTGTGTGTGTGGCAAATAATTAAGTTAAATCATAATGATGTAGGACACTTTTCGGTAGATAAAACCCTAGAACGCATCAGATCTCGATATTGGTTTCCGAAAATGAAAAAGGTAGTAACAAAATATGTTAAAAACTGTTTAAATTGCATATATTACAAAAATGTTCATGGTAAAAAGGCTGGGATGCTTTTCCCGATTCCAAAGTATGCCAGGCCGTTTCACACATTGCACATTGACCACTTGGGCCCTTTCGTGAAAACATCAAAAAACAACACATATCTGCTTGTAGTGGTAGATTCGTTTACAAAATTTGTTTTTATATCTCCTGTTCGAAATACAAAAAGTCAGGTTGTAATCAATGAATTAGAAAATACGTTTAAAGTTTTTGGGAATCCCAAGCGCATTATTTGTGATGCGGGAAGCGCCTTCACTTCTAAGTTATTTATAAAATTTTGTAAAGACAAAAACATACGCCATCATGTGATAGCCACAGCCATGCCACGTTCCAACGGTCAAGTAGAGCGGTATAATCAAACCATTCTCGAGGCCTTACGATCTATGAGCGCTGACACGGATAACAATAAGTGGGACCAACATATTACAAATATCCAACAAGGAATTAATAGCACGATTAATAAAACAACTGAAGCAGTACCCAGTGAAGTGTTTTTTGGGTATAGAATAAATATGTCAGCAGACAAACTGTCCAATGAAAATTTAGAAGAAATGGAGCTTGATGTAACGTCATTAAGAAAAAAGGTAGATGAAAACATTAGAAAGAGCGCAGAAAAACAAAAGGCTATGTTCGACGCAAAACGGAAAGTCGCAGTATCGTATAATGTTGGAGATTTAGTCGTCATCAAGATACCTAGCCAATCGAATGATTGTCAGAGCACCAAGTTGCTACCCCTGTTTAAAGGGCCGTTTCAGGTGACAGAGGTTTTAGGCCATGATCGCTATAAAGTTGTTGATATGAGAGGTGCTGAAAGGACATCTAGACGTTATGAAGGTGTAACATGTATCGAAAACATGAAACCTTGGATAAATATTAACAACATGGAGGACTACTAATGGTATGTACAAACCGCTTTAAATATATCTGTGTATTCCGAGTGTTGTCAATAATAGCAGTGTTTCCAAGTATAATTTAACCTAATTTTGAGAAAAAAAAAACCCCTATAGCTGTCTAATGTAAAAGTGCTTTAACACACAAAGGGGGCAGTAGTAAATGTATGAACAAACTATTGCACCCTAAATTCTTGATAACAGCACTTTTGAGGGTTCGTTCAGTCAAAACCATAACTGACCGAAACGGAAAAGTCACGAGATGGTGCAACACTGATATACAACCCAATATAAAATGTGTTATCCGGAAGTGTGTGATGTTTAGTCTCATTATGTTATTATTAATGACATAAAATAAAACTTATCTTTGTGTGTTTTCAGCAAATTTCACATCAGACCTCAACATTTCCGAGGACGAAAATGAATGTAGGACGGCCGAGTGTTGTCGCCATTATCTTTTCTGTGCAAAAACACTTGAAAATACATGGCATCACCGAGAAAGGTAGGGAGGTGGGGACGAAGGAGAGTGCAACATCGTTCGCCACTTCACTTTTGGTGCCGGATCCCGTAGGGTGAGGATATACCGTAAGCCGTGTCGTTCCATTTCTAGTTAAATATGATGTTCCTTTAAAAACTGAATATAAACTTTCATTGATATTTGTTTAAGATGTAGATTACTATCCCGACTATATGATTGGTTGTTAAATTATAAATATTATAATTAAATTGTATTTCCGTTTATTTCGATTAAATAAATAAAAATAGTGATTAAACATGTCAATATTACATTTAGTAATTTAGGCTTGGGAAAATAAATTCGTGATGTGTTATTAATATTTGTTTTTCTAATAATATCGCCTCTGTTGCATTCTAAGCTCCGCTTTCGAGTATGAATGTCTGGCGGTGCGCGCAAGTAGCGCGTCGCCGCGATCTCGGCGAGCGGGGGCGCGGCTAGGCGGCTGCTTGCGTGGGGACATTACGCCCGATCCTAGGTACATAACATCTCGCGGTAGCGCCTTAACCATTTTCTCCATCAAAACCTAGCTCTTTAAAAAAAAAGAAGGGGCCTCTTCTACTTGGCCCCGGAGAAAGTGATGTTATAGGAATTAATTGTAATGTATGCAAAAATGATGTTCCTGTGCTCACAGAAACAATGCCGTATATGCGACGCGGAGATGGTATCGACTTCTGCATGTGAGTGGTAAATAGATATTTCTAAATATTTGTCATTGCAATTTTCATTACATCTTTTACGGTGCACATCTACAGACTGACTGCAATATTTCAAATTCAAAAGTCACAGTGAAAGATCATATATTGTTAATTTCGATCTATTATTTTTATATTGCAATAACCAATAACCATGTCTTCATAAGTTTCTTCGTCATCCATACATTTGGAAAATGAAAATAATTCCGGAGTGGAAAAGCAGACGTCAGATGTGAAGGAAATTCACGGCTTCCGGCGATGGTGGGAGGACGACAATTCCTCCGACATGGAAATTGACGTCGTCTCGTACGCGTCGCCAGTGAAAGTTTCCACTTCGACTGCCATCAAAGAATGTGAAAACCACAATAAGAAGGACTTCCCCGGCATACGTCAATGGTGGCAGGAAGCCCATTCCGACATAGAAGACGACGTCCTGTCTTATGCAACATCCTTACCACCTATCAAGAGATGCAATAAGGTATATTTAGGCAAGTTTTCAAAAATATGTCGATATGTCCGTCGGGAGAGGGTATTAAAAGAGTTGCACGCAGAACTCGACACGCCAACGGTGCCTGCGCCGTCGCCCCGAGTTAACAATGAAACTGAGTGTACAAACTGCTTACACACGTATTGCCCCTCAAAAAACTGAAAATTTTATTTTAAGTTATTGTGAGAATTTAGTCTTTTAAGTTAATTAATAGTTTGTTAATACATATTTTGTTAATCGTTTTTTTTTGTTGATAAGTCTATTTTTGATGATTGTAAAGAAGTTGTAAATATTAATTGTTCATGTAAATATGTTTTTATTTAAAGTAGTGTTGTTTGTAATAAACAGTCCTGCAGTTTTTTTTTGATGTTAGTTTTAAATATACATACGTTATGTATAAATATGTATTCACTAGAGCTGCACGCAGAACTTGACCAACCAGTATTGTCAACCAAATATCTCAATTTTAATGTTTTTAAAAGAATTTATTCGTTAATTATTAAATAATCTGTGAATAGTTTTTTTTTGTTGATAGGTAATTTTAGATTGTAAATTGTAATGTAGTTATAAATATTAATTGTGTGTGTAAATATGTTTTATTTTAAGTAGTGTAATTTGTAAAGTAGTCCTGCAGTTATTTAATAATTCATATACCTAATTCGTAAATATAAGTAACATTTTTAACACATTTCTTGCTCTTTTTTTTCAATGCCTATATTTTCTACGAATAAGTTTAATAAATTTCAAAAATAAGTCTGCTATTTTTTTAAATTTCTTGAAGTTTGAAGTTTAATAATTTTTTTAGTTTTTCTTAAACCTCAAGCTTCAAAATATCTCAACACATTCAAAAATAATTTGGTATAAATTTAGTTTAAGACTAAGTCGAGACGAATTAGAACACAGGCTCCTTTTTTCAAAATCTAAACATTATAAGGAAGACAAATATTTTATGTATACTTTTGGGCAAACGCCAAGCCGCGGGAAACGGCTAGTGCTGAATAAATATTTCAATTACATAGTAACACTTTAATTAACCGCAAATTCCACGACCACGTATCTTTGGAAGGCTTGAGTTCGAAATCACATATGTTAGCCGGGACGAAGGACAGAGATCAGGGGCTAGAGTTTTACTTGCTATTGCCGAACTCGTGTACAGGTTAGAATATGTTACGACTTCCCATACAAAATCACGAAAAGTATTTTTCCATTTCGATATCAGTGCAGTCTTGGCGTTTTCTTGTTACCTTTCCAAGCAGAGATTTAGACCACAAGTACCTACGTTGGTATCATAGTCTACTGTCTTTACGTTAAAGATGATGATTTTGTGTGTTTTTTCTGATGCATTGAAGAACATTTATCTGTCTCAGAACTCCCCATTCCAATATGTATTTTTCCAATTCATTATCAGTGCAGAGTGAACTTCTTTGGAATTCTCTGCCAGCCTAAGTACGAAGCGCTTAAATCGTCACCAGCTTTATTAAAAGAGCTGCACGCAGAACTCGACACGCCAACGGTGCCTGCGCCGTCGCCCCGAGTTAACAATGAAACTGAGTGTATAAACTGCTTACACACGTATTGCCCCTCAAAAAACTGAAAATTTTATTTTAAGTTATTGTGAGAAATTAGTCTTTTAAGTTAATTAATAGTTTGTTAATACATATTTTGTTAATCGTTTTTTTTTGTTGATAAGTCTATTTTTGATGATTGTAAAGAAGTTGTAAATATTAATTGTTCATGTAAATATGTTTTTATTTAAAGTAGTGTTGTTTGTAATAAACAGTCCTGCAGTTTTTTTTCATGTTAGTTTTAAATATACATACGGTATGTTTAAATATGTATTCACTAGAGCTGCACGCAGAACTTGACCAACCAGTATTGTCAACCAAGTATCTCAATTTTAATGTTTTTATAAGAATTTATTCGTTAATTATTAAATAATTTGTGAAGTTTTTTTTTTTTTTAGTTGATGGTAATTTTAGATTGTAAATTGTAATGTAGTTATTAATTGTTTGTGTAAATATGTTTTTATTTTAAGTAGTGTAATTAGTAAAGTAGTCCTGCAGTTATTTAATAATTTATATACTTAATTCGTAAATATAAGTAACATTTCTAACACATTTCTTGCTCTTTTTTTTCAATACCTATATTTTGAATACATATTCAATACCTATATTTTTTCTGATGCATTGAAGAACATTTATCTGTCTCCCTATTCCAATATGTATTTTTCCAATTCATTATCAGTGCAGAGTGAACTTCTTTGGAATTCTCTGCCAGCCTAAGTACGAAGCGCTTAAATCGTCACCAGCTTTATAGGTCTGGTTCTACTTCCTCACATAATGATCTGACTCTAAAGATGTGTATGAATCATTACTTTATGTACCTACTAAGTCTGTATGAGTTTTATAACATGTATATGTTCTGCAATTCTGCACCGTATCAATTCTCTTTTCTGTATAAGTACAGTTGATATGGCATGTAAGTACCCTTACTTAAAACTGGTGACTTATATGATTTTCATTTGACAAACCTTTTTTATTTTATTTATAATTTAAACCGAGTAAGTCATACTTCTCAAAAATTGAACTTTAGTTGACATTCTTACTTTTACCTAGTAATTATAGATATACCTATCAGTGGCATTATGCAGCTCTAATGGCCCAAGGCGTCTATAGATACATTATTTTGCACTGCGAATTCGGGTATAATAAAAATTGGCCGTTTTTTTGTTTGTTTTTTATCTTTAAAATTCCGGTGAGAACAATGACTAAGCTTGTTTATTTGCTTCGAACAATAGGCCACTGGCGGTGGGGGATAGGGGTGGTAAATAGATGTTTTCTTATGTTTTCGCGATTGTTATTCATTAAATTAAACTATTTTAATACGGTTTTATCGCGTTTATTACTTATTTATTTACACCTGACGTTTCAAACACTTTACAGCGTTCATGGTCTGCCTGCGACCATGAACGCTGTAAAGTGTTTGAAACGTCAGGTGTAAATAAATAAGTAATAAACGCGATAAAACCGTATTAAAATAGTTTAATTTAGTGGTAAATAGATATTTCCAAATATTTGTCATTTCATTTTTCATTACATTCTTGGCAGTGCACAGCAGTAGTCAAAAGTCACAGTGAAAGATTATTTAGTGAAAACTTCGATAATTTTAAAGTGCAATAACCATGTCTTCAAAAGTTTCCTCTTCTTCTTCTTCCATAAACTTGGAAAATAAAAGCAGTACCGGCGTGAAAAAGCAGACGTCAGCTGTGAAGGAAATCCACGGCTTCCGACGATGGTGGGAGGACGATAACTCCGACATGGAAATTGACGTCGTCTCGTACACGTCGCCATTGAAAGTTTCCACTTCGACTGCCATCAAAGAAGATGAAAACCGAAACAAGAAGGACTGCCCCAGCGTACGTCGATGGTGGCAGGACGCCGATTCTGATCCAGAAGATGACGTCTCCATCTTACGCAACACCCTTACCACCTAGCAAGACATGCAATAAGGTATATTTAGGCAAGTTTTCAAAAATATGTCGATATGTCCGTCGGGAGAGGGTATTAAAAGAGCTGCACGCAGAACTCGACACGCCAACGGTGCCTGCGCCGTCGCCCCGAGTTAACAATGAAACTGAGTGTATAAACTGCTTACACACGTATTGCCGCTCAAAAAAACTGAAAATTTTATTTTAAGTTATTGTGAGAATTTAGTCTTTTAAGTTAATTAATAGTTTGTTAATACATATTTTGTTAATCGTTTTTTTTTTGTTGATAAGTCTATTTTTGATGATTGTAAAGAAGTTGTAAATATTAATTGTTCATGTAAATATGTTTTTATTTAAAGTAGTGTTGTTTGTAATAAACAGTCCTGCAGTTTTTTTTTCATGTTAGTTTTAAATATACATACGTTATGTATAAATATGTATTCACTAGAGCTGCACGCAGAACTTGACCAATCAGTATTGTCAACCAAATATCTCAATTTTAATGTTTTTATAAGAATTTATTCGTTAATTATTAAATAATTTGTGAATAGTTTTTTTTTGTTGATAGGTAATTTTAGATTGTAAATTGTAATGTAGTTATAAATATTAATTGTGTGTGTAAATATGTTTTATTTTAAGTAGTGTAATTTGTAAAGTAGTCCTGCAGTTATTTAATAATTCATATACTTAATTCGTAAATATAAGTAACATTTTTAACACATTTCTTGCTCTTTTTTTTCAATGCCTATATTTTCTACGAATAAGTTTAATAAATCTCAAAAATAAGTCTGCTATTTTTTTAAATTTCTTGAAGTTTGAAGTTTAATATTTTTTTTAGTTTTTCTTAAACCTCAAGCTTCAAAATATCTCAACACATTCAAAAATAATTTGGTATAAATTTAGTTTAAGACTAAGTCGAGACGAATTAGAACACGGCTCCTTTTTTCAAAATCTAAACATTATAAGGAAGACAAATATTTTATGTATACTTTTGGGCAAACGCCAAGCCGCGGGAAACGGCTAGTGCTGAATAAATATTTCAATTACATAGTAACACTTTAATTAACCGCAAATTCCACGACCACGTATCTTTGGAAGGCTTGAGTTCGAAATCACATATGTTAGCCGGGACGAAGGACAGAGATCAGGGGCTAGAGTTTTACTTGCTATTGCCGAACTCGTGTACAGGTTAGAATATGTTACGACTTCCCATACAAAATCACGTAAAGTATTTTTCCATTTCGATATCAGTGCAGTCTTGGCTATAGTTGCAAAACTTCTGAAAAATTCGGAATAATTCCGGAATACTTCTGGGAAAGTTTCTTTACATCAGAATTATTCAAAATAAATTTAATCAAGTTTTTTATTTATTTTGTTGAAAAATCATATTTTGTATCTCACGTCGATCGCCGCCGAGTCGTGCTTGCAGGCGGTGCGGGGTGCGGTAAGAAGGGAGATGCTCCCCGGAGAAGTTTACCCCGCGCAAGAAAGATTCGTACCCCGCAATTGAATGTTTCCGAATATTTCGCCAGAATAATTCAATGGGAATAAACGTGTTTGTTTATGCTATGGTAAGTTAATTATTGTTCAGTAGCATTTAAGTAAGTAAAATATAAATGTTTATTTTATTATACTTAAATGGGATTGATTATATGTTGATATTTTTATAAATAGATACGTTACCCTGCGATTAACAGGATTTTTATTCTTTTGTTTTAGGTAGGTACCTATTTATTTCGAAATCGAATGCTATAAATGTCAGTTGTGCAATAAAAAAAACCAGGCCTAGCATATTTGTTTTTTTGAAAAAAGGTTACCTATGTTTTTGGTTAGTTTGTATGAAGCTCTGTGTAGCGTGCGTGCAGGCGGTGCGGGGTGCGGTAAGAAGGGAGATGCTCCCCGGAGAAATTTTCCCCCGCGCAAGAAAGATTCGTACCCCGCAATTGAATATTTCCGAATATTTCGCCAGAATAATTCAATGGGAATAAACGTGTTTGTTTATGCTATGGTGAGTTAATTATTGTTCAGTAGCATATAAGTAGGTAAAATATAAATGTTTATTTTATTATACTTAAATGGGATTGATTATATGTTGATATTTTTATAAATAGATACGTTAGCCTGCGATTAACAGAATTTTTATTCTTTTGTTTTAGGTAGGTACCACCTTTTTTCGAAATCGAATGCTATTTTTATAAATATCAGTTGTGCAATAAAAAAAACATGCCTAGCATATTTGTTTTTTGAAAAAAAGGTTATCTATGTTTTTGGTTAGTTTGTATGTAGCTCTGTACGCATCGCGAGTAATTGCGATTATTCGCGTAGTATAATAATTCCCAACTTCCAAGCGCGAAATAGGTAGTTAGGTCGATATTCCTCGTTATATTTGACTGTTGAAATATTCCCAAAGTTTCGGAATAATTCGGAATACTTCCGAAGTATTCGACGGGAATGATTCGGAATTTTTACCGCCAGCATCTATAGTCTTGGCGTTTTCTTGTTACCTTTCCAAGCAGAGATTTAGACCACAAGTACCTACGTTGGTATCATAGTCTACTGTCCTTACGTAAAAGATGATGATTCTGTGTGTTTTTTCTGATGCATTGAAGAACATTTATCTGTCTCAGAACTCCCCATTCCAATATGTATTTTTCCAATTCATTATCAGTGCAGAGTGAACTTCTTTGAAATTCTCTGCCAGCCTAAGTACGAAGCGCTTAAATCGTCACCAGCTTTATTAAAAGAGCTGCACGCAGAACTCGACACGCCAACGGTGCCTGCGCCGTCGTCCCGAGTTAACAATGAAACTGAGTGTATAAACTGCTTACACACGTATTGCCCCTCAAAAAACTGAAAATTTTATTTTAAGTTATTGTGAGAATTTAGTCTTTTAAGTTAATTAATAGTTTGTTAATACATATTTTGTTAATCGTTTTTTTTTTGTTGATAAGTCTATTTTTGATGATTGTAAAGAAGTTGTAAATATTAATTGTTCATGTAAATATGCTCATACCTCTAGTGGGGGAAATATGAAAATAATTCCGGAGTGGAAAAGCAGACATCAGATGTGAAGGAAATTCACGGCTTCCGGCGATGGTGGGAGGACGTTAACTCCGACATGGAAATTGACGTCGTCTCGTACACGTCGCCATTGAAAGTTTACACTTCGGCTGCCATCAAAGAAGATGAAAACCGAAACAAGAAGGTCTGCCCCAGCGTACGTCGATGGTGGCAGGACGCCGATTCCGATACAGATGATGATGTCTCATCTTACGCAACACCCTTACCACCTAGCAAGAGATGCAATAAGGTATATTTGGGCAAGTTTTCAAAAATATGTCGATATGTCCGTCGGGAGAGGGTAATAAAAGAGTTGCACGCAGAACTCGACACGCCAACGGTCGCCCCGAGTTAACAATGAAACTGAGTGTATAAACTGCTTACACACGTATTGCCCCTCAAAGAACTGAAAATAAAATTTTTGATAATTGTGACAATTTAGTCGTACGTAATTAATAGTTGGTTAAAACATATTTTGTTAATAGGTTTTTTTTTTTGTTGTTGTTGAGTCTTTAATTTTTGATTGTAAATTGTAAGAAAGTCATAAATATCAATTGTTTGTGTAAATATGTTTTTATTTTAAGTAGTGTTTTTTGTAATAAATTGTCCAGCAGTTTAATTCATGTTAGTTGTTAATATACGGGCGTGTATTCACTATAGCTGCACGCAGAACTTGACCAACCATTATTGCCAACCAAATAGCTCAATTTTAAGGTTTTAGTAAAAATTAATTCGATAATAATAGTTTGTAAATACATATTTTGTGAACGGTTTTTTTTTTTGTTTGTTGATAGGCTTTTATATTTGATTGTAAATTGTAATGTAGTTATAAATATTAATTGTTTGTGATATGTTTTTATTTTAAGTAGTGTAATTTGTAAACTAGTTCTGCAGTTATTTAATAATTCATATTACTAAAACTCGTAAATATATTAAGTAACATTTTTAACACATTTCTTGCTTTTTTTTTCTTCAATACCTATATTTTCCAAACGATTACCTAATGAGTTAAATAAATCTTAAAAAATAAGTCTGCTATTTTTTGATATTTCTTGAAGCTTGAGGTTTAAATTATTTCAAGTTTTTTTAAACCTCAACCTTCAAAATATCTCGACACATTAAAAAAGTTTCATTGTAAACTAGATGTTTCCCGCGGCTCCGTCTGCGTTAAAAAGTTGCTTGTGTTTGATCGCCGGTCTTCAGCTATATCTACACCAAATTTGAGCATAATCAGACGGGTGTAATTTGGCATATTTTAAGACTGTGTCAAGACAAACTAAAACATGGCAATTTTTTTTTTGCTATATACAAATTGTCGGTGGCGGAGTTTTGGTCCTCTGAAGTTTGATAACAGCCAGAGTCGACTCGCAAAGAAGAAGAAGAAGAAGTATACAAAAACTAAGCATTAGGTTTAAACGTACATTGGCATGATATTCATCGTCGAGCATAAAAAAAAGAAAAAAATGTAGGTAGGTACAAAATTTGCTACAGCTCTGCAGTGCCGCGCGCACGCATCCAAGTGACCATGTCCCTGTAGATATCACACGGGGTGATTCTATGATACGGTAATATTATTAATAAAATAAGTTTTTAATTTTTTTTTAAGATTCTTGTTATTAAGTTCTTGTTTTAGTGTTAAAGGTAGGTTGTTTATTAGTTTAGGTATTTGGTATTGTATTAGTTGTTTTCCATACAGATTATTATATTTTGGTACATTTAGGGTAATTTTAGATGAGCCGCGGGTTTATTTTTTTTTTTTATTACTTCGATTTGAAATTTAAGATTGAAATAATTTTCAGTGAGTATCATGTACATAACCTGTTCGTGAACTGGTAATATTTTACAATAAGAAATAAGGTGGTGGTAGTTATTTTGATACTGTTTTTTAATTTTAGTGGGTACTAATTTCTTAAGTATTCTTAATTGCAGCTGGTATATTGAGTCAAGATGTGATTTGCTAGTTCTGCCGTAACTGTTAAGACCATAATATATTATTGTTTCTCCCAATGCTTTATATAAATTAAGTAGTGTTAAATAGGGAGCTTTGTATTTTACTAATGATAGTTTTGCTAGAATGGCTCGTAACTTATCACATACATAGTTAATGTGGTCAGTTCATTTTAACCTATCGTCAATGACCAAGCTCAGGTATTTATATGTTTTTGAACTACCTACTCCTACTTGAGAACAGCAGCAGTTCTATCGACTATTATGTAGACAAGTGTGACTATACTGGTAGCCCCAGTTTGAGATTGTCGGTCGATCTGTTTCTACTAGAGCTTAAATATAATAGATTTGTTTTTTTTAAACAACTAAACCGACATCATGTGACCATCGCATTTGCAGTGTGAAGTCCGTTTGCAAATCTTTTAATGCCGTATCTAAGTTTTTGTTTCCTGATATTAGACAGGTGTCGTCTGCGAATTGATAGATGTCTTTTTGTTATGAGTATTGTTGCGTCATTTTATTTTAAAGTCTAAACTTTATAAGAAAGACAAATATTATATGTATAATTTTTGGCAAACGCGAAGTGCTGAATAAATATTTCAATCACTTAGTAAAACTTTAATTAATCGCAAATTCCACGACCATATATCTTTGCAAGGCTCGAGTCCAAAATGACATGATTTGTTGAGTTTCACTTGCTATTGCCGAACTCGTGTACAGGTTACAATATGTTAAGACTTCCCAAACAAAATCACGTAAAGTATTTTTCCATTTCGATATCAGTGCAGTCTTGGCATTTTCTTGTTACCTTTCCAAGAAGTGATTTAGACCACAAGTACCTACGGTGGTATCATCGTCTACTGTCCTCACGTTGAAGATGATGGTTATGTGTGTTTTTTCTGATGCATTAAAGAACATTTATCTGGCTCAGAACTACCCATTCCAATATGTATTTTTCGAATTCATTATCAGTGCAGGCTGTACTTCTTTGCAATTCTCTGCCAGCCTCAGTACGAAGCGTTCAAACCGTCACCAGCTTTAAGGGTCTAGTTCCACTTCCTCACATTATGATCAGACTGTATAGATGTGTATGAATCATTACTTTATGTACCTACTAAGTCTGTATGAGTTTTATAACATGTATATGTTCTGCAATTCTGCACCGTATCAATTTTGTTTTCTGAATAAGTACAGTTGATATTACCCTTACTTAAAACTGGTGAATTATATGATTTTCATTTGACAAACCTATTTTATTTTATTTATAATTTCAACCGAGTCAGTCATACTTCTCAAAAATTGAACTTTAGTTGACATTCTTACTTTATCCTAGTAATTATAGATATACCTATCAGTGGCGTCATGCGGGTCTAATGGCCCAAGGCGTCTATAGATAATATTATTTTGCACTGCGAATTCGGGTATAACAAAATTTTACCGCTTTTTTTGTTTGTTTTTTATGTTTGAAGTTCCGGTGAGAACAATGACAAAGCTTGTTTATCTGCTCCGAACAATAGGCCACTGACGGTGGGGGGATGGGGGTTGTAAATAGACATTTCCAAATATTTGTCATTACATTTTTCATTACATTCTTGACAGTGCTCAGCATCAGTCAAAGTCACAGTGAAAGATTATTTATTGAAGACTTCGATCCATAAATTTAAAATTGCAATAAAACATGTCTTCAAAAGTTTCTTCTTCGTCTTCCATAAACTTTGAAAATGAAAACAGTTCTGACGTGAAAAAGCAGACGTCAGATGTGAAGGAAATCCACGGCTTCCGGCGATGGTGGGAGGACGAAAATTCCTCCGACATGGAAATTGACGTCGTCTCGTACGCGTCGCCATTGAAAGTTTCCACTTCGACTGCCATCAAAGAAGATGAAAACCAAAACAAGGACTTCCCCGGCATACGTCGATGGTGGCAGGACGCCGATACAGAAGATGACGTCTTATCTTACGCAACACCCTTACCACCTATCAAGAGCTGCAATAAGGTATATTTGGGCAAGTTTTCAAAAATATGTCGATATGTCCGTCGGCAGAGGGTATTAAAAGAGCTGCACGCAGAACTCGACACGCCAACGGTGCCTGCGCCTCCGCCTCGAGTCAATAATGAAACAGAGTGTATTAACTGCTTACACACGTGTTGCCCCTCAAAGAACTGACAGTCAAGAAAATAACAATGGCACTCAATTGTTATCTACGTCGAGAGACGTTACTGTCCGCGAAAGTGTTAAGTAATTGCGAGAATTAAGTCTTTTAAGTTAATTAATAGTTTGTAAATACATATTTTGTAAATCGTTTGTTTTTTGTTGGTAGGTCTTTATTTTTGATTGTAAATTGTAATGTAGTTGTAAATATTGTTTGCGTAAATTTGTTTTAAGTAGTGTTGTTTGTAATTAATAGTCATGCAGTTTTTATTCATGTTAGTTGTTAATATACGTAAGTTATGTATAAATATATATCTACATAAGCTACACGCAAACTTGACCAACCAGTATTGCCAGTCAAAGAACCCAATTTTAAGGTTTTTGTAAGAAATTTTGATAATCGGTATTTTTTTGTTGATAGGTCTTTATTTTAATTTTAAGTAGTGTCATTTGTAAAGCAGTCCTGCAGTTATTTAATAATTCATATACGTAAATCGTAAATATAAGTAACATTTTATAAATACATTTTTTGTTTTTTTTTTTTTTTCTACAATACCTATATCTTCTAATCGATTACTTAAAGAGTTTAAAAAATTTCAAAACTATAAGTATGGTATTTTTGAGATTTCTTGAAGCTTGAGGTTTAAGTTTTTTCAAGTTTTTTTAAAACCTCAAGCTTCAAAATGTCTCAACACATTCAAAAAGTTTTGTTGTAAACTAGATGTTTCCCGCGGCTCCGTCTGTGTTAAAAAGTTGCTTATGTTTGACCGCGGGTCTTCAGCTATATCTACACCAAATTTCAGCAAAATTAGACAGGTGTAATTTTGTATAGATATAAATTTAAGTTTAAGACCGAGTCGAGACGAAGTAAAACATGGCTACTTTTATTTTAAAATCTAAACTTTATAAGAAAGACAAATCAATACTAATATTATTCATGCGAAAGTCTGTCTGTCTTTATGTCTGTCTGTCTGTTACGCTTTCACGGCCAAACCGCTAAATGGATTTTGATGAAATTTGGTATGAATATAGTTGAAGACCCGGGGTCATACATAGGCTACTTTTTGACACACAGCTAGTGGTGAAAAACTATTTTAATCACTTAGTAAAACTTTATTAACCGCAAATTCCGTCTATTCCCGGTTGTTACCACTGGCTTCGTTGCCACTGAGGACAAATGTTAAAAATAATCCCGATTATCACCAGTGGCGACGTATAACACACATACTTTCCCAGTTGTAGCTACTGGCTTTCACCACTGGTCACAAATGAGAAAAATACATCCCAATTATCGCCAGTGGGGACGTACGGCACAGGTCGCAAATGTCACCATATACGACAACCTACACAAAATAAAAGTCAAGTAAGACTAGATCAATACTATAACTGATTTTATTAACTAAATAAACTCACATAATATGTGACACACATCATATTATGATTGTGTATTCCTACAACTCATAAGAGCGTAAACAAGTGGAACAATGTTTGTATGGTTGACACTACTCCCATGTCGCCATGAATGGTATATAGCTCAGCAAATGGCATCGGGCAACTTTTAAAAGTGGCATCACCGTAACTGCATTCACGGATTGTGCGTTTTGTTTGCTCGGAGGCAAATACTAATATTCTTATATTGTTATTTATGTAATCTGCTATCAAAAACTTTTCAAATTTTGGGGGATCTTCAACCTCTTCCACGGTATATATTAGCTGCGGCATTACGGTGTCAGTATAGGGACGATATAACATTAGAAAAATTAGGTATTTTAGATACCAATGAAACTCCAGAATCTTGTACTTTAGCCACCATAGAGTTATATGTCGAAGGAACGCTTGGGATGTCTGAAGTTGTCACGTCTCTTTTAAATTTATGAAGTGCTTCATCAATTACATTTTTGGCAAAATCTGGGGTACAAGTATGAAATTTCTTGTCTATTATACTATCAGCCTGAAAACAAAAAAGAATGTCAATTTTAAAAACGGTAATTTAATTCTGAAAATATCGTCTTAATTAAAATGTGTTCAAATACATTTAATGTAAATACTTACTTTTATTCTTAATATACCTTTGCATGTGGGTTTACTGCATTGTAGCTCGTTTGGTACATTCCCACACAGATAAAACACTTTTATGTTTTCGTTTAGTATGATATTGGTAAACTTCATGTAGTAATATTGTCTCATGTCTTCGTTTTATAAAGACCTATTGTTGGGAATGAAAACATCTGACTCCAGAAGATGCAAAATATATATTTCAATAAACAAATGTACAATGTGTTTGCCGGTAATTTTAGGATATATTTTAATTTAACGCGACGGTTAACTAGGCGGTTCGCTTGAGAGATTGATACTATTAGATGGACAGAGATGAGCCCCTCCGCGCGCCCCGCACCTCAGGTCTGCAGTAGCCGCCGCTGGCCACGTATGGCATTTTCATCCTTAACATCCTCCCCCCCCCTTGAAAGAATTGCTTTCAAGAGGCTCTTGGGAATCTAGAAGTGGACATAATCTTGTAATGGCTCTTCGGATATGACCCTTTTTTGTTGCAACGTCGACCACTCGGGTGATGCCGTCTTCACCTGGATACAGTTGTACGACTCGCCCCATCATCCATTGCAACGGAGGCAAGCTGTCGTCTCTCACTAACACGAGATCTCCGACGTTGATGTTGTGACTCTTGATACGCCATTTCACACGCTGCTGCAGAGTGGATAGAACTTCTTGCGTCCATCTCTTCCAAAATTGGTTTCGCAGACGTTCTAGCAAGCGATAACGGTTGACGCTGAGTTTGGCAGTTTCTGGAGCAGGCAGTGCCGTCAGAGGACGACCAATTAGGAAGTGCCCAGGAGTAAGCGGTGTAAGATCAGATGGATCCGCGGACAAACAAGTTAATGGACGCGAATTCAAAATAGCCTCAATCTGAGCGAACAATGTGGATAGTTCCTCAAAGGTTAAACTAGTGTTGCCTGCAATCCCTTTCAAATGAAATTTGGCCGATTTGACGCCCGACTCGTAAATGCCGCCGAAATTAGGCGAATAGGCCGGGCTGAACATGAACTGGATGCCCTCACTGGACGCGTAAGAACCAATGGTTTGATCACACCGTTTAACTCTGCCGTCGTAATCATAAATGCAGTACTAGCAAATTGGCGGTTTCGAGAAAAGCGCGGTTAAAGGATTTTTCATAATCTCTACATCATATGAAATAAATCAATTAGTTTTATAATTATTTAATGTACATAATAATACCGTTCATTAGTTACCTTGGCTTTAAGACCTTTTTTTTTGGTCTATTTTGATTTAAATGTTGAGTACTGCATGCTGACTTAGTATCTGTACTTTATATTTTTAAGAATCATATATTGAAATGCAGTATTTGTGTTTAGTACTGCGTTAATATCTAGGAAAATACTTTAACTGCATTTAATCTTAGTAAAAAAAAACAAAAGTATGTACTATATGTTTTATATAAATGCAGTAGGTACAGAAAATTTATTGGGATACAGGATAAAATAAATAAATACTAGGTATAAAATTAAGGTAGGCGATAATTTTATTGCTTATTAAGTGAATGGTTTAAACAAAATTAAAAAAATTAAAAAAATAAACGACAATTATCACAAAAAGAGAAATTAAAGATATTAAATATCTTATGAAAACAAACTTAAAAACAATCACATAATTGTTGAACTAGAACTAAAAAAATAACAAACAGCATATTTTTAACGGAATACTGTATCCGTTCAAAACAAAAATAATATTCATAACATTATTTAAAGCCTTTATGAAAAACAAAAAAGATTATTAAACTCCTAACTTACTAACATAATTAAATGCTGACATTTGACAATAGCAAACCTATTTTATGGCACTAAAGCAGTCTTATCGTTTACTAATTAAATTAAAAGTCTTTATTCATCACAGTCCTCTACATCCAATGTATCTACCAGATCAACAGCAGTGTCATTCGAATGTAGGTTTTGCCAAAATAGCAATCGGTTTACTGGGATTATTTTTGCTAATGTAGAAATAATTGTAGATTTTCTTAATTCAGCAATACCCCTAGGAAGTCTATTTTGAATTGGTTCAGGAATTGAAAGTGATTTTAAGAATTTAAGTTTCAAGAAGTCCAATTCTTTAATAATGCCATTATATTCTGTTTTTACAAATAATTTAAAGTCATTTCTACGTGCCTCCACAACCACGATATCTTTCAAATATATCCGATTTGCGTTCTTCTTTAGTTTATGTTGTGATGAATGATCTATATATTTAAAAAAATCGGTAACTTCCATCGGCTTTACGCTTACTTTTCCAGAATTGGCTAATTGCACGCAATCAATAAAATCGGAAAAATCGTATACCTTTTTTACTTTTTGTAACTGATTTTCGACTTGGTGATGAAAATTATCGGCCGACATAAAAGTATGTCCTGGTTCTAGATATTTAATGGTAATCGTGTTTGCACTTATCATAGAACTGTTTATTATTTGAACAAGGAATGTAAATAATGCCCAATTCTTATTTTGACTTGAACTGTTATCCGTCCATACAACTATATCAGTACAATCACGTTTACTAAGGAAAAATGCTCGATAAGTACTTATGATGTCCTCTTGTTTTCTACCGGATATAGCCTCATGCCACAATGCTGCGAATGGTTGACTAGATGTCTTGGTTGAACCTAAAGGCACGAAACTTTCGTTGAAAGCAATTAACCTAGGACAAAAAATCACTGCCTTGAACATGTCGATTCTAGGCAACATAATAACTTTTTGCAAATCTGCAGAGTAAAAAGCTTTTTCGGGGCAAGACGTTGACAATTCAACATCTTCTTTATACAATTTTCTGGCCAACTCGTATTTTTCCTTGTGCAGTTGATACGAACAACAAATGTTACAGGATGCTGGTTCTTGGCAGCTGGGTTTATGTAACTTGAAACTTTCACAGTCTTCACATTCTTCATTTCCCAGAAGTGTAAACGAAATGTTCATGTCTTTTTTCAGAAATTGTCGGTATAATTCATATGAAATTTTGATATCAGGATGTTTTTCTATAAAGTCTTTATACATAAAAGTTGCGTTTAAATCACTGGGTAGATATCTGCGTTTTGGTGCGTGTTTTCTTCTATAGTGTGCGATTGCAGGTCTAAAACTTTCAATGTGATCTTTTAATTTAATTCTGTCTATCTTCTCTTTGTGCTCCCTTTTTCCTCTTTTGTCAGCTTGTGAATTTAGAGGCTTTTTTAAAGCATCTAATATTCGGCGATCATTCTTTTTATGATATCCCAGAGTAGTCAAAAAAAATATTTTGCAAACTTCTACCTTTAGGATATCTTTCTCAAAAAAATACTTAAAAGTATAATTACGAGTTAAAGTGCTCGCTAGTAAACGCCTGGCAACCTGTTGTTTCGTAACTAAAGATTGGATGTAGTATCCTTGTCCCTCGTAATTTAGTTCCCAAAAGGCTTTATTAATCTTCAACCGATCTGACTCGGAAAACGCGTGAGTACATTTCCTTTTGCAAACTGGTGTACATGCTGGTTTGACGCAGAATTTTTCAAGTTTTCTTTTTTTCGTGGCCTCTTTTCTTACTCCTAAAGATTCTGTAAAACGTTTTCTAATTCTTGGGGTTCCTTTTTTTGTCATACTCGGTTCGACTTCATTTTCTTGGATACGTTGAACTGCATCGGTTTCTAAATCTTGCTGATCTAATTGTGTAGTCACTGTACTTTGCTCAATATTTCCTTCCTGCCTGTTTTCATCACCTTCTAAAACTTGCTGATCTAATTCTGTAGTTACTGTACTTTGCTCAATATTTCCTTCTTGCCTGTTTTCATCACCTTCTAAAAATTGCTGATCTAATTCTGTAGTTACTGTACTTTGCTCAATATTTCCTTCTTGCCTGTTTTCATCACCTTCTAAAACTTGCTGATCTAATTCTGTAGTTACTGTACTTTGCTCAATATTTCCTTCCTGCCTGTTTTCATCACCTTCTAAAACTTGCTGATCTAATTCTGTAGTTGCTGTACTTTGCTCAAAATTTACTTCCTGCCAGTTTTCATCGCGTCTTGGGTATATATCTTCTTCCTTTGGGTCTGCGACTGGACTACCCATTAGCGAACTTGTCATCGTTTCATTGCAAAATAAGCTAAAGCTCTCGTCTTTTGAAAAGGAATAGTCCGAAATTTGTATGTTCACGTCAAATGATAAGTTCAATAGGGAACTATTCTCAGTTGATTGTTGTAAAGTGACATCACGAGGATGCAGCCAAGATTTATCACTCTTAGTGTTCTCCAATTCCATATCTATTGTAACCATACTGGTTATTAGCTCGTTTTTCTGCGCAACATTATTTCCATCGCCTTCATTGTCTTTCACCATATGCACTAATTTTCGACCCCGGGAGTTATTCTTAGACATTTTACCTGTGATAAAAAGAAATAAAATTAATTCCAGTAAATTTGACAGGACTTAACCCACTACCAAGACCAAGCCCACATCTGTGTGACATTGAGTGGTGTCTAATGTGGACACAAATTATTTAATTTGTACCATATATAAGCTGTGAGTAGGCAAAAAGAAAACCCATTCCTCATTCACATGCGGGTACAAAAACAAAAACATTTAAATAAACACACACACCCGAGCGAACGCCGGGCTCCTAAGCACCTCAACTGATCACGCAACCGAGAACACGCTCAGATGAGAGAGAGCAACACGAACACTACACGTGCAATTTTTTTTTATACAAACATTAACACCAAAATGAAATAATAAATAGGTAGGAGGCTACTTTCTGTGTAATGCGCTTTAAAATTTTAAATACAAAATAGCTACATTATAAAATAAAATCAGTTTAGAAACAAAATACAGATAAGTACTTACCTAAGAGTGTTTCAACCTAATCCGAGCCCCAATTGCCGTGACGGGACTGCGCGTCTTGCTAGCGTCGACGACGAACACACACTGAGGCACTAAAATAATATGCAGCGCACGGCGCTTACAACATGGCGTGTTTGACACTACGTCATCAATCGCTAGCGTAAAACGCAGTATAAACATTTGCTGCATACTAAATTAGGAGAGACTTATAATCAACAATTATAAAGCATACTAAAATAAAATGCAGCTAATTATGCGAGTACTGCATGTATTCCTAGGATTAACTGAATACTGCATTTCAAATTTGTAATGCTAACATGAATACTGCATTTTATCCTTGTTTCTAGTCATTACTGCATTTATACTAACAAGTCTTAGTCAAAATCATACAAATGCTGCAGTTTTACCTATAATTTCTCAAACTTCTAGATTAAAAAAAATTTTTTTTCGTTCTCAGTCGTTAGTTTAGTATCTTAGAACGTCATTTTCGACAAAAACAGAAAATCGCAAAAATGACGATTACTGCGTTTTTTATTACGACGGCAGAACTAACCTGGCTAGTTCATTGCTTGCTCCTACAAAATTTTTGCCGTTATCGCAATAAATAGTTTTGGGTTTGCCACGACGAGCAATAAATCGGCGCAAGCATAATATAAAGGCGTTAGTTGTTAAGTCGCTCACCACCTCCAAGTGTACTGCTTTAGTACAGGAACATACAAAGATGCAAAGGTAGCATTTACTGCTGTGTGAACCACGCCCTTTACGATTTGAAATTAGGAACGGACCGGCAAAATCGGTTCCGCACGTCTCGAAAGCTGAAGCTGGATTGACACGAGGAGATGGTAAGTTACCCATCAAAGGTTGATATGCTTGAGCTTTAAATCTCTTACATTTCATACATTTAAAAACAGTTTTAGTACTTAATGCTCTGCCACCTATTGGCCAGAATCGTTGGTGAATAGAGCTTAGCAATTGCTGTGGGCCGCAATGTAGTAGTCGCAAATGTTCCTTTCAAATAAAAGTTTAGTGAAGGTATGTTTAGAATGAATTAACATTGGATAAATTTTATTGTAGGAACAATGTGACGCATTCTGAATACGACCACCAACACGAAGTAATCTATTCTCATCAAGAAATGGATTCAATGGCAATATATTTGATTTGGAACTAACTGATTTTGTAGTAGACAATGACTGAATATCTTCATGAAAGGAATCATTTTGCGATTGTTTAACAAGAACAATCAACGATTGCTGAAGTTCATCAGCGGTAAGTATACCTTTAAGTTTATTTGTTTTATTGCTACAATTTTTAATAAAACGTAGAATGAATGCTACCACTCTCTGTAACTTACAAAATTTTGAATATTTTTCGAATTTTATAATATTTTCAAGATGTTGTACTTTAAGACTTATTTTTTCCAGTTTTATTTCAGGCAACTCGACGCACGAGGGATTAAAAGAAGGCCAGCACTCTTCAGGATTTGATAAAAAGGAAGGACCATGCCACCAAAGTGAATTACGATGGAGCTGTTGTGGTGAAATACCCCGAGAGGCCAAGTCTGCCGGATTCAAATCGGTCGGCACATGACGCCACAACGACGGATCGGTAAGTTGACGTATTTCCTGAATTCTGTTACAAACAAATTGTTTAAGAATCTTAGGTTGAGTTTTGAGCCAACCCAACACGATAGTTGAATCTGACCAAAACAAAGACTATGAAACTGAAACCCTAAGAGAATTTACCACCTTAGAATGTAGCCGAGCACCAAGAAGTGCAGCCAACAATTCCAACCTTGGTATAGTTGTACCTGGCTTTAATGGTGCTACTTTGGCCTTAGCACATAATAACTTTACTTGATTATTTCACTTTACATAAATACAAGCGGCGTAAGCCTTTTGTGAGGCATCCACAAAGCAATGAATTTCTACATTAAGTGAATCGTCTGATAAGACACATCTAGGTATATGAATTTCTGACAAATAGGTGAAGTCGTTAGTAAACGATTCCCACAAAGTCTTAATCTCATTGGGGACTGGATCATCCCACTCAGATTTCAAAGACCACAAATTTTGCAAAATCATTTTTGGTGTAATCGTACACGCAGACAATAAACCAAGTGGATCGAATAATTTACTTGAAGCTGACAAAATATTTCTTTTAGTAATTTTAGGCATTTTCTCAAAATTTGTAGAATATTGAAGAATGTCACTTGCAGGTGACCACTTTAAGCCTAAAACTGAAGAATCTTTACAAAACTCTTGAGTCTGATTTTCAATAGGAATGTCATTAAATATTTCAGGGACATTAGTGCGAAATTTTCGTAATGGGAAGCAACCTTCATTCAATTTGTCTATAACACCCTTAACTATCAATTTTAGTTCCCCCTTTGAGTTAGACCCCGTATTTAGGTCATCAACATTAAAGTCATGACGTATGACATTAGCAAGTTTTTTCGTCAACACATTCATTAGCAAGTTGAATTAAGCAACGTGTACTCAAAAAGGAAGCAGCTGCAGTTCCATACGTAACTGTGTTTAATTGAAGGATTTTTATAGGCTGCGACTCATCATTTCGCCAAAGAATGAGCTGTAAATGACGTTGAGATTCGTCTAGGTTTATTTGTCGATACATTTTCTCAATGTCTCCTGTAACGACATACAAATTTTGACGAAACCGTAAAAGAATTTAAAACAAATCATCCTGTATTGTAGGTCCTACGAGCATGATTTCATTTAGTGATTTACCAGATGTCTTAAAGGAAGCATTGAAAACGACTCTTAATTTAGTAGTTTCACTATGCTCACGCACGACTGCGTGATGAGGTATATAATATCCGAAAAACGGACGAGATACCTCTGTCAAATGTCCTAATTGTTCGTATTCTTTAAGAAACTGAATAACTCTCTTTAAGATTTTGTTTATTCAAACGTTTTTCCATGTTATAAAATTGCCTTTGAACTACAGAATAAGAATCCCCAAGTACTTCTACTGGATTCTCACGTAATGGAAGTTTTACACAAAACCTTCCATCTGGGAGACGACTATAATTTTGAATAAAATGAGTTTCGCACTCCTCTTCTTCTTTCGACAATAATTTTCCTGATTGGGGAAGCTCTTCAAGCTCCCAAAACTTTGCGAGAGAATCTTTAATCTCTTGAGAGAAGTTGCATTGAATATTGGAACCTAAATTAGACGGAATACCTATAGGACCAGCAACAAGCCAGCCAAATTTAGATTCATGCAAAATTGGTTGATTCGGGCTCAACTTAATTTGATTAGACATGATTACTAAACAACTAACATCAATGGAAAAATTATTATTGATTTTGGACCTAATCTATAGCTCACATACTTTAACTACACGTGTTACAGTATTATTGACACCACGAACTGATATTGGATTAGTTCGGGAACAAGAAATATTCATATTCCTTTGCATATTTTCAGTTACGAACGAAGACTGGCTACCATTGTCAAGTAAGGCTTTGGCAACAAATGATCGACTGCTTTTGAGATCTACTACCTCAACTTCAGCAGTGCATAGTAAAACCTGATTTGGCACCATAGCGGACAACGCTGCACTTGACGATTGAGACTGCATGCCTTCATTGGCAACTGGTAAGTTAGACATATTATAACTATTATTATCACTGTTAGAAGACTTATGCAATAATGAGTTATGTCTTTTTTTACAGATTTTGCATGGACCTAGTCGACACTGAGCTACAGAATGGCCAGCCCGGAGGCAGTTCATACATAATCTTTGTTTATTGACAAAAGATATTCTATCACTCAACGGCATATATTTAAATTTATCACACATATACAAAAAGTGATTTTGTTTACACACAAGACAATTTTTAGGATTTGTGTTATTGTTTATAATAAAAGACTTTGTAGATTTAGAAATATCCTTTGTGTTATTTCTCTCATATTTACCAGTTTCACAACGACTATATTGGATTGTCTCCAATACATCAGCACGACCACGTAGGTATTCGAAAAAATCAACGAGTTTAGGCGACAATTCTAGCGTATTTCTGTGTTCTTCCCATTTCCTACTAGTGGCGACATCTAGTTTTGATGCCATGATGTATATTACAATCGTGTTCCAATCCAAACTAACTCACCTAAATCTTCTAAAGATCTAAGATTTTTAGAGTAATAATCAACCATAAAACGAATGCTTTTGTATGATTATTAATAAGGATTCTCTTATTGTTAAATCGTTGACATAAAGTTGACCAAGCTAATTCATAGTTAGAAGAGGTAAAACTGATAGATTTAATTACAACTGATGCGCCACCTTCCAACGAATTGCGAAGGTAATGGAATTTACTTATGGCTGGCAATGACTCATTATTATGTATTAATGACTCGAAGGTGTCCCTAAATTCCAGCCACTTCAAATGATTCCCGTCAAAGGTCGGCAAATTAATTGTTGGTAATTTAACGTTTAACTGATTGTGATTACTACATATTGCGGAACCATGACAAGAAACTAAACTAGCCTCTGGAGACTGAGGCTTTTGTGACTTACCAAAGTTATCGATAATAGTTTGGGCAATGGAAATAAATTTACAAAAGTTTGTTTCAATAAAGTCACGTTCTTCCAATTGAAAATCTATATCCGACACCAAACATTCTATTTTGCCTTGAATCTCATCGAAAGTTGGCAATAATTCTTGCATGCGAGTTAACTTTATTTGTAATTCTCCTATAACAATCGCATCAACATCTTTAGTATCAAGTTTACGTAAATTGTCTACATACTTTTGAAAAACAGTAAGTCTACCTTTAATTGTACCTCGTTGTTGAATAAGCTTCTTTAATTTATCCTTAGGATCAGTTGAATTTTCTTTATTTTCCGACATTATTTTATATTTAAATAATTATCTATTTATAATTATTTATTATATATAACTATAGATCTATAATTATGACAATTATCAATAATCACAACAAGTATTTACCAATTAAGTACTCAAATATTAATTTTGTTGTTTATTATTAGAACCCTTTTTATTTTTTATGTTTTATTTAACAATGTTTTTATTTTTTAGCATCAACAATATAAATTATTAATGATTTTATGTAAGTACGATAACAAGAGCAAGCAACGAATCAGCCGTAGACAACGACAACATAAAAAACAATAATAAAGTTTTTAACCAAAAAAGACAGCCCGCAATGTACTGCGAAGCGGCAATGTACTCGCAACACTACCGATGAAGGCTCGTGACGTCACAGTGAGTCGGCGTTAAAACAATGCAGGCCAGCATGCAAGTATGAATGCAACTGGCTATTATAATACGGCGAAATTAACGAGTCGGCCGCCCGTCACTGCGAACCTGGAATGTATACGAGTAAGATTTGTAAAAAACAACTTGTTTAATGTAATAGTGTTATTTGCAACTTGGGAACTTAACGTTAATTTTTAGGTTTGTTGGACAAATTAGCAATGAATGTTAGGTACTAGATTGGGAGATTTAGAAATAGGACAGATTGCAAATGTAAGTGGAGTTGGTTACTAGCTTTAAGCAGCTGAAATAATAGGTAACCTAGGACTTAGTTAAGTCTTTGCACTTTTACACTTTAGTTCAATAATTGACGATATTGAAATATATTGCAGTAAAGTACTGGTTACAACTGCGAAATACTGCAGTTAGTTATTAGGTAACCTAGGGTTTAAGTCCCTTTAGTAGGTACTTTACAGACAAGCGAACGAAAGTATTTGTAGCAATTATTAAGTAACTAGCTGTGCCCGCGACTTTGTTCGCGTGGAATAGTTATTTTGGGATTCATATTTATTTTTTGTTTACAAACCTACCTCCTCAGCTTTATTATAAATTACCTATAGCTGTTACCCACGACTTATTTTAGACGATTTAGTTACATAATTAATAGAATATATTTTAAAGTAGTTTTAAAAAGGATATATTTTAAAGTACTTCTGCGTAAATAATATTTTTAGTTTTATTTTCTTGTGGCAGAATCAATGACACATTTATTTGGATAAAGATTAATATTATTAAGTTGATACAACTCTGACAAATAATTTGTAATAATGCATTAATTTCGACCAAATTTGATTATCGTAAAAACTGTTATTGTAAGTTAATCTTAAAAGATAGACATATACTGTCGCGGACATTTTTTTAGATCATTTAAAGAGGAAAAATTCTTTCATACATATTTTTTGGGTATCTCGAACTGTTTTCGCAGCACACGCAACGGAAGCCCTCAAAGATGAATAATTTTCCCCGTTTTTATCCACTTTTCGACTGTTTCTTCGCTCCTATTAGTCGCAACGTAATGTTATATAGCCTAAAGCCTTCCTCGATAAATGATCTATCCAACGCAAAAATAATTTTTCAATTCGAACCAGTAGTTCCTGAGATTAGCGCGTTCAAACAAACAAAGTAACTCTTCAGCTTTATAATATTAGTATAGATGTAGTTAGTTACTTATAGTTTGGTAAATAAGCTAATGATTAGGAAATGATCATTCACTTAAATACTTGGCAAACACTTGATAGGTACACACATTTAATTGAAGTAACGTAGATGCGTTTGTACGAATAATTGGAAGATAATTACTTACTTAAATACGAAAGAAAGAAGGCACACTGTTCGCACAGAAAGAAGAAACTTTGAGTTATAGCACGTAATGTAATGCCTATCTAAAATCGATTACTGAAATAGGTACTTACTAAAACTGGGCTTACTTCCCTTTTGTATCGCCTAAGACAACAATACCTTTTCTCTACTTTCTTCTCCTTGCCTTTCTTCCCTCAGTTAGGTATTCAATAGTGCGAATTATCTCGTCTTCGTAGGTAGTTGGTACGGAATCACGACACGCCAACCAACGCAACTAACTGGTCTCGACGACTTCAGCTGGTTCCCGTGTTCTTGATCACGTCGGTGGTCACCAAAATGTTGGGAATAAACATCTGACTCCAGAAGATGCAATATATATATTTCAATAAACAAATGTACAATGTGTTTGCCGGTAATTTTAGGATATATTTTAATTTAACGCGACGGTTAACTAGGTGGTTCGCTTGAGAGATTGATACTATTAGATGGACAGAGATGAGCCCCTCCGCGCGCCCCGCACCTCAGGTCTGCAGTAGCTGCCGCTGGCCATGTATGGCATTTTAATCCTTAACACCTATGAGTCTGATTTGGGAGGACTCAATGCAACCACACTTTGCTCCGACATAGTTAAAGAACGTATTGATGATAAGGAACGTCACGTCACTTCAATTGAATTAGCACATAACCGGGGGTACACTTGTAAAAAGTGGAAACATTTTTATTCGCCCGACATAACAAAGATATAAATATTTACAATGCCTTTAAATTATACAATATTGTAGTAGTGACTTAAAATAACAATATTTTTATTACATAATATACATACTTATTGAATTAAATCTATAAATTATCCTGATTTTCCTTGTTTACTATGTTGGTGCTGCTGAGTATATTAGGTATATACAATACCTTATTGCTGTGAAACTGTGATTTAAAATAGAGGTAATAATAAATAGTATTGATCTGGTCTTACTTGACTTTTATTTTATATATGACATACACGAAATAAAAGTTATATATATATATAAATAGTTATTATACTCGTATATTATAGTATCGTTGAGTTAGTATCATATATAACACTAAAGTCTCGAACTTGCTTTGGGGCCAACTCAATCTGTGCTATAATTGGGATGTATTTTTTCTCATTTGTGACGAGTGGTGAAAGCCAGTAGCTACAACTGGGAAAGTATGTGTGTTATACGTCGCCACTGGTGACAATCGGGATTTTTTTTAACATTTGCCCTCAGTAGCAACGAAGCCAGTGGTAACAACCGGGAATAGACGGCAAATTCCACGACCACATATCTTTGGAAGGCTCGAGTCCAAAACCACTTGCTATTGCCGAACTCGTGTACAGGTTAGAATATGTTACGACTTCCCATACAAAATCATTTTTCCATTTCGATATCAGTGCAGTCTTGGCGTTTACTTGTTACCTTTCCAAGCAGAGATTTAGACCACAAGTACCTACGTTGGTATCATCGTCCACTGTCCCTTACGTTAAAGATGGTGATTCTGCGAGTTTCTTCTGATGCATTATAGAACATTTATCTGTCTCAGAACTCCCCATTCCAATACGTTTTTTTCCCAAATCATTATCAGTGCAGGCTGAACTTCTTTGGAATTCTCTGCCAGCCTCAGTACGAAGCGCTCAAACCGTCACCACCTTTAAGGGTCTAGTTCCACTTCCTCACATTATGATCTGACTCTACAGATGCGTATGAATCATTACTTTATGTACCTACTAAGTCTGTATGAGAACAAGAGTCTAATTATAGGTAGGTACACCTATCAGTGGCGTCATGCGGGTCTAATGGCCCGAAGCGTCTATAGATAACACTGCGAATTCGGGTAAAATAGTAATTGACGCCTTTTTTATCTGTGAAGCTTTCGAAGAACTTAGACAAAAATACAAGGGACAACCAGGGCATGCGGCGATTGTGGGTGGTGGGCCAATTCGCTGACATAGAAGAATCCTTTCATACATAACCATCAAGACCTGCCATAGCTTGCCCAGCGGGAGAGGATATTGAAAGAGATGTCAGTGCCAACACCGCTTTACGTCATTGTATTGCCTCTCAAAAGGCGCAAAGTTCGTTCTTAATAACTAATCGTAAGAATTCATTGTTAAGTCAATAGTTTGTAAATATTATTTGTTAATTGATTTTTCTTGATACGTATGTTTTTGTAAATATTATTTGTATGTGTAAATATGTTTTGATTTTAAGTAGTGTAGTTTGTAAAGTAGTCCTGCAGTTTTTAATCATGTGGAGTTTACGACATTACAAATCATAAATATGAGTAAAATTTGCATTCACATTTCTTGTTTTTTATTAACAAATGCAACATATTCGAAACAATTTGACCATCAAACATTTTATGAATAGATTACTAAAGTTTCAAAAAATCATCTAAACCATTTTGTGTATTACTCTGTTACATAACATGTACATACTCTTTCTCTTTCTACGTACTCTTCTAACCGTTGTTAACTAGCTATCGTTTTATTTATCACTCTTTTAACCATACTAAAAAATTGATGCAAAAGTCTGCCTCTCTGTTGTGCATTTATGGCTAATCGCTGAACTTATTTTGATGAAATTTACTACCTACTATCTTCTTTTCAAAAATTATAATGAAGGGTGAAAGTTTATGAAAAAACATCTAGTTTCGAAATATTTCAACCATACAGTAATATTTTAATTACCCTCAAATTCCACGACTACATATCTTCGAAGACTCGAGTCCAAAATCACATGGTTTGTATTAACCGGGACGAAGGACAGAGATCTGGGGCTCGAGTTCACTTGCTTATTGCAGGTAGAAAATAAATTACAAATAAACGCCCTCTATCTCTTAAAAATACAATATCAGATGATGGAGTTCATGAAATTCATTTAAGAAAGAAAGAAAGAAAGAAAGAAAAAATGTTTATTTGGTACTACTAAACATAAATACTTAAAATTTTAAAAGTACAGTAATATAAAACATGTGTAGTACCAAAAAGGTCTCCGCTCAGCATAAGTCGGGGCCTGAGCCTCGACACTGGTCTTACGCGGATGCCTCAGTTATAAGATAAATTACAATTAAGACAAAAGAAAAAAAAAAAAAATAATGGAAATATGCACATAAATTGTATTAGTTAATATAATAATAATAATAACTTATTTATGATCTGAACTTGTGATTGCTATCATACATTGGGCAAACAAAGCGAAGCCTTGGTACAAAAGAACAAATCAAATCAAATCATTTATTTATTCGTTACATAATTAGATGTTTTACAGAATATAAGTCATAAAATATTTTTATTGATTTAGTATGTATTGTGTACGTTTAATAATTTATTATATTTAGTAGTACATTCTTATTTAGTATAGCAGTGGTATATTTTATTATTAATGTGTTGCATTTCTGCCCCGCATCTGTGTTATTTTTTGTATTTATATCCTTTACGATTATTTGGTGACCAAGAGGAAATGACTTATTAAAATGATAAAAAAACTAAGACCTTATCGCAAAGGCCGTCTTTGTATTTTTTTATTTATGTAAGTTTTATATTATTCTTATCTCTGAGCAATAAACAAGTTTTATTATTATTTGTATTGTGTTGTACTATTATCCCTTCAAATGTGGACAGACCGGGTTTGGTTAATAACAATGGAATTTTTATTGTTATAAAGTTTGTAGCAGCCGAAAGGACTGTTCCGCATTGGCACCACATTGTCCAAATTTCCGCTGTTGGCCATACCTATGGCCAACAGCGGAAATTTGTAAGAAAATATAGAGCGAGTAGCCGAGGGCTGATCTGCTATATTCGATTTGTTTATTGTGCTACTTCAAATATCAATTGTCTTTTCCATAATAATAACTGGGACTAAAATTTAAATTCATTTTAACTTATCCATACTAATATATATTATAAATGCGAAAGTCTATCTGTCTGTCTGTCCGCTTTCACGGCCAAACTGCTGAACGGATTTTGACGAAATTTGGTATGAATATAGATGAAGACCCTGTGTCAAACATAGGCTACTTTTTGACGCGTACGGAGCTGCGGGAAACAGCTAGTAGTTTATAAAATTACTAATTACTGCTAAAGTGCACAGGAATCTGCAGTTTTTGTGTGTATTTTAAGTGCGCTAATAAAAGACAGAGAATTTTTCGCTTCGATTTGAGAGTTTTGCGCTAGTACAAAATATTACGCATTCACGTAATCTATCTAACATATTACAAACGATAGTAACAGATTATTATTTTTCAACTTAAAACATTCGAGTTCAATAGGTTAGTTTCCTAAAAAAATATAATTAGTCCGTTAGTTACATAATAAAAAAATATTGGAGACATATTTTTTTTCTTTTAGAAATTAACAAAGAATGGTAAAGATATGGCGCGTTAAAGTTCGGTGTGACGTCACAGTGTGCTACACTTTTTCGCAATATTTGACGTCACGAGCCCCCACTCCTAAACTTTAATGCGTTATATTTTTATAATTTATCGTTCAAATGACAAAAGAAAAAATACGTCACTAATATATTTTGATTCCCTAAATGACGGACTAATTTTAATGATATTCCTTTGATCATGGACACTAGCCTATTATAATTCTACTATGGCTACTTACTTATTTACTGCAATATTTATACAAAAATAATAAAAATATATAAATAAAAATTTTGTTACATAAAATATTATTAGTTTTCATTTGTCTCATCGGCAATGACGTATCTAACTCAGTCCCTATTAGTCAGGTAGACATTAAAGAATCCGTCGAGATACCATCGCGAGCTTCTCTTACATTAATCATTCAGGCCTGACCTAGCCCTTGTTGGTTTGAATGTGTCACCGTTTCTCCAAAAAGTGTGGAATGTTCCTTCATTACTGAAATATTTATTTAATTAGCAAATAAACCTTTCCTTACCTTTTCTGAAGTAAACCAAAATACAAACAATCGATTGCTAATCCTAATGTTATTTTATATTTGCTTGCTTGTTTGTAAATTTGTACTTAATTAATTGAACCAATAAAGATCATATGTATGTATGAAAGGTAGACTTACGAAAGGTATTTACAAATCAAAGGTGACAGGAAAAGTCGGTAAGGGCCGGCCTCGGAGAACATACTGCGACCAAATCGCAGACATATTAAAAAAGGGAGATGTCAGGAGTACCCGTAATCGACGAGCGTGTATGACGAGAGTGATGAGCGTAGAAGAAGAGAGGGAAGTCTGTAAGGATCGTAGCTAATGGAAATCCGTAGTCTCTGCCTAATTGGAAAAAAGCGTGATGGTATGTATGTATGTTTGTAAAAATCTTTATTGTACACAATAACATAATACAATACAGAATACAGGGTATATGTGTAATAGAATACAGGGTACAGAAAAGGCGGACGACAAAAATAAATATTTATATAAGTCTGTTGTACTTAAAATTAAAACTTACTACTAAATATACCAGCCTTTGAAGGCCGCCAGAAAAATTTGGCGCCAAATTGCCACCGGATGCGAAATGTCACAAAGACGTCACGATTATGGGCGTTCACAAAAAAGAAATTACACTGTTGGTAAATTATATTTAATCATTCTGTAAATGAGAATCTACTAATAGATAAATTTACTTTCCGAAATATATTAAAACAATGGTGGCTTACAAAAAAAAATCACAAGTAGTACAAATTCAAACTTGCACAATTTTGCACTTACAAATTGGACTTGATGAACTGTAAGGTCACATAAATAAAGACGAAAATCGTTTAGCCTTGCCTTGTGACGTTATCACGTGTTTTTGGAGTGTCACTGTGAATCAATTGCAGAGAGTACGTATGAAACAAAGATGTCAGACCTGTAGGAAATTTATTCTAGACTGTCTATGAGTAAAGTTGTTCATACAAAAATATACTCTATTATCGGGTTCATAGTTGAGTGAGGACGCGCGCCCCAATTGGGGTTCTGGGGTGTTCAAAGGTATATAAATTGTATGAAATGTAATCGTGGTAACCATTACATACCATTTACACATTTTGTATAAAATTATGTCTAACAATGGATATTCTTCTTGTAATTAAATCGTTTGACTAATTTTGTGAATATTTAAAATTTCTCGACAAAGCGCGTTGAAGTCTTTTACTTGCGCATTTTACTACGGGTGCTAGCAAGTGGCTCTCTCATCAAAGCTCTCATAAAGCTCGCGGTCAAAGCTCGAGCTTCTCAGAACACCGATAACGATTCCAATGGAGCTTTACGACCCATAAAGCTTCGTTAATAGAATATTCAGAGCTTTCGATATATGTATATTCATAGAAGAGCTTATGACATTTTGTCATTAAAGTTAAATGATGATGACAATGATGAATCCCTTCTCTGCAATAGAACCTCTTTATAGTATTTAACTTAAATAATATTCAGTTGTTCAAAACAAATATCACAGTGGTTCAAAATTTCAATTTAATTCATGTATAAATTTCAATTCAATTTACATTTGCGCTGCTAACTTTACAAATGATATATGTTTGTTACTAATGAGAAAAGATGGTGTTTCTGTAGAAAACCAAATTTAAAATCGAAGATAGTTAGATATACCTACTTTATTGTGTCAATAAAAAAAGGAAAGTTATTAGTATCAAAATGAAATATTTAAACAATTGAGTACAAAGGCTTATCGCTATTTCAATTTCTTCCGGCCAACCTACCTAGACCCTAGAACCCAGATTAACCTTTTAGATGCTTATTGTGGTATATTTGAAGTAACAATCTCAGTCTCTGTCTGGTTCCCTTAACGACCAAAATTAAATGGCAGCCGGGACCAACGCTATCACGTGCCTTCCGAAGCACAGAATTGTCATTATCAGAAAATCAGGTGATTCAAGCCTGTAATGTCCCCACCAAAATGAAACCCACCACCTCCGGGTCTATAGCCATATTTTTGATTTTTTTTTATTAATTGTCGAATGAATGTCGTTTGACCGATTACAACGAATGAAAATCATTGAAAATCGAACGCAAATCATTAAATTTAGCTGTTGTTATTGGTGTCGCGACAGCAAGTCTGCGGGTGCCTTTACGACCGGCTTGCCCGACACGACATCCGACACCCAGCGTTGGGAATTTATTATTTTCTCCGGCTCCCATATCGCGCGACACCACGTTTAGCAAACCACTTTCAGATTGATTGATTCTTTATAAAATTGCACATATTATTGATGGAATGACCTCCGTGACTGGCAAGGGAGTGATTGGCTACTCTGGTGGTCCTGATGTGGCTAATATTTATTTTAATACATAATATATTATTTAAGTACTTTAGATACAAGATAAGTCAGAATTTTAAAGCAGGTTTAACCCTCCATCTTTTTTGTCTCCACCAACCTTTTGGTTATACGAACTGAATCCCAAAAGTGTGTAATTGAAAGATGTCCCGCTTGTCGAAATAAAATTTTTCGGTTTACCGATTATGACGAATGAAAATCATTTAATTTCTAATAAAAATTATTCGACTCACCGATATTGCGTGAATCACACTTTTAAAAATACACTCCTGCTCGATCTCCCTATATGCTCTCTAATTATACCTCTATCTCTATTTTGACTCTCCACCGGCACCGGGCTGACCAAACCATATCAACATAGTAAAATTATATTTAAGTAACTTATACTTCATAATGAGTCGAATCAAACAAATTATATTCAAAAGAACCTATTTCTCTCGACATAGCGTGTTTTTTTAATGTATGGTATGTCGAACGAAAATCATTGAACTGACGGATTTTGACTGTTCAAAAATAGCATTTAATGGCATCATCAGTTTATAGTCACTTAGCCTTGACAATGTCAAAGTTTTGGTCTGCACAAACATAGTTCCTTTGAGATGACTCGCTAAAAAGAAGTAGAATGAATGAATGAACAAAGATTCTGAAAGCACAATAATATATTGTGCATAATGGCGACAAACACATGAATTCATTCATTTAACTAGTTATTTAATAAGCTTTTTTTTCTTATTTGTAAATTGACGTTTTGAAGAAAATGCTGCAGTGGAGTTTGTGGCGCCGCTTCTTCTCCACTTGCGCTTTGGAAGTGGTGGTAAATTTAATTTAAGTAAATTGACGCAAATAAGTGATATTTATATCCTAGATTAAAAATAAACTATTTCATTTCAACACTTTATTGCAATATTTACAAACAAAAGAAACACATAGTTAAATCCAATACAAATAAATGGGTACAAAGGCGGACTTTTCGCTAATGCAATTTCTTCCAGACAACTTTAGAGAAGTCACATTATTAGTTGAAAAGGTGATAATAACGTCACTGGTCACAAATAGCAGAACAGGCTACATGCGTGTCGGTGTTCACACGTTGTCGGTGTTTTTGCGAGCGATCGTAAACCGTGCGTCGGCGTAGCGGCGGCGGGCGGCGGGCGGCGGGCGGTGAGAACCGGCGACTGCCTACCTACGGAATGTTCGCAGTCGTGTTCTGACATGCATGAGCTATAGCGTTTTGAAATTCTTTTTTCTAGATGTGAATCATGGATCATGTGGATCCCTATTTCCATCACAGAATCATTACCTGTTTATTTATTTATTGTACTGTAATACAGTTGTATAGCACAATAGGCGAACTTAATGCTAAAAGCATTATCTAACAGTCAACCTTTGGGTTAAACAGATATCGTCATGTAAATATCAAAAATGTATAGCTATAAATACAAAAAGTTGGAATACTTACTTATGGTACCTACTTACATAATATTCTTACATATATACGATGAAATAATAATCAAAATACGTTAATTTTAAGAGTTATTTCAACGAAATAATAGTAGCAACTCAAAATTTACTCATGTTTAACTGCCTAAATTTGGTCCCGTAACCGCGAGAGTAGGAGCTCGCAGACAAGCCTTTTAAAGTTGGCACGGCTGGAGACTGTTCTAAATGGAATCAGGAAGATTATTCCAGAGTCTAACAGCCGCCACAGCGAAGGAATTGGAGATTCTTATTTCGAGTTTCTTTCGAACATTTCGACTATCGGCCCATTGTTTTGCTAAAATTAGTAGTAAGGTTTGGGTCTGCATATCCCATAAAATCATCAAAAGATTAACCTCCTTATTCATAAAAATTAATTAACGTTCTATAAGTCCAAGTTAACTAAAATTATATTTCGTCTCGTTCTTTTACGTCAAAAAAAAGATAAGACAAAAAGGGACTAAACATAATTTATTAAATGTCGGTTTAACGAACGTTCGCACTTTTTTATAATTAAGGGAGTAAAACTTCGTTCATGAAACTTTTAAATTTCACTAGTGATAAAAATTTCACAAATAATTATTAAACAATGAACAATTAACTAATAATCTGCTTTACTAAAATTCATTATCAACAAAATGATAAATGTAGAAAGGAAAGGTTTAATTATTTCGAATTATATAAGTTGCCAATGTCCCGTGTTGGCGTCTTTTTGCCAAAACCCGACAGTATATTTGGATCCAGGGGCGGAATGAGGGGAGGGGGAGAGACCTCATTAAAATACCTAAAGCGAAACCAGGACCTTGTTATCAAGAACAGTAGATTACTAAAAGATTTACTAGACATTGACAAGGCAATATTAAAAATATGTTGTGTGTAATTTTCGTGACATGTTTATTTCGTAAATTCGTATTAATTTGCCAAATAAACTATTGTGGTGTTTAATTTATGTTTGTTTGTCATCGTTATGTTTTCTTTTATGAAAAATAAATTTGTACGAGAGTTTTACATTAAAAGTAACTTAGTAAGTAAAGTGAACACTAAAGTCGGCCACACGTCGCCGATGTTATAACGTGTCTGTAAATTGATATTTAAATACATATATATGTTAAACCATAAGGTATATATTATAGGGTCAAATAATATTGTATTTTGTACGTATTTTGTTGCCTGAAATAAATAAATAAATAAAGTAACAGTCTCCTTTGAAATATGGTGTCTCTTCCCATATCTTACTATGTTATGTGTTCACTATTCAATATTCCTTTCAATATAATTGGTTTTTATGTTACGGTAGAATTAAGTTTTGATCAAATATAATAACTACGAAAACTAACGGCAATAAGTAATTTTCACACAAATTTTCGGGTCATAAAAGTCAGCTCCTGGACGACATGGACATTCATTATTGTACGATTTGGAAGGGTTCGCACTTCACCCTCACAGAATGTCAGTATTAAATTAGTAACATAGGTAAATTTTACGTTTGTTTATTTTGAAGTCGCGAAAAAATAAGATGGAGTTAGATTCTATCTTCTCAAAATGTCTAGTCACTGACACCCATAGAAGTCAATGTCCCAAAGGACGAGGTTAGTCGTGAGAATCGCCTAATTAAATCGACATAAAGACGATTAATTGTTGCCGAGTCACAGTATAATTAAATTCTTTCCTCTCCGGTGGGCCAACTGCCGTCAACGACAGAATGCTATTACTCAACTATGACATAATGACATTTTGTCATAGAGTTGCATTGCTAATTTCATTAACTTGGAATCTCAATGACAAAGGTGGCCGCACGCGCGTTTCCTTTTATCATCCAAAATTTAAATTTGAATGAAATGGATATGAAAACATTATTTTCGTTTCCTTGAATATCTTTTACGGTTTCCGTTATAATGGCATGCATCTTGAATCAAAATGGATGGAAAATGGGATCTTAAAAATCACTTAACTCATTCGAAGCTGATTGATTGATACTTATAGGATTCATATAAAATTAATATCTTATATAATATTTAAATGAGAATATGGCAATTTAGACAGTTTCCAGCCGGATTGTATGCATATTGGTTTAAGGAAAGACAAATTGAGACGAAAGTATGCTCAACAGTGGGATAAAATATTTAGAGGCTAAGAAAAAAAAATAACATGATTAGGAAAGCCGCTTCGCATTTCGGGAAATGACTAGGACAAAGAAGAAAACGCAAGATGATTTAATCGGTCACCTAAAATATAGGAGGAATACAATGCTAATTATTCAATTAATTAGATAAAAGCGAGGCACAAAGGAATATACCCTAAACTGATCTGTCTGGTCAATACAGATGTACTTGCAGCTAATTATTTAGCGGCTTTTACGAAGTACTTACTACGAAGCAAAACGTTTAGAACAGACAATCTTAGGTGTAAAAACCCTTGAATAAACACTGCAAACTAATCAGTAATCAGAACATCCCGCTAAAAAGCGCCCATTGACTATTCCTCGCACAGATAAAATAGCCTGCAAAAAGTCGCTCGTGTAATGTCACATAAACGGCCGCTTAATTACGTCACTGCACTCGACTGCGTCCGTCCCGTGAGTAAACATATCGTTAGAGAGCAAGCCATAGCATCTTTTCGTGATTGATTCTATAAATTCATCCCAAATTCGTTTTATTAACTTGAGGAGCTCTATTTTGTCAGTGTCCTTATACTCCTTATAAACACTGATCCTTAGATTACTTGCTGAAAATCCTGAGAAACTTTTAGCCTTAGATAACACGAGAACTTTCAACAGTATAGAAAATAAAATAAATAGACTTGTTACATACATCTTTTAAAAAGTAAATAATATTTTTTTAGTTCTTCGTCTATAATCATTCCCACTTATGGTGGGGTTGGTCGGCTCTCCTAGTTAATTTGCACCAGGGCAATCTGTCCTGGGTTGTCGGATGAGGTAGGCTTTCCACTTTTAATAGTTTCGTCATGCCCACCACCAGCTATGTAATAATAAGTTCTATTTCTTTTTTATTTTCAAAGAAGATAATTTCAATATATTTTTCTTATTACATCCAAAACATGAGAGCCTAAAGACCAGGATGTCTCAAGACAAGACCGTGTAGTGTGGAGAAGACGTACTGGGGAGGACGACCCCAAGAGAAGATGTCGCCAGCAAGGAGATTTATCTGGATGCAAAGGTTCTCTACTCGTATCTTTACTCATTCTCACAACATCGATGACTGCGCTGGTTTTTAAGCGGCTAATTAACGCCAGTCGATGCGCTGTCGATTATCCCTCTTCCTCTACCACACCCCTCCCCCTTTCCTCACTTTTATGTGGCCAAGTTGCCACTTCACTCTTGGCCTTTTTTCATCGATTTGTTTGTGTCAAAGCACCCGTAGCACGAGCTAGCCCGTCGCTATTTTTAATCTGAGGCCATTATACATTTATTACGGTGTTTGTGTATGGTTTGTTTGTTTTTATTAACTTTATTGCATAGAAAATATCATTACAGTAAATACAGAAACTAAAAATAAATGCAACGGCGGACTTATCCCATATAGAGATCTCTTCCAGTCAACAGGAACGTTACAGGAATACAGTTTAAAAAAGGTAGAAGTTGTGCAACCAGAACAAAACTCTTTTTGGTATAAATATAAAGAAAAATAATTACGGCTGCTTGTGATGTAAGATTTTGTAATTGCTATATATAACATAACTAGTTGTTGCCCGCGGCTTCGCCTGCCTGATCAAAAGGTATTTCCAATTACATTTGAATTACATAGATTATTTATGGCAGGTCTCAGGATTTGATTTTTATGTATTTAGAAGACTACTGCCCTACCGGATCCCAATAAGGATTGATATTATATCACTGTTAATTTCGTAGTCTGCAACCCGATTAACTATACAAATAACACCCATGTCCCCCATTCAGGGGCTGAATTGTACATTACAATACCTACTTCTTCATCCTAGTGTGTATTTCTAGCTGTGTCGCGTCGTCAGCTCACGCTTCGGAGCCTAGGGTATGCTGTACGTTATGCTCCCAGATTCAGCGGTAATAGTTATTACAATAGAGCGACTGCTATCTGACCTCCGTAACCCTTTTTACAGAGAATTCAGAACAACAGTAACATGACCCAAAGTGTTTAAGTGGCCAATACTGACAGATTTTTTCAGGCTTCCTAAAGGCATCTGGCACAGCCTCACGACTGCTATCTATCGATAATACCCGTGACCAACGGCTTAACGTGCCTTCTGAAGCACCCCCTGATTAAAAAAGGATTCCTCCCTGCTAAAATAAACACAATCAATGATACACAACCTTTTTCCCCTTTTATTTATTTAAATTTATTACATGACATGTAAATGGCGGACTTAAAGCCGTAGGCTTTTTCTACCAGTCAACTAATTGGTGGTTAGGGGTTAATGCAAATCCTGAAATAGGTATTTACTCATTCATCATAAGAAAAAAAAATTGTGAAGTTTTGAATTTAATTGTCATATTTCCCTATACATAATTTGGACCCCATTTCACTCTCTTAGCAGGTGAATTTGGAAAATATTTGCTTAGTGTTCCCCTCGCCCACAAAAGAAACTCACTTGCACTAAAATTCATTGACGATCAATGATAGTACTTATAGGTATTTTTTTCTGATTTCGTCCAATTTAAAAAAAAATGATCAAGATTAAGAATCGTTAAGTTTGTCAAGGGAGACATTTCCCCCTTTAGAGGGTGAATTCTGAAAAATCTTGAAACAGGTAACTAATAATTTATCAAAATTAATAATCTTGTGAAGTTTCGAATGAAACGGACTAACTAATCTCCTTCCCCCAAACATATTCTGGACCCCCGTTTGACCCTTTGAAAGAAAGCGAAAGTCACTCACTCACACAATATGAAATCTCGAAAACTACTAAGCCGATGAAGATGAAATTTGGCAAGAATATAGACTGTGGCTAGGACACGTCCGCTAAGAAAGGATTTTTGGAAATTCCATCCGTAAGAGGGTGAAATAGGGGTTGCAAGTTTGTATGAACCTTTTATTTATTTATTTAAACTTTATTACAAAGAATGTAAATGGCGGACTTAAAGCCGTGGGCTTTTTCTACCAGTCAACCAACAGGTGGTGTTGAGAGACAAAAGTAAGTGCAAAGATAAAGTAATTGTAATTTTTTAAGCGAGGCACATAAATTTTTTTATTTATATTAAGTAGTTAGAAAAAAAAAGAAAATGCATTTATTAGATTTTGAATACTACATCCCTATAGGGGTGAAATAGGGGTTGCAAACTTGGATAAATCTTTGTCATTTTTGAAGCGAGATACCACATATTTGAATTAATGGTTAATTAAAAATAATAATTCATTAACTTTATTTTAAAAAATCCGCACGCCGGGCGTTCATTTGGGGTTGCAAAATAATATCTATATATTGACTGATTAATCAACACCCAGCCTAAACCTAAAAACTATAAACGTGAAATTTGGACAGAAGTTTTATGTTATTACATAGTGCTCAGATAAGAAAGGCTTTTACAAAATTTACCCCCTAACGGGTCAAACGGGGGTCCAAATATGTTTGGGGGAAGGAGATTAGTTAGTCCGTTTCATTTGAAACTTTGCAAGATTATTAATTTCGATGGGGAAATGTCCCCCTTCATAAACTTAACGATCACTGATATCCCAATCAATTTTGACATGGGGGTTGTTCAGAAATTTATTTCTTATGATGAAAGAGTAAATACCTATTTCAGAATTTGCATTAACCCATAAAAGGGGAAAAAGGTTGTGTATCATTGATTGTGTTTATTTTAGCAGATGGGACTCCTTTTTTAATCAGGGGGTGCACTAAGCAAGAATTATCAAAATCAACACTCATAAGGGAAACTGTCGTCCAAAGTATGTACAGGGAAAGGAGATTAGATAGTCCGTTTTAGTCGAAACTTCACGATTATTTGTTTTGATAAATTATTTGTTTCCTGTTTTAAGGTTTTTACAAGTTTTGTTTTGGTGCAATAAAAAGTATTTGTATTGTATTGTACACTAAGGAGCTCGGTAGTCGAACGCGACTCGCGTATCCGTAGCGAATGCGCGTGTCAAGCGACGGCGAGACGCAACCACTATTGCAATGGTCGCCATTTAGTAGCATTTTTTTCTCGAGCTCCTTCGTGCTTCGGCAGGCACGTTAAGTTGGTCCCTGCTGTTATCGATAAATAGCAATCGTGAGGCTGTGTCAGATGCCTTTAGGCAACTTGAAAAAAAGCTGTCAGTGTTGGCCACTAACACACTTCGGGTCATGTTACCGTTGTTCTGGATTCTCTGTGAAAAGGGTTACGAAGGTCAGATGCCAGTCGCTCCATTGTAATTACCAGTGCAGGCAAATCTGGAAACATGACTGACAGCATTCCCTAGGCTCCGAAGCGTAAGCTGACGACGCAACTAGAAATACACACTAGGATGAAGAAGTATTATATTGTACAATTCAGCCCCTGAATGGGGGGCATGGGTGTTATTTGTATGGTTAATCGGGTTGCTGACTACGAAATAAACAGTGATATCAATCCCTATTGGGATCCTATGGGGCCGTAATTTCGAAATACATAGGAAAATCTTGAGAGACCTGCCATAAATAATCTAAGTGATTCAAATCTCATTGGAAATACCTTTTGATCAGGCGGGCGAAGCCACGGGTAACAGCTAGTATTAAAATAATTAGCATACATATAAGTTAATAAAATTAACCTTTATACAAGAACAAACCTAATTATGAATTTATCATTTGTGTGAATTTGTTAAGTACCTAACCCAAACAAAATTTTGTTACTAATTTATACAAGGTGTAGGCAGATTCTTATGATTTCGATCAATATCCCGCAGATTTTCATTAACATTTTAATAAGAGCTTCTCAAGCGAATTTATTCGAGAAACTGTAATTTAACTTCCCAAAATGTAGTATCTAAATATAGCAAGATACTTACATGGAAATTAAAGATTGGTATGAGTCATCCCCATATTATTATTTCGTTGATTAGCTCAAATAAGTAAATTTAATAGGGGCATCATACAGTTTGCGTTAGCCTCAAAGTAAGTTCCTAACTTGTATGGGATACGATTAATTCGCATCTCGACTCTTCTCCTTGCTACCTGTTTTATCTATATTTCACTCGTAATACATGTCATGCGATATCAAAAGCTGTCCAAATATTTCCAAAATCCGCCAAGCGAGCGGTCTTGATTGCCCCAGCACCCCGCAGGCTCTCATTTACATTTCGTTGGCAGATCCGATGCTATCAGCCGTCACAGTGTCCTGCACGCCGTTGCTGATAAGATCACGGACCACCAGATTGAAGCCGTATTTAGAGTAATGCTTTCTGCGATTTTTTTTAAATGCCAATTTAGTTCTCGTAGACGTGCTCATAATGGTGAAGGAGTTGTTTATCTAAAATCACAAAGTCGAAGCCTTTTGTGTATAATATGCATTTAGGATTAATTTTAAAGGTTACCTTAGACCCGAAGGCGTGGGTTCGAAACCCACGGGAGGCATACTTTGTTTAGTTGTTTCCAGGTTTATTAGGACACTACAGGCTTGAATCACCTGATTGCCCGATAATAATGATGATTCCGTGCTTTAGAAGGCACGATAAGCCGTTCGTCCCGGCGGCCAATTGATGGTCGTTAAAGGAACCACGTCCGGTTCCGAAAAACTCTGACACCAGTGTCAAGGGTCGATTGACTATGTTACCCACTTAATATGAAGGAATGAATATACCTTTAAGACTATAAATAGCGATTGCAGTGAGCCCAGTCCGATCACAGAGATAGCCATACCACAATCAGTTAGAACTATTGCTATAAATAAAGCCCTAAAGAAAATCTGTCTTCCAAAGATCCTTTGTATAACCGTAGTGGCACCGTTAGCATTGTGGATCGCCAAATACGAGCGATACAGCGATACAGCTGAATAAATGTTGTTCATGGCAGGTAGCTCAGATAACCATTTTATGGGAATAATAGTTTTAATTGAACGTTTCGTGGCTTCCCGATACAAATAATTTATTGTTTTTTGTTCAGGTCGTGTTATTTTTGTCTCACAAATCGATTAAAAAAAAATCTTCAATTTATTTAGACATAGGTAATTAATTCGCGCCGCACATAATCTTTTCTGTTTTTCCTAATGGTTGACTGGAAGAGAATGCTTTTAGCATTAAGTCCGCAAATTGTAAAAAGTATTTTTTTTACTTGTGGTTACAATAAAGATTTATAAATAAATCGGTCAGATTTGACATTTATGAAGTTGCTCTATTTGTAAAAAGTAATCCACTTTTATATACTTACTAGCTATGTTTTCACAAATAAATTATTTGATTGTTTGATTGAAATCCATGTGAGAGACCTATCGGTGGACGTTTCATGAAATTGTATTTCTTATACATAAATGTGGAGATAGATTTCCCTTCGTCACCTTGGCTATACATGTTCAATGTAAAAGATGGTATAAGTACTTACATAACTGCACTTTTCTACTTAGGTCGTGCAAAACAACGCTATTGCCATGTTAGTATATAAAATTAGCAAAATTAGCTCCTAATTGCGCGATAAAAGTGGTTAAGTCTATCTAGATAGTTGTATTGTGTAATAGTCCTTTGTTAGGCATATTTTAGCTTCTTTTATAAAAAAAATGAAAGGGGGGAAAGATAGAGAGCTTGTCTTCTTATTAAATGTTAATCTATTGTTAGTCAGTGCAACATAGATTTAGTCATTTCGGTATTGAGTCCTTTACAATATGATGATTACGTAAAAATTAGCACAGTGGAAATTTTGCGAATTGTCAAGCAAAGGATAAATGACTCAGGTATTTTGGCCAGTGCTCATAAATATAACAATAGTAACACCTAAGGCGGTCGGTATTTTTATTTGTGCTAATAAATGTTTATATTAGAACACATTTTAAACCACATTTTAAACAGTTAACGTTTCCAATTACATTTAACCAAGAAATCGGAGTAGTTGATTCGATTTCCTGACAATCCAGCGTGTCTGGGAACTCAACAAGAAGAGAAACGTCTAAAGCGGAAAATGCGGCGGCGGGCGGAACGCGGCGTGCGGACCGCCCGCGCGCTAATCTAATAAAAGCGGCGGATGCGCGTCGAATCGCGCGATTGACGCGTTTGTACCGCGTGCCGGGGGATTGTTACTTTTTTTAGTTTTTAGTGCCACCTGGTAAATATCGGCAGGTAATAAAGTGATTCACTCTTTTGTGGTGGAGTCTAGATTAGACGCGGACAGATTAAAAGGGTTAATGACGGATGAGATAAAAATAAGTTTATCAACGGACGTTGAAGAAATCTCATCAGAGGTGAAAGGCGGTTTCGGAACACTTTAACACCAGGGTACAAAGAGTCGATTGACCATATGACTCCCTCGATATGAATAAATGGAGTACTACTCTCTCACCTCCACAAATCTTTCAACTGGTCCTATTGTCAGATTTTTCAAGTTGCGTGAAGTATCAGAATATATAAGCACAGCCTGCCATCTAGCGGTAATAGCCGAGAACAACGCACCTCCCAAAAAAAAAGGTGCTCAAGATAAGTGTTCATTAATTAAATTAAACTATTTTAATACGGTTTTATCGCGTTTATTACTTATTTATTTACACCTGACGTTTCGAACACTTTACAGCTTACTTTTTGTAATCTTATGACATCAAAGACAAATGTTAACTTAGTCTGCCTGCGACCATGAACGCTGTAAAGTTTTTGAAACGTCAGGTGTAAATAAATAAGTAATAAAAGCGATAAAACCGTATTAAAATAGTTTAATTTAATGAATAACAATCGCGAAAACATAAGAAAACAATAAGTGTTCATTACCTACACTACGAAACCTAGCAAAAACTTGTCCTAATGTGTCTAGTTACTGTTCACCGACAAACTAATTCGCAAGTTTTCATATGCAGCGTCGGCCTGCATAGTGCATAGTGTGCAAAATTATTTTCCAATTTACGCGCAGAACAATTTAGCTGGAATCATGCGAGAAACGCAATATGCATGCGGGTGCGTTATAGTTATTATGCTGGTTCATGGCCGCGCGAGATGGAAGCCACATGAGTAGATATGGGCCAGAAGGGAAAAGATACAAATGGGGTGAGATGGGTAAGCTGGTATTAATACAGCCAGTGCGCCGGCCGAGACTATTCGAGCATGGTGTGTATCTTTTTGCAGTTTTACGATAATTTTCACTGTTCTGTATCTGCTCATGTTTCGGTGTGGAGAGCGGAGAAACGAGGTCACTGAGATGACCCGGGATTTAAGAATCCATGGTAAAATAAGAAAACCTTTGGTTAAAAATTGCTACCACCATCGCCAAATTTCCAGGACCATTTTAATTTATGTAATCGTCTTCCTCATCAATGCAAAACTGCATTGATCCAAATTTTTAAACAACAAATCATTGTTTTAATCTGTATATGATTATGAATCGAACTAGTCCAGTGGTTATGGCGCTTGCCTTAGACATGCAGCAAACATTGTTTAGTTGTTTCCAGTTTGGTTAGATCATTGCAGTCTTGAATCCCCTAATAAAAATCTTATAAAAAAAGTCTTACAAAAATGACGATTCCGTTCTTTGTAAGGTACGTTAAGCCGTTGGTCCCGGCTGTATTTGGTGGTCGTTTAAAAAACAAAGTCAAAGGCCGAAAGGCGATACCGAAAATCTCTAGCGGGTTGATTAACCATGTAACTCACTGTTATCAATGAATTAATTGCTCAGGGTCGGCAACGCGCTCGTGACATTTTCGGTGTTGTAGGCGTTCATAGGCTACGGTAACCACTTACCATCAGGTGGGCCATACACCTGTTTGACTACTTAGTTGTATAAAAAAAATGGATACAAATGAGCTCATCTCACATCTACTGAACCTTACAAGCAAAATATTGCTTCTTTTTAGCGCGAAAAATCACAAGCAAATCTTAGTCCCTTGCCCACCTGCAGCGCGAGCCATTAATCCTGCCGCTATGTGTATCAGGCTTAGCGTCAGTACGCGAAAGCAGGCACTTTTGCGACTAGTGTTGTATGTGCCTGTAACATTACAGTCCATCGAGGATGTTAAATGGCATGCGTGCCGTCGCGAGGTTGGACAGCAAAAGAAATATTGCTTTTACGTTTCCAAGTTTCATTTTAATGTTAAGTTTAATATTGACTTTGTTGGTTTTTGCTTTCTCTGGTAGATTAATTATTATTTGATACTGAGTCGGGTTAAGTTGCATAATTTATTTAACTTTTAAACTAACGCACTGCATAACTATTTAAAACCGTTTCGGTACCTTGAGACATTTAACCTCTGATTAACAATTCACAAAATTCCAATTTCCAAAATACCTACTCATCTTTTTTTCCAATAATCACTATTGCCTATAAGTGTAATTATCTAAAACTCCCACTTATATAGTTTTCTTTTTTTATCACTGCGCTTTGCCCAATTTGGACGTACAATATAATTTAAAATTAATAAAAAACATGCAAAAGAAAAGAAATAAAAAAAATTAATAACAATTAAAATATTAAACAATTTATACATCCAAGGAAAAATATAAACCTATTTTTACCCGACTACGTCAAAGCCTGGTGGCTCCTCCCTCCTGGTGGAGGGTTATGATTTTGGCCGGTTTATATGTTTGTATGTATGTTCATCTGTTCCCGATTTTCTACTAAACTACTAGTGATAATTAAACAAATGAGGTATCGTTTGAAAGTTCTTAGTTATCCGCTAGTTCTTATCTATATAACGTCATGTCAAATTTACAACAGCGCCATCTAAAGGGTATAAAGTGAGAACCTGAAATAATAACATTTGTAGTTGATGCCTTGTGGGGTATCAAATGAAAGTGCTAAATCAGAACACATCTGAAAAATATATCAAAGCAAGTGAACCTGAAGCTAAAGCTAAGAATGAGCTTTGGATTTCGGGTTTGCTTGCTTTCTTCTGAAATTTGAAAATTTTCTTCATACAAATCGAATTCGATTGTGTTCGCAATTTTATGCTAAACTTCTAGTGATAATCAAATAAATGAGGTATCGTTGGAAAGGCCTTAGTTGTATGGGTGACATAGGCTATGTCACTTCATGTTAAAATTGAAATAGCGCCCTCTAGAGGACAAAAAGTTTAGGCAAAAATTTAAATATACGAATCGCGATTTACTTCTAAATTACTAGTGATAATTAAACAAAGAGAGTATCGTTGGAAATGTCTTAGTTATCCGCTAGTCCTAGGCAATGTCACGTCATATTAAATTTGAAACAGCGCCATCTAGCGGGCATAAAGTTAGGATGAGAAAAAAAAACTTTTTTGTTGATGCCGTGTGGGGTATGAAATGAAAGGGCTTAATTACGTAGCACATTTTAAAAAATATATATTTATTATGAATATAACTTTAATAACAATTCTTTGGAAAAGAATTCAAATCATGTTGAACCTTTTTTAACACTTTCGCGGACAGTAACGTCTCTCGACGTAGATAACAGTTGAGTGCCATTGTTATTTTCTTGACTGTCTTGACTTGACTTTTCGTTTTTTTGTTTTGCTACACATTTCAGTTTGTGTTTAAGATAAAACTGAAAAAATATTTTTTGAAACTTTTTAATAATCATTAAAGTTATTCTTTCATATTCATATTGCCTTACAATGTAGACTCTTTGTGAATGTTGATTAATACTTACTTTCACAAAAGTACTTAGCATTCTGACTTTTCCCAGTAAACTGAAGCAATCAATAAAATCACACATTTCTCCTCACATTCCCACAACAATCCCAGCAATATAATTCTAATCTTTAAAAAACCTGCGCACGCACCTCCACATCGTAATTTAGATTCTTCCTCAAGTGGCTATTACCGAAACCAGCAGATCGACAATACTCGGAATTTGTCTATTCATAGCTTATTAACTACTACAATAGCTGTGGAAGCTTCGTGGCTGGATCTCATTTGGTCCGCCGTCCGACCCACTACAATGGTCGATCGCGGCATTAATAAATTCGATTACACAGACGACGGCTATGTTTTTGCGCCTCGTTTCTTGTCTTTTGTACAGTCAGCAGACAATGTATTTTGATATTTAAACTGCAAAGTTAATCTTGGATTAAGGCTGAATCAGACAACAAATGGTTTTAATCTATCACTATTTCTGAATATTATACAAGTTCAACACAATATTTTGATTCTCCGTCTGCCGGACTCTGAAATTATACGGCTGTAGATGTGTACGGCTGAATGGTACAAAGTGCATTCGAAAAATTGTGACACCACACCGGTGTACAGAAATTATTGAGTATATAACCCACATTATGAATTAATGAATCTATTTCACTATTTGCAAAACCTATTGGAAAAACCCGTAGAGCCGTCTCCGGCAGTGGACTTCTTGCGGCTGATATGATATTACAATTAAAATGAATCTAATTGAAAAAAAAAACTGACTATTTTCATCAGCGGTGTGACGGTGCCGGTGTGTCACGTAGTCCGCGGACCAGCCTTCAACTCTGCCGCGTCACGCTGTGATCAAATCCCGAATTATGAAAAAGTATATTTAATTAACCGAGTCATTGTGCTGGATATTAGTAGACGGAGTCGGGAGCGTGAGCTATTTATACGCTTTGTTAGTTTTTTGGTACATTTGTTGTTGCTGTGTAATGATCCTGTGGTATCAATTTTATTTTTAGCGTGTGATGGTAACGAATGGCCTACATGTTTTAGTAGAGGTTGTGACAATAGGGCGTGTAGAGTTACGGCATGTATGCGTCTGTAGCCCTATTTCTGAAATGTATGACTCATTATGACGAATTAATGTCGTTCGACTCACGATTGTGACGAACGGAAATCATTTAATATCGAACAATAATCATTCGACTTACCAATTTTCGTGAGTCATACTCCTCGACTGTACATGAGACCCGATTTATTTTTATAAAGCAAGCTATAGCTCGCATTAAAAAATAAATAAGCTTTACATTTTCCCAATTTGACCACATTCAATATAAAAGCTTAAATTGCGTCCTCGAACCCTATATTTGAAATGTATGACATATATGTCGAATGGAAATGGTAATTTTCGTTCGATATCTAAGGGTTTTTGTTCGATATCGAAGGAGAATTACTCGATTCACCGATTTTGCGTGAGTTTTTAACTGCATAGCACAATAGACGAACTGAATGCTAAAGTGGGTCAAATTTTGCCTTTAAAAGAGATCGCTAAAAGGGTTTATTTATTTATTTATTTAAACTTTATTGTACAAATTATACAATTATATATAACAATTAGGTGGACTTAATGCTAAAAGCATAATCTAACAGCCAAACTTTTGATTTCTTTTTTGTTGTGTTTTACGGTTGTTTGTGTATATGTCATATTTTTACATTGTAGTTCGGAATAAAATATTAAGTATCATTTTTAGTTAGTTGTAGTTTGTAGCGCCTTAAGAAGTAAGAAGGTAGTATTCAATTTAGTTTGAAACCTAAAAATATAGTCGTCCTATATTCTAGAGCTTTTTTCTTTGTAAGGTCTTTCTCACAGAAGAAGAAACTACCAAGAAAATACGTATCCTTAATCGCAAACATAATTTGCATAAAAAAAATAAATAAATAATTTATCAACAGGTATAATGCAGCATAAATCTCTGTTAACTGGACATAACAATTATGCAATTTTGTCGACACGAGAAGGGAGGCAGCTCGCGTGCACATGCGTTATCCTGTTTTATCTACACTACACTACATTATTGAGGAAGTTGATGAAATGTTCATGTATGTGGCACTTATTAAATATGTAGATTTGGAACAACAGGTAACAAAAAGGTGTTAAAACCCATAAATTAAAACAGTTTTTAAACTCTACTACTCTATGAATAATGTAACTCAAAATCTAAAATTAACAGAGAACAAATTTATTCATACTTGAACGCTTAAAAATATAAATTTGCTGTATTTTTTATTTATTATTTTATCAATGTTCTAGCAACTGCTGGTCGCATAGTAGTAGTTCCTTTCATCAAAAGTAAAAAAAATATATCTCCTCGGTTGCCGAAGAGCATTTAGTTAATTAATTTTTAATATATGGATTTCCTTTATATTTCTAATTCCTAGCATGAACAATAGTAACTGAATAATTGTAGACGTTCGATCTTCCACACACAGTCAAAGAAATTCCCGCGTTACAGAAATTAATAGATTGCCAATGAAGATCGTCTGACGGTTACCCGGGATGCCTGGGGTCCGAGGATGCTGCCGGGGTCATTGGCCTCTCAGCGTGCAGGTGCCTCCCCCCCATCCCCGCTGACATAACCTGATACTGGTTCCGAGCTCTGGGCTCTGACATAACTGGCTTAGTGTTGCTTATTGATGGTCGACTATCGATAGTTACACTGAAATCAATAGTATCGATAGTATTGCACTTTCCAATAGAATTGATAGTAATTTTTAAGTAATACTATTGATGAGATCAATATTATCGATAGTTTTACGTTCGGTATTGTCGATAGTTCTGATATAGTACCGATAGCATCGATAGTATTGTTATTTTTAAAAGTTTTAACCGCAAACATTCGATATTGTCAATACTTTTGATAGTTTCTGGGCACCTTTTTAGTATCTGCAATGCTATCGATACCATCGATAGTAATGCAAATACCTAAAACTATCGATGAATTGTTAAGAAATGGCTATCGACAGTATCGATACTATTATCCATAGTGATTATCCTATTGATATCCTGAATATAGTTTTCCTGAGCTATCGATAGTTTCACTATCCGCAACACTAACTGGCTGCCGGCACATATCTACCGCTTTGAGGGTTTTTGTGAAGGGATCCGTTGGGAGTTAGTGTCCATTGCAACCGCACTAATTTAACTTAGTAAATTGGTTGGCAGTTGTGGTGGGCTTGCGAATTTTGCAACTGGCTTTTGTTTGAGGCTTTGCTTTATACTTTAATTTATTTATTCATATCGAGTAGGTTACGTGGTCCATCGACCCTGTGCGCCGTGTGGTGGAGTTTTTTCGTTACCATCTTTTGGCGTCTGATGTGGTTCAACGACCTGATGACAGCTGGGACCAATGGCTTAACGTTTTACTAGAAATATTAGTACAGATAAGTTATAATTACTTGTATTTTTTAATATGATAGATATTTAGATGAAAGTCACCAGTTAACCCCTTTTCATTTTGGAAATAAATAATCCAAATGCTACCAATTGATTACCCAACTGAATTTTTCACAAAAAACAGATTCTATTTTGACAATCCCATCGGACAACATCTCGATTGCTTTGTCATTACACAAATGACTGAGATCGCACGATCTAAACCGTGTTGTGATGGACAGACAGACAGATCCAGCATTAGTAATAACAATGTATGAGACAACTATTGCTCACACTCTGGTGGCCCAAATAGCTGAACTTTGCCACAGAGTATGTGGAAACCAGAAGATTATTTTTTACTATTAGAGTAATTGGCTGAGCTTTAAATGCTTCTTTAATTTTAAAATGTTATTTGGTAGCTTTTTTGGGTAATAATTTGTTGAAAGACTTTGTGAAGTCAAAAATCTAGAAAGCTCTTCACAAAAATCAAATCGAAGTTCTTGGATATAGTGACTTTCTTATGCAAAATTGTAAGTAATTTTGAGAGCTTGTACTCAAAATTTTGTAAATTTGTACTATTTTGTTATTCTTGAATTTTTGATGAACTACTATATTATTACACATTTATAATATAAGGCACACTAAAGTACATAATATACTTTACTTATGTGTACTAATTCTAATGAAAATTTTTGCATAGATATGTAAGTACCTATGTATTTTGTAGTGCTACAGTAATCACGCACATGTTTCCATCTATCTATCATACATGACTTTTACGTGATAAAATTTTGTAAGCTTTCTTTATTCAGTTCTATATAAGAGTGTTATTAGTGAAGATGACATTCTTTCGAGATTTTACTATGTCGGGACGCAGATCACATACGATAATGTCCATTTGTAAAACATAGAGCGCCTACGAGACACATTGTCTGATAGCCGACGACTTATATACATGTGCTGGACAAGGGAGTCTCGTAGACTAAGAGAAGACTTTTAAGAAGCTAAGTTTGAATAAATGAACACTTTATTGCACCATTTACATACATAGTAAAAAAACACAGCTCTGCTGTTTCTTCATTTCAACATATAGTATTTCTCAGATGCATCTTTAGCTTACGCAGAGCACAGTGTACTAGTTAACGTCCTTTAAAAATAAATAAATATTATAAAGCTCCGGTGTATTGGTGTTCAAGACTGTCTCAAGGCATTTATTTGCGAATTATACTTAAGTAATGTTTAATTCATTCAGTGTGTTATATGATCAATCGAAATTACCCACCCTGGTGTCAGCCGCGTAATGTTTAATCTAGTATAAGCAACTACAGGTCATTTGTAAGTTATCCAACATCGCGTCGACAATGAGAGTGGTTCGGCAATGAACCATTTGAATATTATATTCTTCGCCATTAGCCTCCCACACCGGCACCAGATACCATCGACACATTACAGCCTAACACGCGGCGTGACGACTAACATCTGATACAGACAGACAGACAAAATGACTGACTGATCGCTTTGTACACTCATTAGGAACAACATCCTATATCATAAGCCTTGGGAGTAATGTTAGTCTGATACTGATCTGCTAAATGAGAGCTGTAATCGTTGTCTATCTAAATCATAAATCTCAAAATGAAACTAAACAAGGACACAAAATATATAACTACTTACATAAGTACATATATTTAGTTTTTAACAGAGAGAAGAATCGTACGAATCCACCCCTAGGATTCACTATTAGAGGTGAATCTAAATGGACAGAATGTTCTTACGAACTCAATCCGATTAGTACAAAAATATCAGGCATTTTGCGAGAAAATTGGAAGAAGCTTTGTCATCTCTTTGCTTCATAAACGTTTGATCCAATTATTTAAAACATTAACAAAAATATTATTCAGATCAGCTGATTTAAATGCACTGCAACAAGCAAAACATAATCGATTACTTTTTATATAAATGTTTATGTATATAAACGAAAACAAGCAGAAATACGTGAAATCGTGAGGTATTATTAATGGCTAACTTTAAATGTCTTTGCCATTTGGTAGTCGTTAAAGGAATCACGTCAGAGGCTGAGAGGCGATTCCGAACAACCCTGACACCAGAGTGTACATGGTCGATAGACAATGTAACCTACACAAAATGATGATGATGATGATGTTTTTAAACACACATAATCAAGACATGTATTTAGACTTGTAAAAACAAAACAATCGTCATTATTTATAACAGAACAATACAAAATTGACGAGCTAACCCTGAATACCATCGCTGTTTTTGCCCGTCCGCAACACAGGAACGACAAAACTCAAAAACCTTCAGTTACGAGCAAAAACCGCCTTTGTATCAACAATGTACATTCCCATATATGACATACACATTCAGCTTTGTGATATGTCAGTAAAAAGCTCAAGTACTTTAGCTTTTTAAGCTTCGAGCTTGAGCTTTTATGACGTGAACAGTCGCTTGGGCACTAAATAGACACGTTTTTCCGGCGTCTCTGTTGAATGGCTGTTTTCTGAGGTGCTAACAAGTTTTTCATATTTTTTGAATGTAGCTGATTTTACGGCTTTTGATGGTGTGAAAAGTCAAAAGGGATGATTGATAGTGCGGATGAGGAATGTACAAGCTGTGGTGGTAATACTCGTGTGTAATGCTTTGTATCAAAATAACATAAATCTATTGTGTTCTTTTGCAATCTTGGCTTTGTTAGAGACTGGTGTTTGAAAATATTGGAATGTTTTTTATTGGCGAGTTTATCATAGGTACGTAGAGAAGTAGGTTAAAGAGAGGAAGGACATTTTGTAAGGAGTAGTCCGTCTGGGGAAGTACCTCCACCCTACAGAAGACCGCAGCCAAATAACACTGTGATGCAGTGTTGTGTTCCTGTTGGTGAGTAGGGTCGCCAGGCTCCAGAGGGGTCGCTGTGCTGATAGCGGACAGGTCGGCAACGCGCTCGTGACATCTCCGGTGTTGCAGGCGTTCATAGACTACGGTAACCACTTACCATCAGGTGGGCCGTACGCCTGTTTGCCTACTTAGTTATATAAAAAAAAGGTACTTATACAACTGACAGAAGACGTTAAAGTTCAAAAATATAGGTATAGTAACGTTTAAGTAAGATGTTATTATTACAAGTAAATACTAAAATAGAGCATTTGATATTATCAGAGTTAGATCATACTTGTAGAACAAAAAAATAAAGGTTTGGTGCTCCTTTAATTGTGACAAGACTATTTTGTGTACATCCATACTATTATAATATTCTAAATGCGAAAGTTTGTCTGTCTATCTGTCTGTCTGTCTGTCTGTCTGTTACGCTTTCAGAGCCAAACCGCTGAACGGATTTTAATGAAACTTGGTATGAATATAGTTGAAGACCCGGGGTCAAACATAGGCTACTTTTTGTAAGTAAGTAGTAAACTCTCTTATTTAACGAAATTTACGGTACGGCTAGTACTAGAATTTACAAGGAAAAAACAGATAAAATTCATACAAAATAGTTAGCAAGCTGTAGATTACCGAATAAAGTAGTGATCCAGGCGTGCTATCAACGTTGGCCAACAGGCGGACGCTGCTATCTCATCCGCAGACCGATTGATAGCAAATGGTGCATTGTGACGAAACTCAGCACAAGTTTACCAAATTTTTGAAATGATTTTTTATGTTTTTGCGATTATATTAACTTAGTTTGAAACGTTAAGTGTAAAATAAATGATACGATCACCATCATCGTTTCGTGTAGGTTACATTGTCTATCGACCATGTTCACCCTGGTGTCAGAGTTGTTCGGAATCGCCTCTCGGCCTCTGACGTGGTTCCTTTAACGATTACCAAATGACAAATAATACGATAAAAACCGTTTTAAAATAGTTTAATTTAATGTGCCACAATAGTGAAGACAATACAAGATATTATTATAAGAGTGTCATTTGTTTTGCAGGCGTTCATAGGCTACAGTAACCACTTACCAACAGGTGGGCCGTACGCCTGTTTGCCTACTTAGTAGTAATAAAAAAAAAACTTCCGGAACAACCAAAAATTATTACAGCATATTCAGATTAAAGCGCATAATTGCCTCTATGCATATCCTATAGCTATACTAATATGCAACATAATATGCGATTTAATATAATAAGTAAAAGATAATATTTGTAACCAAATTTCATATTATTTGCGTTGTATATTATTCTAAAACCAATTCTTGATCCGCATTTCAATCCGCAAGACGGCAACCACCACTAGTCTGTTTAACTTACTTTACCTCGTTAATATTTTTCCACTCCACCTGCAGTACGTAATCTGTTTAGTTGCCAGCTAAATACCGCGCCCACCCGCGGAGCCCTCCAACTCGAACTGCGCTAATGATTTCCCCTACAGCCTTCGCAAAAAGGGAATATTATGGAGATAAACAATGTCATTTATATAAAACGAATAATGTTGCAGAAATTTAAATTAATGTGCCGTTGATAGGCTAAAATGTCATAGAGCAGTCTTCATCGGTCAACCATTTTTATACGTTCTTTTTAACCAAAATCCTAAAAGAAGGAGGTCCTCAAATTTAAGCTATTTTTTATTTTTCAATTATATATTAAATGCATTAACAATAAGGTTAAGTGCAGACCAAAAGAAGCGCAGCGGAGAGGATTCTTTTATGATGAGGATTTTCGTTTGAAGAAAATGAAATTTGCACTTTGGAAGTGGTGGTAAACTTAATATAAGTAAATAGATGTCAAGAAGTAATATTTATATCCTATATTGAAAATAAACGATTTCCTTTCATTTCACTTTCGAAAATCAATTTAAAACTTTTAAATAAATGAACATGTCAAAAAATTATCGCGTATCCTCGAGGACACAATTTTCTACTTTTCAGACTATAACCAGTTTCAAGAGTCGCTTGAAAGAATACTACCTCTCACTTTGACTTGATACTGCTGTTATTTTCGCTTAGATATTCATACAGTACGTATGAATGTTACAGTACCTATGTAAGTTATTTAAGTATGTTATGCATATATATGCAATATTTGTGTATGTTTATAATTTTCAACTATATCTGTTGCTGTACCCACCCTTTTTTTTTTTTTTTTTTTTTTTTTTTTTTTTTTTTTTTTTTTTTTTTTTTTTTTGTTAACGGAGGGGAAATGCATTTGCGCACAAAGTGTGGGACTCCTGGGCCGCTAATCGGCCCAGACTACCCACTAAAACCCCTCCGGCGTTTCCGCACCGGCTGTTGAGGGCGCCATGGGGTCGCGTTAGCATTCTACCACGACGCCCTCCAGCCATGGCCTTGCGGCCCCCTCATTTGGCCTTTCGGCCACCCCCCCAAATCGGGCAGTGGCCCATAAATGGACCACGCCCGTCCCCCAGACCCACATCCATTCGCCGTCTCATCATAGACGGCGGTGGAGTGGGCTGTTGGCAGAAATTGGCCGACAGCTAATAAGACCCCGACTACCAGGGAGTTATTAACTGTCGCCCAGGGTGCACCGTCCCGAGTCCCTTGTCAGCCCACCCTCTCACCGGATCCTTGGGATCAAGTAAGAATGCAAAGCTTTCAAAGGACCGGGCACTCGAGGAGGTTCTCTGCCCTGCACCCCTTGCTGTACCCACCCTAACTTAACTGTTTCTCTTTCACCTCGTAAGGGTTGACTGGAAGAGATTGCATAGCAATAAGTCCGCCTTTGCTCATATTATGTTGAAGTCTTTGTAAATGTTATATTATTTGTTACTATGTGTGGGCAATAAAGATATTTTGTATTGTATTGTATTGTATTGTACTTTTCAGGATTAAATTCTACTTACTTATACTATACTTGGGTGTGAATATGATTTGAAGAGAATGTGGTGTTTAGAGATTATGATATTTTCAGAATATGTTCTTTTACGGTTGTGGAGTTTTAAAACATGCTATTTTTAGCGATGATCGGAGGATTAACCTATAAGATTTCATTAGATTCTTCTTAAAGGGCGATGGTGGAGCAAACCTGACCTTAAAAGGATGAAATAAATTACAATAAGAATATTTGCTCTACATAAAATATTTGAAAGATAAATTACGTTTATTGTAAAACGTACAGGACATTAATAATATCCTAAAGTAACAAAACTGTACGCCGTTGAAAGGCAAGAGGTGACGCAGTAGATCGAAGTTCTTATTCTTATTAACAGAGGCCAAGACTCACTTTGGATCGCTACATCATTTTAGTAAGTAAGTAAACTAACATAAAAATACTGATTGATTAAAAAAGTTCAACAGTACTAAAGTTCAGTGTTTATTGAGATAAACCGCATTATTTCCGCGCAATAAGCACCCAATGAGCCATCCTCGTCTCCATTACAATATAAACAGGGCGGCCCTATCTCCGCGCTATTCATTGTCGCCGTATTGTGATCGGTAACTGGATTAATACAATCCCTGTGGATGCGATCATAGTATAATACATACAGAAGGTTAACTGTACTAGCATACAAGCGCTAAAGTTTTAAACCTTTTATAACTAACATAATGTTATGAAATTTTGTAGGCAAACAGGCGTAAGATGTTTTTGTTTTATGTACCTTAAGCCACATATAAAAATAAACTTTAGATAATAAGTGTGAGGGTAGAGTCGTTGGTTACTTTTCTATTTAAATAATTTTAATTTTATATTTTACTGAAGTTATTTTTCTTATTATTATTATTATCAAATATCATATTGTATGAGAGGGAATAATGGATATCCCGTTTCAGCTGTTCCAAAACAACCTCCACATGATAAGGATATACACAAAAATTCTTGAAAGACAATCATTTTTTTCAAATAGTAAAAAATTATATTCTACTGATTCTTAACTTCTACTATGTTATCACATTGTCGACAGATTCGGGCGACAAAAAACGACGGTCTATCGGCTCCCAACGAATTAACTGGAGATAAGCCTCGCCCCGCGCGCCCCGCACCCCGCCCTCTTTCCACCCTTAATTAAAACGTCTGACTGAGAGTTCGCTGTGGGTTCGCCTGGACCCAGACCCACCTTACATGCTCCGTATCGTTACTACTTCACAATGGGCACATCTGCTCTCTGAATTGAAACGAGGCGCGAACGATAACTCAATGTTCGTTGTTCGTGTTTCAATGGTAGAGTTTGCTTAGTGAGAATTTTCATATAGTACATTCGAACACACAAAGCAAATGTAAATTTAGAGAAATGTGACGCGTTTTGTAGTTTAAAGTTCTTTATATTGTGCATTAAAGAACACAGTTATATATTATATTAACAATACAATTTTTAGTAATTCGGTATCGGTCGTCCGCAGAACTGCTAATTGTTTTATATTAAAATTATATTCCTTTTTTTTAGATTTTTTTTGATGAAAAGTATGCTGCTCATTTTAACCCCGCCCATGTCAATATTTATTGTCAAAGTACTAAAATGCTTATTTTATGATACAAATATTTATTAAAATGATTATCAAACGAAGCGATACGTCTAAAGTAGTCTTGTTACCCGCGAAGCCGCGTCCTATCTTCCTACCTGCGCCTGCGACGACGAGACGTCGCTGTTTATTTTGTTTAGTTTCCAAATGTCATGATCGCGGTACATTCCTCATTCAACTCGCCTGCTATTTGTTAAGTCCACCAATGGTCCGCCAATGGTCTGCCATAGTAATCCCCATCGCATTATTATTCTTATTAATTATCCCGTCACGACGCCGTAAGGCCGCTTCAAACGATTTCTTAGTGTCTAGTCGTGGCATTCACGACTCAATCGTATCGCGGCGAGATCGGCTGGCGATAGGTACTGGTACATTTAAATCCTCTTAAATTCATTATTCCAACTATATTGTAGTTTAAGATTCAGATACCACCACACCACGCCTTGAAGTAGGTAGAGCTACAGACAATGGAAAATAATATCAAAATGAAGTTAATAGAGCTACGGAAAATGGCAGATATCATTTAAATATATCTTCTTCATCCTGGCGTGTATTCCTAGTTGCGTCATCAGCCGGTTGTCGGCGAGGTCGCAGCGACATCGCTTGTCGCTTGCGCGTCGTGTCGGTCACGGAGCGGCGCGGGCGCACCACAAAGACACATCGCTGGCTACTACAGCCGACCGTAAAATTCGCGCGCACCCGTGAAATAACCCTTGTATATTACAAGGAAAGTTACTTTGTGAAATTTAACTCTTTGTATAAGTAAAAAAAATCTTTTTCTTTGTAAGATGCGGTTTTTGAAAGTGAAAAGAATATCTTGGTAGAAAAAAATCTTAAAATACAGATTATTGGCTAACTCGTATACCCATATTTTCTATTATTTTACCTATAAGCATTTCCCCTAGAAGCCTTTTGAATACTTGGTCCGAATCGGGGGTACAGAATGGTAATGAGAACAAATGACATCGAATTGTCTGCAAGAAATTGTCTTGTTAACTTAAATTTCGAGCGAATTAAACTTTATTAATGTCATACTTTGTCTGTTTGCAGTATGAATTTGCACTAAAACCACAAGTTACGAATGATAAGACACCAATGCAATGTTTTATGTTATAAAATATCCATAAATATCCATCATAACGACATTGAATAAAGTTACGAAACTTTACCTACTCTTTGCAAAACTTTGCTAAAATCAACTCTATCGCAAAACCATAAAATTGATACTATATTGAAATCTAGCTACAGGACCACCACATCACCAGTAACTGTTATTTATTTATTTAATGCGCGGTCGTAAATGTCTCGTGAGAATAATCGGGAAATTAATCAAACGATTCGACACACGTTCGCCGAACGCCACACACCTCTCATAATATGTATGCCGTCGTCGCGGTAGCTTGACTTCGGGCTTAAAGCTCTGTCTGAAGCTTCAAAATTTCAATAAATAAAAATAAAAATATGCCCTGAATAGAAAAAAAAGCTGCACCAAAGAAGAAGAGATAGAGAAAGAGAACAACTGCTGAAAACAATTAAAAAAATCAAGTAAATAAATCAAAAAAGATTTCAATAGGATCGTCAAAAAAGGTTGATTTTTAAATTTTCTAGAAATTAGATAAAAACTCTTACATAATGTTTTACTTTGAGGGATTTTAATTTAATTTGCAAACTAATATTAGTATTGTTTCAAATCCCCATAAACAAACCCTGATAGGTTCATAAATGTTGGTTTTATTCAGTAAAATCGTCAGTCCATATTTGGAGAACTTACCATTCCAGTCTGGGACTTCTATAACTTACAAACTAGTCGCAGTAGCTCAAGTCTAAAGCCACAATGAGCTGACATTGAAATGAGCTGGCGGAACGAACTTCCTGCATGAATCGTTGCAAAGAAAGCCTGTCGCCACCTGCGGAGGTCGCGGGTTCGACGCGGCTCTGTGACCGTGCATAATGATTTTCTATAAGCCCCGACTGGTTTATTGCTAGCAATATATTGAGATATAGCTACCTAAAGATCAATATAGCTCCTATATGTAAAGGAGAAATTATTACCCTTCATCGCAAAATTATCAATTTCTCAATACAGACAGGTTGGTTTATCCGCGCAATAAGTAACTTATGTGACTATTCTGCCGTCGAAATTTTTTTATATAACAAATAAAAAAAATTCGTAAATTCCTTGCTCTGTTTTAATGTTAAAGAAAGACGTAAGAAAACGAGATATCATTATACTGTTGTTTTCGCGGACGAAACCTACTTAGCATACCAAAAGTGCATATAGACAGTAAAGGGCCCATCTCTACCATGATCTCTACACAATATGCAAAGTTTATGAAATCCGCAACAATGTCACAGTTCACACAAAGCAGTTTGTAAATTACGAGGGTGTGGATACATAGAGTAGAGAACTGTACAGAAATAATGTTTGAAACCACTGTTTTGTTTGTTTTATGGTAAGCTCACACTAACATGAGGCGCACACATAAGCGCTGATGGTCCACACCGTCGCCGAGCGAATCGAAGTCGACATTTAATATGCTATTCCATAATTTGCACCAAAATTAAAAATAAAGAAAAAGTCTAACAGGAAGCATCCACATCATCATCAATCAGATACGAGAACAACATGAGAAACCAAATGGTAGTCGCTACCCTTTTGTGAGGAACACAAAAAAAAGTTAACTAAAAGACTCCACATGAACAAACAGACGTGAGAAACACAATGAGAAAAACGGAAGTCACTTCACCAGTACGAGGATATGAGAAATAGTCACAAACTAACCGAACCTTCACATCACCAAGCAGATACGAGTAACATAATGAGAAACCAAACGGAAATCGGTACACTATTGTGAGGATATAAGAAAAACAGTTAGAATCTAACAGGGACTATCCACATCAGGAAGCAGATACGAGAAACATAATGAAAAACCAAAGAGAAGGGACTACACCAACGCAACGCAAAGAAACAACAAAAGACAACTTTTTTTTTGTGCAGTAATATCCTCTCCCAAGTATATATTACACACCAAGTATCATCTATTTCCCCACACTGGTTTGATGCTAGTATTCGGGTGGTTCTACACTTCCATCTCTTCAAACATCCTCCACTGCAACTTCCTACATTTCCGTCCCTATCTACGTGCCCAACTGGTTTCTCGAGTCTTAGCTAGTGCTTCAGGGCGGAGCGACGTACTACACATGACGAGAAAGAGTCAGTGTATCCCCGTACAGACTCTAACTCAATGATAGGGTAGCTACACTACCCCGAATTGAAGCTCAGCTCTGTACTCTTGCAGCTTAAAACACTGACTGGAAGGGCACAGAACAGAACAGAAATTTAAAAAAAAGAAAAAGTTGATCCGTTAGAAAAAAAATGTTCATCCATTTATTTATTTTTGATCAAGACCTATTACAAGCCGCATAAGAAAATTAACCAATTTTTAAGACCTGTAAAATCCAATATCCCATTGCAAGATGCTGGAGTTTATAAAATTGACTGTGACTGTGGTTTATCATACATTGGGCAAACAAAGAGAAGCATTAATACTCGTATAAAAGAACATATTGCTGACATGAAAAATAGACGCTCAACCAAGTCTGCAGTCTGTGAACATGCTCTAGACAAACCCAACCACTATATGCGTTTTGATAATCCTCAAGTCCTTGCAAAGGAAAACAGATTCATTCCAAGGATGTTACGTGAAGCTATTGAAATTAAAAAACATCCTAATTTCAATAGAGAGGATGGATGGCAGGTACCGCCAGCTTGGGACCCAGTCATTAACTTAATAAAATCGCAAACTCGGAAGCAGACTGCAAGACCCTTAGATACTGTGAGCCAATACTGCGTGAATCGGAATAGTTCCCAATAAAAATTTCGGGCGGTAGTTTTGTAATCTTATGACATCAAAGACAAATGTTAACTTAGTCTGCCTGCGACCATGAACGCTGTAAAGTGTTTGAAACGTCAGGTGTAAATAAATAAGTAATAAACGCGATAAAACCGTATTAAAATAGTTTAATTTAATGAAAAGTTGATCCGTTAGAAAAAAAATGTTCATCCATTTATTTATTTTTTTATTTCCACAGATAGATAAATTTTAATTTTCTATTTAGTTAGTTTCATGGAGTTGTATTTCGTGTTGTGAGCCGACGCAGACCTAAAAGTCAGAAAAAGTTATTTTTTGGCAGTGCATGAACTTCACGTTTGTATGATATACGCTAAAAATATCTTTATTGCCCACATACAAATAATTGTACAATAACCAAAACTTAAACATAGAGCAAAGGCGGACTTATTGCTAGGCAACGTGTTCTAGTCAACCGTTAAGTGGTGAAAAAGAAACAGTTTAATATGAACATCATCTCTGTTCCCTATATCTACTCATGCGTCGTAAGGATGCGTGCACACCGGCTATAAACAGCGAACGTGACGAGAGGTACGCGACATAACTCGCGGGCCGCGCTCGCCATCACTCGTGAATTTGTAGACTATCACGTTGTTCGCACCACTACACCAGCACTGTGTGGAATCTTGTTTATGAGATGAAAAGCCTTCTACTTGGTATTTTTTTCTTGAGATTTCGCGGTGAATTTGTCACCTCCGGGTCCAGTTGCTGACCGAAAAAAAACACAATTTTGATGATAAATGATATAATAGAAAAGGATATTACAGCACTAGCTTTTTTAAGTACTTTTTGAACGTCACGCATGACAATAAGGTTAGTTTAACAGATTTTTCAAATCGTGATAGAGATCAGGCATTGGTCAGTTAACTAGAGCGTCCATATATCTTGTAGGTCAAAAGATCGATTGAATCTACCCCGTCTGGCGATCTATTTTTGAAATTGATTGATTCACGCAAAATGAACTATAATAATAAGTGAAACGAACGATTTTCATTACACATATGAGTCATACTTTTAAAAAATAGTGCGCGTATCACAGATTTTTGACACCACCACTCGGCCTTTATATAAAACAATTTAACATTTATTCCCTTCTAATAACTAAATGTCTCGTTTAATTATCACTATTCACACCAGCAGGCAACAATAGTCGTGGTTACCACCAAAGCTTGGCGTACATCTGTTATTTTACACTTTATTTCATTGCAGACTACTGTCATAAAATCATAACAGATTTCAATGATCGGATCGAAAACGAATGCCTTTGTTAAGGAACGAGGGGCGAGTGATGTACGAGTGTAAATAAAGGGTAAATAATTTAGAAAAAAGAGAGAAAGAGTCTGCAGTAGTATCTTGTAACAGATAGAAAAATAAAACTCAATAAAGGAGGAAAATTAAAAAAAGTTACTTTTAAAAATGACATTCAAAAAAGGTTTACCTGGTCAATCGACTGTATTCAGCCTGGTGTCAGAGTTTTTCGATATTTAACTACATATAAAATAAATTTTTAATCCATTTGTTCATAAACAACATTTGCTTTCATGTAAGAATCATAGTTCTTTTAATTGGATTATGCTATTCTTAGTAAATATTTAATACAAGATTGTTATATATAAAGGCCCCGAAACTATCCCAAAACCAGAAACTTCTTTCAAACCAAACCCAATCAAAAATGTTTCGTGCATACACAGACCGTAATACGATGACTATAATTTACATATTATTCGCATGACACCACGCCATTAATCGGTCATAATCATACAATAGAGGCATTAGAAAATGTATCATTATCTCACCAAGCCCCAGCCCCTTACACTTGTTGTATTTCGCGATGCGTGTGCGCACCCTAACAAAAAAATACATGCGAAGCCCACTTGTCGCCATCTGTGGCGAAGTTGATAACACTCGTTTATTTTCTATTGTTAGTAAAAAGGTTAGTTGATAAATAAACCTTCATTAAACCCTCGTCCATTGCAATGCCTGGGGGCTTACCATAATGTCTTATAGCAGTATTATTTTAATATTACTCTCGAAATTCGTACCATGACACGTAAAAAACAATATTACTATAAGCTTGCATTTCCTAGCAGTTTTGATGACGTCACAGTAAATTGTTCATTCAATTTCGTACCATGAGCAGTATTTGACAGTTAGCAATGTTGTTTTTACGTCAAATTTAGCGATCTTGAAAAAGTTGGTCGGATGTGATGGAAACAAAACTTTTTTCATGTTGAGTGTGATTCTTTCAATGATCTTGTGTTACAAATAACAAGGTAAATTCTAACTTTGTGCAAAAAACTATTAGTGTGCGACTGTGTGTCTTTCATTATTATGTGTTAGATTTGTTTTGTGTTAGTTACGTGATGTTGTTTAAGTATACCTCGTCCGGCCATAAGTTCTGTTACAAATAAAAATGCATTTTTTATGAAGTAATGTAATATTACTAAAACTTATATGTACATATTTATTAGCCTCAGCAAAAAATAAAAACAATATTCTGTTCAAAGTGGACACCTTTGGCTTTTAAAGGCCTTTTAATCTGTCTGGCCATGAATCTATGGATTCACGCACTGTTGCCATGGGAAATTTCGCCATTGCTTGCTCCAGAGATTTTCTAAGAGATTCAATGTCGCCGTGTCGTTTAGAGCAAGCCGTTAGACAGAAACCTAAAAATAAAAACATCTTAATTATTTTAGTAACTTAATATAAAAAAGTGGCAGTGGGCGGGGCACATAGCGCGGAGAACCGATGGCCGAAGGGCAGAAAGGGTCTCGAATGGCAACCACGTACCGGTAAGCGTAGCATTGGACATCCACCGACCAGATGGTCAGATGACCTGAAAAAGGTCGCAGGTAAACGCTGGATGCAGACTGCTGCCAACCGATCATTTTGGAAATCATTGGGAGAGGCCTATGTCCAGCAGTGGACTGACTGCGGCTGAAATGATGATGATGAATGTAAAAAAATAATAGACATTTTACTATTTTTTCCACAAGACATGATAGGCTAGGCTAGCGACAATGCCGGCTCCTCTGTTACTGCTAGACCCTCGTTCAACAAAGGAAGGAGAAGAGTAAGAGAACGCTGTCCCCATTCACAGTTCTCTCTCGAGAAAAACCTGTGAATCTGGACCCCGCATTTAACTTACTTGGAATAAGCCAAAGCTATTATTTAAATATTTTTATCTAAACAAACTCAGTGCGAGACCTTTTGAGTGACTGCGCGTGAACTGTCAGTTGTCTTTATAAAACGTAAAAAAATGTTCCGAATCTCATTTGCGTGCACAGCTTCGTTTGTAATCAAAACCCAAATTTCATTTTTTATTTGTTGTAATTGAAATTTAATAATATAAATGTATTTTATATATTTTGAACACAAAATCAACTTTAAAAACACACATTTAAATTTAATATATTGAATTATTCAATATATTAAATTTAAAATTCAATATTTCGTAACGAGAGTCAATCGGAACACTGCGTAAAAGTGATGCAGCTATACGAATTATATAGCGGAGTCTCGCTCTCACAATCGCCAGGGAATAGACAAATCATTCGTTCTTTCACAACTCTAAGCAGGAATACAACAATCTTGTTTTAAAAGTTCATGGTACGATTTGGAACAATATTATTTTAAGCTTAAAACAAGATGGGCGAAAACCATGATGGTTTTGTTAAAGTTTATGGTAAGCCCCCTGACAGCTCTATATATATTTCATTTGTTTTTTTAAGTTACGTATAACGGTGACTCTTATGTATGAGCACTAATATTGTTAAAGAAACTCAATTTACTGGCTCAGTTATCTAAGGAGGATCTTGGTCACTGAAATAAGAGAACTCCAAAGAGTTGACAGATCTCATCTAGCGTAGACAAAAATTCTAAGTAGTTCATTTAAAGTAACTACGAAAGGAACAACTGAGAACAAAGGCATCGTTTAAGAAATGTTGTATGACGCTGGCGGCCGAATAACGATATGCTATTTATTACAACAATTATGCAGTTAGAAAAAATAATAACTATGGATGCATGAAGGAAGCGTCGATCGGACGTTTTATACCTTACCAGCTTTTTCCGCAGCTCCGCCTGCGTCAAAAAGGAGCCTATGTTGGACCCCGGGTCTTCAACTATATTTATATGTACTAAATTTCATCAAAATCCGTTCAGCGTGAAAGCGTAACAAACAGATAGATAGACAGAAAGACAGACAGACTTTCGCATTTATAATATTAGTATAAGTATATAGTATGGAAAGTATGGAAGTATGGATACACGTACCTAACGTAGAATAGCCTTTCATAGTTGAAAGTAAAGTTATTCTTGTACATAAAATCTTCTCTCTTTTGCATCTATATTGAAAACATAACAGGAATCTTCGTACACAGCCTCCACAGTGTTTACCTGATACCTCCATCATCGTCACGTACGACACAACGACATTACATACGTTTACCGCTTTCTAGCCGTCGAAACGCACGTCCGTGGATCTCAACGGTATATCGCGGGAATCGAGAGAAAATATCGATTACCAATCAACGGGATCGAGTTGACATACATTGCCGATTTAAATAATTATTTTTAAAATTTCTCTGAAAGAAGATAGTTTGAGCATAGCTAGAGATCTTGTGAATAAATTCACATAGATGAGCATAATTCAACTTTTTTCTGTTTCATTTTAATTCAACTCCCAAATGGATTTAGATATTTTATGCAAAGCTGCCTGCGAAATATCGTAATGTAAGCATTGCAGTGGTATCTAAAAGATCTGACTGAGAAGAATACACCTCTGAACGCCCTGATTTTGGAAATTGCCTCTCATATGGATTATTTAACGACCTCAAGATCGCACTGCTAGAAGAATGTCACTACATGTTTTCCTTGCATTTCGTTCCTATTATTTCTTAGTTACAGTCCCTGGAAACTCATTTTATATGACCTTTACAAATCGACGGTAGATGAAGTTACTACTGTCCTGACCTTTTCAGAGGTAACGTATAGCAGTCACTGTGACTTACCAGTGACTGAAGAGGGATTGATGAAGGAATTGAGTAAATATGAAGATTGATGCGTGAAATAAAATGAACTACTCTAAATAGTTCCAATAGGTAGTAATTAAGTAGTGGTTTCCCTGTAAAAAGAGTCACGGAAGTCAGACGGCAATCGCTCCATTGTAATGACCAGTATACCGCCAAATAAAGGATCATCACTTACAGCGTACCCTAGGCTCTGAAGCATAGGCTGAGGACGCAACTAGGACGCGCTTGGTCAAAGAAGAAGGTATTCTTCTTTGACCAAATGTGCTTTCCTAGCGTAAGCGTAGTGAAAAAAAACAACAATTACTAATAAATGACTGGAGTGTCTGAAAGGTCAGAAGAAGAAAAAAGATATATTAGATATAATTAAAATAAATTGGAACTGGCAGCCCTGCCATACATCAACATGCAAACCGCTGATTGACACCGCTAGGGTTGTCACCGCTACCTGCAGCTTGCGTACCACATTTGCGTATTACACACGGACATGCCAATAACATCTATTCTGTGTCGATCGAGATCACAGACGTCGGTAGACACTCGCTTCCGCCCCGAGATAACTGGACGATATGTTGAGTTTATAAATTGAATTTGTATGAGGATGATGATATATTTTCTAAGGAATAAAAAAAAATCTATTCTACTCTTCTTATATTTAAATTTGTACTTTAACGATCTTAGTTCAGAATATTTTTATTAATGTCAGAATAGATAATAAGACGAATTAGGTTCCTAAATCGGTACTGCGGTCCGAACATTATCGTTACAATACATGTATGAGTATAGTTGAAAACCTGCTTAGTATCCCTACAGTTTTGCCATTTTACTTACAGATGGCACACTCACCAAAAACATAATCCTCTTTTAGGAAGTCTAGTAAAAACAAATATTTTCCATTTCGAAGCAAGCAATCAGCGTCCCAGTCCTGGCATCTCTAAATGAGTCGTCATGCAGCCGCGGGGTGGCCCGCGTTTGCGCCCGCGGAGCAAAAACTTGCGCAGCGGTCGAATTAATAATTTCCGTCGGACATCTGGAGGGGGAGGATGCTTAACAATCAGTGCACGATGTCGCAAAAACTGATCGCGATACATGTTTACTTTGTATCGGGATGGAATTTAATTATGTAAGCTTGAGTTCACGACAAATCTTTCTTGCGAAGAAATAAACTTTTTTTTTGACCCTGAAAGATTAACAACCTAAAATAGGTTGTTGATCTTTCTATTACACTACTACGTATTTGAATTTTGAAAGATATCATTTGTTACAGAAATATACTTTTAAAAAACAACGTTGCAAAAAAATAGTGGCAAACACTCGACTTTGAAAAGTTTAACGTTCATTCTAACTAGTTCTACTCGTCAGTTCGATTAAAAGCTATTCAGTGTGAGCATTTCATAGGTTGGATTGGTCATTAGCATTTGACAATGATTATCAATATTTGTCATTCAGAAGTTTTGATTGATTGTGATTAAATTTTTAATAAAACATACTACATTTCTACTTCTCTTATGATAGGATACCTGTTATGATACTGGCATATGAAAAGTAGTGATGTAGTCAACGACGATCGTAAATAATCTGTTAATACCTATTCAACATTATATTTTGACTCATAAAACGTGGATCCTCAGACCAGTAACTTGTATTCAAGACATTAATTTACTCGACTAATTAGGGGTAAATTATGACAGTCACAAGTCGCGCGTGGCGTTTACTTAGCTCGACGATAAGATTATCTCAAGCAGCATGAGAACCGGCAGCCACTGCAGGCCTGCTCTCGAGAGCACTCAGGCCCTTGTTGATCCACGATACAGTTTGGATAAACATTGTGATCACCAAATTGGTTCATATAAACCTGTTCCTTTTTCATTACATTACGTTTTCGAAATTTTGCTACAAGATGCAAACATATTTTCATGTTCTTTTCGGGGTAGCCAGACAAGCATTCGGTGTTTTTAAGCTTCGAGCGGTGTTTCAACTTCAGTAAGTAATCAAATGAAGTTTAAATTTAAGCCGAGTATAAGAAAACAATAGTTAGTTGATGGAACCACAGACTACAGATTAAAATACAAACTTATCAAGTTCTTCTTGAAAGAAAAATAGAATTAACATATGAATGCAGTCTGATTCTCAGTGAATCCTCTAGAGCAGTGACAATATCGATCATTTTTTATTCTCCGTTATCGATCCCAGTTTTTCAAACAGGAAGCCTCGACGGCAATAAAAGTAATATCGATTGCATTCCCAGCGGCACAACCGTACTGTAACTCAGTGGTTTCTAATGTAATTGCTGTGACGTCGCGAGCTGCGCGCGCGCAAAAAGGAGCTTCCTGCGTCGCCGCCAGCCTGTCGCCTGATGCCTGATGCCAATCCATATCACACGTATAAACCCCTATAGAAACTTTTCCATTATTTGAGAAAACATTCATTGCATCATGTCACAGTCATAACGTCAACTAGAAACTCAAGAAGGTTTTTTAGTCACCTCCTTTATTTCCATGTTGTAAGAGTCGATAACTGAGGAACATATATTATGCTTGTACTTCCGTCTGCCTGACAGATTCTCCCAATAAAGGCGTTCCCAATAAGTTGTAGGTTTGGAGAAGCGAAATTTTAGTGGATCACATGTTGGCAGTCCCTGTGCTCCGACTCCAACCCCATATTTTGCTTGTGAAGCAACCAGGCAAAACGTTCGGATATTGATGAAAACCAATAGAATATTTATAAGAACTATAGCAATATAACTTAAAACTAGATCCTGGCGCAGGAACTCTATAAATTAATATATCTGGTGATATAGGTAGTTCAAAAGTCAATGGAGAATATTAGTATTAGCTAACCCTTGTGGCCTGTTACGAAGATAGTACTCACTCACATCATTGAAGATACGAGTACAAATACGTTGATAATGGTGATAAGTAAATTTCATACGTGTAACAAGTACAAATTAAAACTCGAACAGAACGGGTTATCTCGACAACCAACGCGTATTTTCTTTACCGAGATGCGCCAAAGATAACAACAATAACTATATTTACTAACCTATCAAGCAGTGTTCTCACGAAGCTAGGTTTCTGGTTGTCCAGTGTTCGTGCGGGCTACAGGCCTCGGACGGGTCTCGGACGAGCTCGGACATGCGTAATGGCGTATCATCATCCAATAATATTTATCCGTCCGACGGCAATAGGTGTCAGGGTTGTCACTCTTAACATTCTTGTTTTAATGTTCATTTGACTGTCTAAGTATTACGTGTGAGAAAGCATTTCTCCTAATAACCAGTAACAAAATCCGTTGTTGTCCAAATTATTTCCAATTTTTTTTTTTTTCAACATCGCACATTTCACCACAGAAATATTGATTTCAAATATTTTAAGCTACCTCAAGGCGACTGGGACTGATAGTGTGGTATGATATCGCATCATTACCAAAGGTTAGTTTAAAATTTGGTTAACACCACAGTGAGTAAGCCTGAGTATCTGCTGTTATTTTCAATAGACTTGATATCGTAAATTTGCATTTAATCTTTATCTAGATTATTTTTAAGAAAAAGAGAAAACAATATTTTCTTGCCTAAGATTTTAACAATTTCAAGTGCCATATTATTATCATTTCTTCTCTTGTGACAACCCTAACCACCAATATGGTGCAGGTCGCGGAGCGCGGGGCGTGGGGTGAGGTGCGAGTGGTCAGCAAACCTCCAGTGTACACACCAGGGCAGCGCACCTGGACCACTTTGTTTTTCTAACAATCGTTCTTCGACAAACTTTGGCTGTGTTAATTTGGACCCACTTTTTCTATCGTGCAAACATTGGAAAGCCAGGCTGGTTGTAATATGACGTGTGTGTGTATAGGATGACGCTGTGAGAATCGCAAATTGAGCGACGTGTTTTGATGTTGGATTTGTTTGATTTTTAATCGAACAGTCTGTTATCGTTTTTAAATTATTATTTGAGTGCTCTAGTTCTCACATGCACACAAAAACATTCGTTTTTTTTAATTAATTTTATTTCATGTCAATTTTACTAAAATAGTTTTGATTAAAAAACGGAATTAAATTTTTTATGCAAATACACACATATAAGTCCTGTCAACTGTCTCCAAATAGATATTATCTGGTTAATTGGTTTTCGTAATATCTAAGTAGAGCCAGGCGGCCACATCAATCATAGTTCAGACAGATTAGTCTGAGCTGTGTCTAGACCAGACTGAATGACTGATGAGGACAAATGCTGATTATTTAAGTAATCAGGAGCAGAAAGTAATCGAATAAAGTGATGGGTGGTGTTTTGAATGTTAATACGCTTAGTTAACGGTTAGCTTACATTTTTTGTGCAAAATCGTGAACGAATCATTAACCAGAAGTAAGTTTTAATAATATAAATTACTCACATCAGTTTAAATACATTTTATCAAATGAGTCAAGTGAAAGATGTACCTAATTTTATATTTTATATGATTTAATATTTATAAGCTTCCTATTATAATCATACTAATATTATAAATGTGAAAGTGTGTTTGTTTGTCCTTCTTTCACGTTAAAACGGAGCAACGGATTGATGTGATTTTTTGTGTGGAGATAGTTGGAGACCTGGAGAGTGACATAGGCTACTATTTTACGTGATACAAACGGAATTCCATGCGGGCAAAGCCGCGAGGACAGCTAGTATTTGTATAAACTGCATAGTACAGATATATATGTTTTATAAATAAATTATTTGATTTAATTAAGCAGAAGTAAGTTTTAATATTATAAATTAGGTAATCACATCAGTTTAAATACATTTTATCAAATGAGTCAAGTGAAAGATAATTTAATATTTTATATGATTTAATATTAATAAGCTTCCTATTATTATAATATTTATATCAATTGATACACAGGTACTATGATGTACAGGTATACCTATGTTTCACAAATAAATTATTTGATTTGATTCAATGAGATCGACTTTCCTAGCAAAACAAATCATTTGGGACATAAGTGAAGTGAGAATGATCTTCCGATACTAATAACTATTTTGTGCCTACAAGAAGTCGCAACCACCTCGAAAAACGAGATCGAGTTTTGCGATGTTGCACGTGATGTCATTATTATGACGACATACTCATTCGTCACATATTATATACCAGTATCCGAGTGTAATGCTCTTTTAATCCACAACTTGACTCCAATTAACTCGCGACAATTGCGTGGATCCCCCCCCCCTCCCCCCTCCACGGCTCGAGTCGTGTCCATCCCAGCTGCTTCGATCTGAGACGTAATTAATTGATCTTAACTAATCACCTGTGTCAACACATTGATTATTCACATGAATGCTTCATTAGCTGCTCACAAGCTTGTCTGTTTGTTGCGTGTAACTTAGTATTTTGTACTTCATATTACGTTACTTTTTACGGTTTCGTTCCCTAAGGATAAAACGCTAACGAAAGACGGAGAAATGAGAGGAATTTTATCGACTAGAGCCTTGTTATAAAGATCTTATTGTTATAATGATGATGCGAAAATCTGTTTCCCTTCGTTTTTCTCGCTTAAATAATTATTACTTAATACTTTAAAGATATGATGATTTCTTATGTTTTCGCGATTGTTATTCATTAAATTAAACTATTTTAATACGGTTTTTTTTTATCGCGTTTATTACTTATTTATTTACACCTGACGTTTCAAACACTTTACAGCGTTCATGGTCGCAGGCAGACTAAGTTAACATTTGTCTTTTGATGTCATAAGATTATAAACTACCGCCTGAAATTTTTATTGGGAACTATTCCGATTCACACAGTATCTAAGGGTCTTGCAGTCTGCTTCCGAGTTTGCGATTTTATTAAGTTAATAACTGGGCCCCAAGCTGGTGGTACCTGCCATCCAACTTCTCTATTGAAATTTAAAGATATGAATTTACGTTCTGAAAGAATTTTAATGTAATTTTAAGCCGGACACAATAAGGTTCTATGTGGGTGGAGCTGCGATCAATGGCTACCGTTAAATTATAAGTTTATCAAGATGAATACTAATTTTGTAGTCCGTGACATTACTTTCACTATCATAATATTAATATGTAATACAAACTATTTGTGTCTTGTCAGTCTGTGGCGAATCCTATGGAAGGACGGAAGTTGACCATTAGACGGGGGCAGTAGGAAACATCCGAAGGCGAACGGAGGTAGAGACCCATGTAGGGTTATCAAATTACCTTTATTTATATTCGTGTTAGTTGCATTTTCCGAGTAATCTTAAAATCCATATATCTTTGCTTGTATTATTAATGCTGTATAGAGTATATGTATGATTTCTTAAATTTTTACGCTATATTACTGAAATAAAATGAAAAGCAATATTTTTTTTCGGAAATACTTTTATTTTATCTCTACAATGCTTTCGAAAGGCACGTTAAACCGAAAGGCGGTTTCCAATAACTCTGATAACTTGGTGTACAGAGTCGATTGACCATATAACCCACTCAAAATGAATTAATAACAACTACCAAATGGATCTTTTCTAGGTTTGGTGTCAACTTGGATATCGCATCCATTGAAGGGGATCTTTTCAGAGTTAAACAGTGCTTTTACTAACCTAATGCCTATTTTTACTTGAAGTGCTTACTTTGTTTATATTTGTTACTGTATTTTGTTAATATGTTTCTGTAATAGATATTTTTTTAAAACGACCAAAGAGATTTCGACAAATAGTGGAAAGTAACATCAATGAATAGAGAGGTATGGAAACAGAGAGGGGAGAGGAGGCTTTTGCCCAGCAGTGGGACCTAAATAGCTAATTAAAGAGTATTTTATTTATTAAAACTTTATTGTTCCACAAAGTACACTTATACTTATTATTGGCGGACTTAATGCTAAGAGCATTCTCTACCAGTCAACCATTGGGAGAAACGGTAAGATAGTTTGGCGCAAAAAAGTTAAGGGGGAAAATATGTATTACTTATAGAGCAAATTTTATCAAAAGCTTATTATATTATAGGTAGATAGTGGCATCCTTGTGGTAACCCTACCGGCGCGTCGGCATGCCGTCACGACGCCGCGACGTGCCGTGCACCACAATGGCGCACGACCATTCATCCCAGTGGTCGTGTCTCGTGTCGGCTCCAGCGATTACATGCCCGGCTCGGCCTGACGCGGTAGGGGGGGGGGGGGAGCTTGAGGGTGAGTCGTGATTGGCCATCTACTTTCGTATTCACTGCTAAAACAGGAGATGGTTTGTGTTATTAGACTTCATGCTACAAATCAACAGCTTCAAAAAAGTACGACCGAATGAAAAGCCTTGGACAACAGTGGTTTCTCGTTTGTACTGTTACACCGACAGGACCTTTTGTTTAGCTTAAAGAAAAGCTTAGTTTAAAGAAAAGCTTTCCACACAGGATCTTCAGCTTTCGATTCAGACCCTAGAATACATTTTAACTATGATCCTAAACCTGGCAGTACCGTCTGACTTCCGCAGGCAAATTAGTTCCTAATTTTAAATACACCTGTATAATTTTTCTAAGCATATTTACCACATTATGTACAGATTTAAGTGCTAACCTTACCAATCCGCAACCGAAAAGAAAAGAAACAACGTAAATGCATCTATGTAATCATTTGACATTAACCTCTAAAAGCTCCTGTACCAAACTTTCCATACACTTAATCAAGACAGATATAATCTCATAATACTTTATTTTGTTTCCTCTACACTAAGTTTAATTTAATGATTATTTCTGTGCAGCCGTCGTCTGATTGACGTCCTCGGCTTATCTTAATCGCATTAGATAGAGCTTTGGACCGGCATCCAGCTTAATTACTGTGAAACTGCTTCCCAGAACACTTTTAATCCTGTCCGGTTGATCGCTGACATTCAGCCGAGCTCGCGGTGTGTTCGAGGGTAGAAGTAATGAACCATTAAATTATAATTATATGTTACGTAATGATGATACAACTTGATTGTTTGTACTTTGTTTACGTGTCATCGTCGTCATTGTTTTTAATTATCAAATATGTTTTATATTCATCAATCCAGTTAATTTTATGACGGAAAGATGCACAATGCCAATACAGAAATTGGAGAGATCAGCTTTTGGATATAACTAATGTTATAAAACCGCCATTATATCATGAAAATCAGAGCATTCGCTCGACCGTGAGATTTTCTTGACGCAGACGCATCTTCGTTACAATTTTGCATGGCAAATCTTCACAGCATCCAGATATTTATTGCATGGCAGATATTAGGGTAACACCGAAAATCCATACGGTCACGGGCCACGGGTATGCGGCTGCTAGCGTCTACCATAATATAAATTTTCATAGTAGAAGCACATTACCTTGCGTAAACGCTTGCTTCTGGTAGAATTACACAGAGACCGTTTCCACCATATTGTTTCTAATTTATGCTTTCCACTTGCTTCGATTCTTAGAGACCGTCTTCACACCCCTAATACATACATACATTCACATTATACACACTTGTCACACATTTCGGGAACTCCTGATATCTGAGGTCTGCGATTCGGTCGCATAATTAGTGTTCCAATCTTTCTACGACCGACTCTCCTATTTGATAATGTCATAAAACTTTCTTACTAGCGAGCAGGGCGAGCATTCGTTGCCTTATAATTTTAATCCCTATTTCTATTGAAAAGCTCATCGAATTTTTAAAAAATTTTGCTGTGTAAATCGTTCTCGTCGCTTTTAAATAAATGATTGAAAACTCGCAATATTTTAGAAATTCGAAGTAGGTAATCTTTTGATAACAATGTTACATACAAGGATAATTAGAATAATCCAAAAGTTAATATTCAACTGTCGCTTCGTTCGTGCCCCACGTGCGTGTACCAATAAAAGTTTGACTTTATTTTTTAATTATACAGTCACGTTTTTATTCAGAGTCAAGACGATTTGTGGGAGTTTGTCTTATTTTGAGTAAATTGAATGGCTGCTTAATAGGTATGATCTTGTAGAATTTATCAGTTAATTTATAAAAACTGTCTGAGTTTTTATTTGAGTAAAGAAATACTAAGAAAAACATATGTTCTTTATGCGAATATAGCATAATATAACCAGTTGTAACAAAGATTTTACTGACAAGTCATAATTGTGGATAATGTAGGTAAAATACAAAATATATACAAATAAAAGTTATTTGTATTCCACAATATTTTACTTACAATTATCTCGATCGAAACCAAATCTAAACTTTTATTACTATACTATACTTTTATTAAATACTTCAAACTAATACAAATCAAAACTCAACCAACACTGGCCGACCAATAAATCGAACATCCCCATTGTTCTGAAGTTTCAGTAACTGCTCGATGATTCGACATTCGACAACCAGTTAGCTAAAAATAAACGGCAGTGCCGTGCGTGGTGCTTGGGAGTGAGGTCCAATGGGGGTAGGGGGGTAGGGGGGGGGGGGGCTGAAGGTACTCATTAAAACCGGTCTCTGGAACCGAGGTACCCCGGCATCTTATTGCTACCACTTAAAGCAGCTAAACATGCAACACTCCTCAACGTTACGTTTCTTGTCGAGTCTATCCAACACTTGCGCCTAATTTACCAATTTCGAAAGACTCAGGAGAGAAGCTGGTACCATCGGATTGTGGGTGATAAGTTGGGAATAAGTACCTAGCTATTTATGAGGCTGAAAAAACGGTTAATGCTACAATGAATTTCTAGTTGTTGGAGTCTGAGATAACTACAGGAGGTATATTGTACTAAAGGTATATGCAGATAGAGATCACAAAACTACCCTTTTCCTATTGCACGGACTTATTAAAATTACTTAGGTCCATTGAATCCTTTTACTTTTTAGATTCTCATATCAAATAGGTATTATTTATTAGGTTAAATCTTTTACAAATGCACATTTACAAATTCGAATATCATACGAGCAAACAACACCAAAACATGAAAACAAAAAATGTTTAACTTCAAAAAGCCAGTAACTGACTGCCTCACCGTCCGACAATTTAATAATATAATAAACAAGAGCATCAAATCGTACAATCAACTCCAAACCTGTAATTTGGGGCTCGGGAGCGAGTTCGGGCAGCCTCGGAAGGAACAGCGGATCGGCGCGGGCGCATCACACAGGTGCGCGCTGCACTTGTTGCGGACCGGTCTTAACGGGGGGTGCAGGGAGCGGGGGGGGGGGGGGTCCCGACCACCGACACTCATTCAATTTGTCTAACACGCTGTACACAATGCATGTTTGCCATCACCGTGTCGCAGCTCGCCCCCGCAACTAAACAACCTTAGATTGATGATGCTCCGAGCCGTGACATAAACACGTCTGGATCGTGTCTGACAAATTATTCCTAAACAGCTCTGATGAGCAATTATGCAAATGATCTAATAAAATAAAGATGAACTTGTTACTTGAGCTGCGCTAGGTGTCTTTGACCCGCGAGCAGAAAGTTTCTCCAAGGATTTCAGGTCATTGATGTGCCGCGGCGAGATTGTTTCTTGCGTCGTACATCGCGAACTGCAGGTGGTCCCGCCGGAGCCCGTGCCGATCAAAACTCGCATTCTCGATTCCTCCAAGATTGTGATCGGCTCGATAAAGATTCCGATGGCCATTTGCTACAATTTGGAAAAAAAGATGTTTCATTCATTGCTGCTAATGTCCCTTGATGGACCATATAATTGAGTCCATTCACTGCGGCTTAGGACCTGTAACGTAAGGAATCTGATAATTTGGTGCTTTTGTAAATAAAAACGGGAAAATTTATTTTCTTATAAAACAGAACGGCTGTCTCTGCGCATTAGGTCCGATGTGGTTTGCAAACACATAAAATATTTTTTAGGTTTTAAAATCTTTTGTAAGTATTTAATTTATTTATCTTTTATGATTGTCTATGAAGAGTTAGGTACGAATGATAATTACTTCGTTTCTTTCTTTTTTCAATGTTTTCCACATTATCTCTTTGAAATCCATCACTACATGTTTGCAAAATTAGCGAAACGTTACCCATGATTGCGGAAATAGTCTTGCGCAAAGATTGCAAACTGCACCTTTTGATTCACAGAAAGTCGAGTATGGAGTTGAAATGATTACCGTTGCTAATGTAGATACACGAGTAAACACAGGCCTGAGCAGAGTTCACCATAATGCATCCGCGTCGTGCACGCCGCGGGCTGTGTGCCAGCCGGCGCAGGCGCAGAACTGCCCGCCCGGGGGAAGGACGGATTCCAGTATTCCATCAACCTCTTGTTTACGTGTTAATAGCCAAGGGCTACTGGTGACAATGACTGAGCAAGCGATGTCAGTAATCCTGTCTTGACTGCCCGAGGGAAGGGCAGGTTGGTTTGTTTACAAATAGGTCTACGTGTTTATAAAAATATGTGAGAGAGTTGCGGTCAATAAAAAAATTGTATCAATTTAAGTACAATATTATCGTTCCTAATTTAAGTAGCTAGGTTGATGAACTAGTCTAAGATTTATAGGCTCAAAATGATTGGATAAGGTCAAAAGTTGTAACGAAACATAAAAGTTCCTGAATGTGTACGTACTTACGTATTGAGCAGTGAGAATAATGAATCGATCATACTAATGATGGTAATACAAAGCAACTAGCTGATGATGAATAAGAAGGATTGAAGTTTTTTATTCCGTTTTTTATTCTTGTTGTTTCGAAAGACTTATTATTCCTAAACGTTACGGCCCGTAAGCAGAATATTCAGCATTCAGACCTCGCAGCCTAATAAAATAGAAAAAATGAGCCTAAAGCCGAACTAATTGTATCATTGCACTCGTGTAGCTGCGGGCTATGTGTCGGCGCCTGCGCCGCTCTCTGCAAATCGGGTTGTTTCCTCCAGCCTAAGGGAAGGCCGCCGCGGCCGAAGCCACGCTTGCCCAGTCTGCCTCCGGCCGACGTCAGGAACATTACCGTTTCAATGACTTCTTACATCATGAATGAGGAATATTTTAAGGATTAATAACTGTCAGTCATAGGTATCATAAAATAGGATCTAAAATCTTAGTGAAAATCGATCAAAAAATCTTTCTCTTTCTCCTGCTTCATTTTTATAGCGAGTATATGCTGAACTAAGAAAATGGCTTTGATTTGATTGGTGGATTGAAAGTTGATTTTCATTAAGATTTCCATCCGAATGTCTGCTATGGACATACTTAACATAAAATGTTATTTTTATTAGATAAAACAAAAGTCTATCAATACTTTTCTTAATTTGAATTTCATCAATAAATCCCCATTCTTAATTCGACATTTTCAAACACCTAAGCATATTTACAACTTCCATCCAAAAGAGGTTAAATATTTCTGTAACACCCAGCCTTTTACAGTATAACCTACAGAATCTCAGCCAGTCCGCGCCACCTCCCGGTCGCGGCTCAGGTATTTTAATTAAACCAGCCCTCGACTCCCCTCGCCCCGCGCCGGCCCTCCCCCGCGCTCGCCCGCGCTGCACGCACTAAATTAATTTCCCGTGACCCTGCGCCTGCGCTGAACATGTTGCTACGTCCACTGCGCATGCGCACACCTCATCTACCTTACAAACTTGCTCTACATAAAACTTATAAAGAGAAATATAACCTTGGGATTTTATTTTTTTATGTAAATCAAGCTACATCTAGTTGCCAGAAACAATAGCACTTACTTTTATTTATTGTGTTGTTTGTGCTTTACAACTACGCAAGTGAGGAGCATTATTATCGGGAACTAGCTGTTTCCGCAGCTCCGCCTGCGTCAAAAAGTGGCCTATGTTTGACCCCGGGTCTTTAATTATATTCATACCAAAGTTGGAAAAATCCGTTCAATGGTTTGGCGTGAAAGCGTAACAGGCAGACAGACTTTCGCACTTATAATATTAGTATGGATTAGAGATGGGTGCCTTCCCGAAAATTTTCCCATTACTCCAGGAATGTTTGAAAATTCCCGGGAATAAATTGAAATTTATTATTTATTCCCTTTTCTTCCCCTTGCATTCCATTTTTCTCCTCTCGAATTTCTTCTCGCTGCCCATGTCTAGTATGGATGGATAGGTGCCAGTGTAATAAATAATCTAAAATACCATACTATACTACTTCTGATGGTGGTATGCTCTATATTTTAATTTACCCTTCATGATAATACGATGCGAGTTCACTTACAGCTAGCTCTACGTATTTTTACAGTTATCATGATATCGTCGTATTGTACATAAGGTTTTGTAAATACTAGTAAGTAAAGCATGCTTTCTGAGTTGAGTAATAACTTACTTTTTATCTTTGTTTTCCTTCAAGATCATTGATTGATTTTGAAATATGACTAATTTTAAATTCACAATCGGCGCGCAAGCAATCCATTTATACTCAATAAATTGAGCCAAAGTACAGTTTATTACAAGAAACTATCAACTAGAGCTGATCATAATCACCATTTATATGGAATCGATGAATCAGACCAATAAAAACTTTATTATTCAGACGATAAACTACGATCCGGACATCTCCACAAATTGTCACCCCGTGATGCCGCTAGCCTCCTCATCAATTATCATCTTTATTTCGCGAATCTTAAGGTTTGATCTCCAATGTCCGACCAGGTGGCTTGGGGCCGTCAACGTCACATATAAAATTGTTATTGTAAGTTATTGAAAGCGGCGGCGTTAAAGACCGAATGCTTTCGTTGATCTCCTAACTGTTACAGAATATATTGAAGATCATAATTTAGTGCCTCTTCGTCGATATCATTACTATTGAGTGTTCTACCTGGAACAATCTTGCAATATAATCATCAATAAATAAATAATAAATTGCATTAGCGATAAGTCCGCCTTTGTACCCATTTAGTTGTATTGGTTTTAACTATGTGCTTCTTTTGTTTGTAAATGGTGCAATAAAGTGTTCATTAATTTATTCATTCAAACATAATAGTCTTTACAGTATCAAAGTGGCGGTTGAGTAATCTGGATGAAGAAAAGTTGTAGTTTTATACAAACATCATATTAATTACCAAAACATAAGGTATTTCAAACACGAAATGACCGGTAGCAAAGATTTAGTATGTTTGGCTATTAACGGAACCCTTTTTTTTATATTATAAGACCCACATGCATAGAAAATACACACACATCACAGTTCCCACAAGTTAGGGTAGAAAGTAGGAGATAGGTAAAATTACTCTGTTAATCCCAATTTATTTATATAAAATGCCAAATAAGAGTAAAATTAAAGGCAAGAAATATAGTTATTAAGCATGTATGTTTGTAGCGTGAATGTGGATTGTGTTTATCCACTCAGGCGTATGGAAAGGCGGAGGGTTAAAATTATCCATTAAAACAACTAATTACTCAGTGTCTAACCCTAAAATATAGGTAGTAAATATAGCAATCAAACAGCTATAACTGCTTTAACAAAATGAGAAATTTTCATTGACATCAATTGTCTTTGTGATATAAAATTGGCATTTCTTCCGAAGTAGTGTCGTAAACTGAGGAATAATGGTGTACAAAACCAAGAGCATCTTCCCAGCAATTGTCATCAGTTATTTCCTGTGACGTTGAGATGATATTAACTGAAAGTTGAAAGCTTCATGTCAATTTAAGTTCGATACTTCTAACTCTGTGATCAATCGAGTAAAACAATCTAGGTAAAACAAAACTTCAAACTATTTAATCTGTAGCAACAAATACCTTAAAAAGTTAAGAGTACTTAAGCGATAAGTGTTATTTTATACATATATAGAACTAAAATAAAATATTTACGACGTCATACTTTCTTTATTTCAGTAACATTATTAATACAAATAAGCTAACCCAAGTAATTAAAAACTACACTAACAATAAATAAAATTTAAAATTAAAACCTGCAACGTGGTATTTCAAGTTATTAATATGTACATTTAATAAATGGTATGGAAACTACTGAGTTTAGTTCGTATTACCTCCAAAATCCTAAACCTTTTGAACATTTCGTATAATTTGAATACGTGTTGTGAACTTACGGCACCTTCACTCGGAATCTGAATTCATAATTTAATTCTCGATCGCTCGTGTGAGCTTCATTCCCCCATGCAGATTAGGCTGTTGCGCGCGCGCATGGCTAACCACACGCCTGCCGGTAATTTGGTGAGCTAATTCCCTCGTGTTAATGACCCCGTGTCAATTACGTGTCGTCGCTCCACATAGGCTCATAGCCGCGTGCCGTAACAGGCGTCTTCTCACGATGAGACTTGATGCGAATTAATTGCGTTGTTACGTCAATTACTCGAGATATGAATGCTGCGAGGATGATACGTTATAATATCAGTCGTTTGAAATAACTTGAGTTAGAAAAAAGTTAGTAAGTTTATTAAAGTAGTAAGTAATAGAAAATTTGTCAGAAAAAGAGGATGACTTTGTGCATCAGCTAATTAAAATAAATGCAGCATAAATGAAGTTATAGGTAAATACTCAAGACGAATATCAATACTAAGACTTAAAAAAACATCTTACGTAATATTTTAATTGGGTGAGAAACGATCAAGGACCACCATCTATCGCTTAAGGGATAAGATATGTAGATATCTGGAAACCTTCCAAAAAATCTCTCTTGATGGAGGTCAAAGTCCACTTAGAGTCGTTTTAAGTAATTATTAAAGTTTTAAGGGTTTATGTAATGGCAATACAGACAATAATACAACACAGACAACAGTAAACTCTTGCGAAGGAAAGGAAGACTGAGGATGCGCTGGAGTGACGAATTGGCAAGATTCAAGGCTAGGTGGTCAGACGTAGCGGAACAAAGAGAAGTTTGGAAGGAGATTTCTTCGCCCAGCAGTGGAACAAAAAAATACACTCTTCTTCAGGGCTCATTTTCTAATTATTCTAAGGTAAATCATTGCTGAAGAGCAAGATTTGAAATCAAAGCATAATATAGCACCTGCCCACACCGGCCCAGCTAGCGATCCGTCGCAGTCGCTGTCGAACACTGTCGATACGCTATCACGGGCTCACGACGGATGTGTCTCGGGATAACATCTCACCGCTTCCGCCCATTTATCTGCCACGTCTCAGCAGCTCTCCCCCCTTTCTGTATCCCTTGCCTCGGCTAGGGCTACCTGTAACTGGATTCTGGATGTGACCCACGCGACCTATATTTTAATTGTCAAGGTTGTTCCGAACAATTCTAAAAGGGTGGTATGGTCGATTGACAAAGTAACCTACAGGAAATGATAATGATTGTTAAGGCTCATGCTTTCGCCTTATCATAGTGGCATATCCCGTCCCATCTAATCGGTAAATATAAGATTTGCAATCTCGTCTTATACCAGAGAATGAATAAGAGAGAAATCTCTACATTGGAATATAACGAGTGAGTTAAATAAGATTCAAAGTAAAGTAACAGAAATGTACTAAAGTAATTCAAAACTGCAAGTTGATGTGGTACTCCGCTATCCTACTTAGTAGTGGGTTCTCAAAACCCTCAACTTTGCAAGAATCTTAAGTCCAAGTTGTCTTTTATTTCAAGGGACCTATATTCCCCTAGTGTTGTATTGAATACAATACTGAAATAAGGTAAAATTGCATTTGACCTCAAGGTGGGACGGATCATGGATGGTGCGTATAACGCGGAATAAGAAAGTAAAAATCTAGTTAATAGAGTTGGAACTCTATCCACTATTTTATCAAATAATTCAAATGGTAGCCCTGACGGACGAGTGGCGCTGTGACCGGACCACCTCACCGGGGCCATATTAGCATACTGTCTGCGACTGCCGATCTAATTGATAACTAACGGTTTGCGACTTGCCACCGATCCTCCGGCTGCGACCGATACTGTACTGCTACTCATGTGCGTGTGATGCCGCCAGTAATCGTACATTTTCCTTATAGCTAAATAAGAATATAAGCTATGCTGTCCAACCTTGATAACATTGCTGTCTATCCCAAATTCCGATTGCATCTGATGTCGGCGACCCCTATCCCCTCATTAGAAGTGCTATTTTTAAAAATGTGACTCACACAAAATCTATAACTCGAATAATTTTCGTTCCATATCGCAGGGTTTTCACTCATCATAATCGGTAAGTCGAACTGTTTTCATTCGACATATGAGTACATTCCAAAAATAGGGCTCCAGGCTCATATCAGCTGTCTGTCCATCTCCGGCACAATGCACGGTTCGGCGACAGCCGCTGATTGCCCGCACAATGCGCTCGTTACTGCGCCTACGTCACTAATATTATGTTCTGTGACGGCAAGCTTGGTGGTAACCACAACAAGGAATCACTGACCCACTAAAACATTCTCTAAGTTTGTTTCATCAATTTTGGCTTTCGAATATTTCTATAGGTCATGTTGACGTTAATTTTCCTATTAGACTTCAAAATATGCGGAAATATACCTCCAAAGAGCTACTGATTTGTTAGTCCTGCTTCAATCATACACGTTAAGAAGCTAAAAGCTTTTTTCGGTCCATTTTATTATTTAAATTTCCACTTCATAAAAAATACCTGTTGATGATTTTTAATCTTGCAAACTGTAAACAAGTACCACTAGATATCCTTGCACTTTATTGCGTGTATTTGCAAGTCACACTGACACGCTACAAGTGACTTGAGCGCCGTGCGCAGGCGCAGGACGACGTGAGCGGGGGCGTGGGAACCGCGTGCGTCCGCGGGGTCTGCGGCGGAAACAGAGTCTGCGTGACCTGGGTGCGGGCTGCTGTCACGTGGTGCGATAGGTATGCCTAATTGGTTTTTAATGCAATCGAGGCAATAGTATGATTTAATACTGTGCCGGATACTTAGTTGAAATTTGACCGAGATTGTGACAAAGGTACCGATTTAATAATAATAAGGTGCTAAGGGATATTACATGTCGCTAATTCTAGGACCATGACTTACAGCGTACCCTAAGCTCTAAAGCGTAAGCTGACGACGCAACTAGAAATACACGCTAGAATGAAGAATGTACTAATGGAGTGTGCTTTTTCATACGGATCCTTAAAGCTTTCGAACGTAAATACAGATATGTCATTTTTCTAGCAGCTGTAAATAAATGGCAAAATAATTACAAAGAACCAAATTCATAACAATTTGGATAATTTCTTTTCCAAAATGACTACTTCAAGCAATAATAATCTAACTTTTACTCAGGACTCACAAGGGTCACAAAAGTGGTAAGTAGTGCCGTATCAGCAAATTCGCAAGCGCCCCACTGCCGCGGGGCGGAGCGGCGCGGGCGCCTGCAACGAACTGCACGCCGCGCTGCAAGAAAAACAAATCAGTGCGCGGGTCGGGGCGAGGGGGCGTCGCGGCCGGCAGTCGCCGTCCGACGCCCGAACAGTGAGCACGCATGCGCGTGCGTTCCGAGAGTGCAGTGTTAGTGTCACAGTGAGCTGGTGCACCGGCGGTACCGTGAAGCGGCATGCGGGAGGCGCGCGCGAGGCGGCGCCGCGCGCTGCGCTGACCCGATGCTGTGTGCGCGCGCGCGGCGTCGGCCGCTGCTGCTCGCCCTCGCCCTCGCCTGTTTTCTGCCAGTACGTTTTATACCATAAATTCCTGGCTTGCTCCGAAATACGTTTTTCTATTCTAGTGTTGTTTAGTGGATATAAAATACAATGCAGGTTTTAACTTTTGTGTGGATCAAGAACGTACTTTCGATTAATATATATCTTCCAGGAATATGGAATTTCATCAACAATTTACATAATCCCCAAGTTGGTTAGAAAATTATATGTCCAAGATTTAAAAAAAAATATAAAGTTAAATCAAACAAAATTTTAAAATCAATTTTATGCTCATGAGATCACAATATCCCTTATATTGTATTACTTTTAAAATCTTCCTCATAGTGTTTTTGACTAGAAATTTTACGTCATTATTAAAAAACATCGAATAAATATTAAAATGGATGCCAGGGCCAGAATATAAAACGATTTGAACTCGTGAGAAGCCATGATACGGAAAACGTGAGTGCCGTGAATCAAGAAGAGCTTTCAACACTCGCAATATTCTAGAGACCATGAGAAACAGGTTCCGATTCAGGCACAGACTGCATTGCCTGAGAAATTAGTAACTTTGTTAAAGATATACGAGTCGTGATGACCTCCTTAACTTTTGTACTACATTTTTGTGGATATCAAAAAGTTAGTGTGCTTAAAGCGGCATATTCCCAGAGCTTCGGAATTCCTCGGCGTCGGAGCGAGTTTCCTTATTGGAGCGCACGCGCTATAGATAGTCGATGTTCCCACAGTTTTTCACACTCGCCTCGCAACCGGCATTGCTCGCCAAATACGCACCTAATGAGCCTTTTATATTTGTAAATAACAATTCCATGGTCATCTTCTTTTGGAAACGAAATTGCTCTTTCCAAATTTCTTCAACGAAATCACATTTCATTCACGTCAATTCATCCAGAGTAACTTTTACAGTGGATGCTATATCTAGATGAAAGTCTCGTACCCTTGGTGCTGCAGGAAACAGAAATGCCAACAATATTGTTGCTTCAGATAACCATGATTTGGACTTTTGCCATAATGATCAAACAATCCGTTGCAAATAACTCTTCAATTTTAAATTGCAGTAGTCAGTTTAGAATAGAAATGTCGACACGAATCCTGCGTGTGAGTGTTCTGGCCGTCGACAGCGCGGACGTGACGCGCCTGCCAAGCAGCGGCGGATAACGACCGCGATTGATGTAGAGCTGCAGCTTAAAGCACGTCTACTGTTAGATGTACCGCATAATCTACTCAATTTAGATAGAATTCCAACGGTAGATTGACAGACAAGCACATATCAGTCACATGTGTATGAGGACTAACTGATTCTAAAGGAGTTTAAAATGTGAAATATAATACAAATACTTCTTCTTCAAAAATTCGTAATTATCTGAAAATAACAGCAAGGCTGATGAAGAATGTTTTTTTTTTTGTCGTTTGGGCAACTTTTGATCGGTGATATGGTTACTTTTTACCTAAATCTGAAGTTTACACAAGATTTTAGATCATTGAATTTTATCACCTTCCATCAAACTGGATAAGGTTATTTACAAACTCAAGTTATATACAAACTTGGAATAAAACTATCTTTTTAAAACTTAAAACATATGTTTTGGTTTGATTGGAGCTACATTGGCATAAAATATGTCAATATGCGGGTCATACGTTAACACTAGTAATAGTTCTGTGCTAGTGATGCATCTTTTAAAAAGTGTCCCACACACACGTCCCACAATCTATAGGAATTCTTCGCTAACAGAATTTTATGCTGTATAATCACATCTTTTAATAGTTGAATTGTCATTGAACCATATAGTTACCGCAAACGAGCGATGCTATTCCCAGCCACAAGAGTGACAGAAATGCAAATTACTTGATATTGTATAATACTAGAATTTGAGAACCCGAATTGGCGGTTGCAGGGATAATTTGGTTAGAAGACGATACACACGACAGTGCTAGCGAGTGTGGTGTGTCTGTACTCCCGATATGCCCAGCTTGCCCCGGTTCCTGTAGGCTACGGTACAGGTGGACAAATTTTGGGGTCATAAGAACATTAAAAGTGACTATCAATTCGCTAAAAGGAAGAAGATATAAAAAAGAAACTCATGGTATAGTTAGTGTCGTATTATCAAAAACATTAAGAACTGTCAAGTGAAAGAGAAGAATAGGAAAAAACTCAACCGACAAGAGCCTTGCTCATAAATTTATGAATGAATAGTTGGAAACACTTTGACCAAATTTTAGCACGTTCTTTTAAATAACCACGAAATTACAATTTAATCACTCGAAACATTCTGAATGTCTTCCCGACACCGGATGTTCTTGGAGCAAATCAAACAAATAAATGAATGCTTGTTAACATGAGAATGACTGAAATGCCGGGAGCTTTTAATGAATGCTTGTTAACATGAGAATGACTGAATAGTGTATAATTGTAATAATTGTGGTTATTACAAACAGATAGTTTGCTCCTTAAATAAAGTATAATTAACTTAGCTAAATAAAAAGTGCATATTTAATGAGAGCCGACAAGGATACTTCCTTTAAAATTTGCATAGAAATAAGAAACATAATTTAACAAAAACACTGATTTGATATCAGTTATTTGTCATTCTTTCGCTGATTTGTCTAATGTACTTATTTTATACTAGCTATTTCCCGCAGCTCCGCCTGCGTCAAAACGTAGCCTATGTTTGACCCCGGGTCTTCAACTATATTCATACCAAATTTCATCAAAATCCATTTAGCGGTTTGGCCGTGAAAGCGTAACAGACAGACAGACTTTCGCATTTATAATATTAGTACGGATTAGATACGCGAGACGAGAGATCCTTCAGCGTTCATTGTGTATCATTTGCACAGCAGATAGTAGAAATTAAAAAATATTTAATCGGCAGTAAAATTTGTCAAAAAAAAAGAAAATCAAAAATAAGAAAGATGTTCTTCATCTTGATTTATTGTCAAAAACATGATTAACTACTTCCACAATTTTATTTTTAGTTTTATGCTTATGCACACATATACAGGGTTATTTGTAAAACATCAATATCCTCACAGGCCTGTATACACGTTAAATTGCATTTTCTGAACATTTAGCTTCGCCTCTACTTGAGAATATATGTGTGCAATGTTTAACTTCTGCTTTGAATATTGCTCAAGTCTCATAAACTAACCTCAAAATTGACTTTGATTATATGTTTTTGGCAAAGATTTAACTTTTCAACAATTCAATAGGCTTAATTGTAGAACACACATAAATTGCATTATAATTTAAAGGAACTATTGTATCACTGTGCCTTGCCCCAATAGATTAATTTTGGCAAAATCCCATTAAAAAGTTATATTTATTTAGACCCATAAAATTTATAGATTCTAGCACGATCACATAACATGAAACGTTTACGTTTCATGTCATGACTTTGGCGCGAAGCTGAGAAGAGAAGTATCGGCGCTTATTTCCTATTTTCTTAAAATAGAGAGAGTTTAATCGCGTGTATGCACAAACTTTGTATGCTGTAGCTACCTTCAAAATAAGTTTGACGCTCGCTCGCTCATGCTATCGTCACTGTAACCATAAACTAACCTACCTTCTGAAACAAAGTCGGAGTAATTAGGATTTCATATCTCAATAAGTAATTTTACAATATCTTATATTATTATTTTTTTATAAATATAAAGACTACAATTGTGTGTATTCTAATAAGTAGTTCCATCTTACAAAGGATTCGCATCCTTCAAAACAAGACTGACGCTCGCTCGCTTCGCTCGCTCACTCATGTTATGGTCACTGTAGGTTTAACAATAACCTAACCTACCTTCTGAAACAAAATCGGAGTAATTAAGGTTAAAAAACAAACCTCAATTTCAAAAGGTATATTTTTTTTTGTAAATATAAAGTAAATAAAAATTGAATCTTTTTGAACTTTGGTTAGAAGTGAGAACAAAGGAAACATATTTTTTTATTTCTCACTGGTATTTGTAATTAGGCAATTGAACCAATTATCAAACAATACATTTTGGCTTCTTTATAAAAATGTAGGTTTTAAAATAATGTTTTGGTGTAATAGAATTTTAACTGTAGATTAGTTTGTCAAATGAGTGATTTTGAAAAAAACTTGTTAGATAAGGTATAATTTTGTGAAACTAACGTTTTAACTTAGTTGTTATATGTTATGAACGTTTTTTGTCAAATGATTGTTTTCATAAGGCTTTTATCTTATGATAGGATACCATTACTTTCATGTAAAATGTGTTTTGTTGTAAACAGTTTTAAACTATGCAATTCAACATCTAACTGCGGGCATTCTAAACACTAAAAAGCATAAACAAGACCTTCGTATTTCCACCTCCACTTTAGTCAAGATAATGACTGTATCTGTATCGTGGTACAGATTCTAACGGTTCTAGTTAGGAGGCTGGGAGGAGCGCGGGGTGAGCCACGCACGCGCGCCGCCTGTGGGCACGCCCAGCGCGCACCGCCGCCCGCGACTAAACAAAGCCTAACCTTTCAAACACTCCGCCTCTTTCGATCGCGTTGGTAAAAGGAATCGAGTGTTTACCTAATATTTATTGACTTATCGGAGTACGATAGATTTTGAACGTACATCATTCTGAAATTTAGTTTCATTGGTTTTTGTGCTGTATATTTTCTTCGATGTATGCAAATGGTGCAATAAAGTGTTCATTCGTTCATTCAAGTTTGTATCTCTAGGTTTTTAAAGAAAATTATCGATGTGAAAATTTTAGTACGGCATGAAAAATTAAGGTAGACTCTATCGCAATATCGCCTTTGTACGCATTTTGTTTTGTTGATTTAACTATATATTTATCTTGTTTGTTAATGGTGCTGTGTCCATTCATTCATTCAATGGGCTTGTCCATTTAATGAATTAATTAATAGATTAGATTATAATAGTTGATATGAGAGTCAAACTGAAAGTTCTTAGAAAATCAAAAACTGAGCACACTAGCAAGTTATTCCTTTTATAACATCTTTTCAAAATAGTGTCCTTTCACGTCAATACATCTCTGCATCCGATGGAACCACTGAGAAAAGCACTTTGCCCACTCGTCTTTAGGTGTCTCTTCGACGGCGTTTTTAAACGCAGCCACTGCTTCCTCGGCGTCCTTAATACGTTTTCCTCGAAGTGTTTCTTTTATTTTCGTGAATAAATAAAAATCGCAAGGTGCGAGATCGGGGCTATATAACGGGTGACCTAGTAATTCCACGTTTGATGTCGCCAAATAGTCGATCGTTCGCCTGGCGGTGTGCGACGAGGCGTTGACGTGGTAAAGGAGGATCCTACTGCGAGGTCGTTTTTCCCGAACTTTTTCCCAGACAAGTGGTCAGTTCTAAAGACTTTCAGTGTCACACTCGTATCAGGGGAGCGTAGAGACGCTTACTGCAAAGTCGTTGGATTGTCTAAGACCCTCACCAAGTCTAAGCAGATGGTACATACTAAAAGATATAGCATCACAGATCATTATTTAGTCAAGAAAACTTAGCTGACTCTATTGTCCTGGGATCTACCAACCATTAAACCGAAGAGTGAAAATTCCAATACGTCCAGGAAAAAGCAATTAGTTATAAATTAAATCAAGAACTTTTTATGAAATTTGTCCCGCATATTTCTCATTCAATCTCAATTAACCTAAATTCGCCAATACTCATAGATTGATAAATTAATTGAGACAATAAATCTAAGAGTGTGTTTTGTGACGGTACTTGGAGAAATAAAGTATGGAGCTGTAGAAAATTCTGCCAGTAATTCCGTTCCCACGGCCGTTGTAACACGGTTGAAACGTATGAAGGTATTTTACGCGCTTAATCCTGTAATTTTATGTTTTAAATATACTGTGCGTTAGTTTAAAAGTTAATCTAAGAGCATTCATTAAAACAAAAACTATACTGTTTAAATCAGTATTAAATTAATTTAAATTTCGAAATAAAATTGATACCTATTCTGTAACATAATGTAAATGTGAATAATCCGTCTAAAACCTTACTTTCGCAGTTATAAAACATAATAAGCATCTCACCCATATTTTATAACTCGACACGAAAAAAGTGCGAGTAATATTTCATAGTACAAAAGACTTCAACGCGCCGCGCCGTTCTTGATTTCAACATTTTGTATCAAACTTTTATCCCCTAATGTTTGTTTTTCGATTACTACTTATTATTTTCTTCTATCAGGAAATAAATGTATACAGTATGTACTAGCTGAGGAGAGAACGCTTTCCTTTGCCCTACTTAATTTGATTTACGATTTAAATTTTTAAAATTTACATATCGCGTTAATGAGTTACTGCTCATTAACGCGATATGTAAATTTTAAATGTTTCATGGATGCAAAATATACACATCAATAAATATGGCTGCATGGTTTGTCACATTTAAGTTTAAAAATTAGAAGGATTCTATAACATTATTTATCGAATAACAGTCACACTCTTCGAGTCATTGATGACTAGTTAACCTAATTTTTCAAACTCTATTAAAAGTTCTCCCTCAGAGGATTTTGAAATCTATATTTATGAATATATTCCAAAATTCTCTGTGTTTGGAAGATTTTTTTATTTGAATTTAAAGAATTTGTTTTAATGGTCATTAGGGACTCTGAGTGCAGCTATAAGTATTCTTTTTTTTAATAATATCCATGTTTGCTACCAGACCCCTATTTGTCTTTAATAGAAAACTGTTTCAGTCCTAAACAAATCATTCCTGAGGCCTACGTTAACGTTGGGGGAGTGAGTCTACGTTTGTTTATTTGTCATTGTCATCATCATTAGCATAGATTTAGGAACTTTTTGAGTAATATAGAGGGCGTTACATAGTCCATCGACCCTTTATACTCTGGTGACAGATTTATTGGACTAAAAAATACATAGCACCTATCACGAATTTACTTTAACACTTTCGCGGACAGTAACGTCTCTCGACGTAGATAACAATTGAGTGCCATTGTTATTTTCTTGACTGTCCGTGAAAGTGTTAAAATAATACATTGACATTGACTAACTCGGGAGATATAATAATAATCATAAAAAGTCTTTATTGCACCAAGATGACAACGGGAAGTTTTTTGTATTTAGCATTTATATGGTGCCGGTTGTTATCGATAGATGGCAGTCGTCAGTCTGTGACAGATGCCTTCAGGCAGCCTGAAAAACTTTACAGTTGAAATACACCTCGGGTAATTTTTCCTTGGTCTGGTTGTCCTCGGGATAGGGTAGCGGCAGTCGCTCCATTATATTAACCAGTACAGTAATCTAGAACCATGATGAACAGGGTACCCTAGGCTCTGAAAGCAGCAAGTAAAAATGTCATGGATCGTCGTGGATCAATATTTTTGGCAAAATTTTAATTTTTGCTTCATTGTTTTCTATTCTGAAATCAATATTGACCTTCTAAATGTTTCTTCCAAATATTCATAACATCTATTCTAAGGTAAACTATTTTAAAAACATTCATAGTCTTTAAATCCCCCATTCTTAAAGTCTTTTGTGCAACTTTTTGGAAAAACTGCAAATGCATACTTCAATTGTATGGTGTTGATAAATTTCCTGTGGTTTAAAAGTCCATCACAAAACTCAACAAATCTCTTTAAATGGAGAATTAAAGTTTTTGTTTGTTTTACATTTCTTACTTTTTCAAATATTTATTGGCCTGAAATAGATTTATTTTAGGCCACGGCATAAACATTTTACCCTTTCAGTTCCTACTCGATTTGTTTTCTCACAACAGACTATGATATTGATAGCTGTTTCTATTCAAGAGTTACAAATAATACTTCTGTAATATTTATTGTATTCAAATGATTTGAGATATTTTTAATCAACTAGGGCAAAGCCAAAAGAAAGGATTGAAGTCTTTGATTGTATTTACATCATGTTCCACTGTAGCGCCTGTTACTAAACCGATTTCAAATAAATCAAGTTTGAATTGATTCATGTTATAGTCCGGTTGATACTTATTGTAGGTCAGGTAGAGCAGCTTGTAACTTGTTATTAAAAAAAACAGAAAGTAATTATAGTACCTATACTATCATATGACATGTAATTTACAATTAATTCTAAATACTTTAAGTATAAGTCATTTTAATACTTTACTTCGACTAACTTACTACTAACGCCATCTATGGATGGTTTCTTAGAACAAATTCTAGAATGGTTCACCAGTAGTCGCGTTTTAGTTTCTAAACTTTTGATCCTGTATTAGTTACGTAGCAAACAATTTTAGACTTCTCTATATTATGTTTCGATGCTTCTTTGCTAGATATAGGTTTCGTTCCCACTGTCGGACGCCCACCTTGACTCATCTAACTATTGGAAAGTGTAAACTTTTTTTTACCCGACTGCGCCAGAGTAACCTACCCAGGGTTATGTTTTTGGACAGTATATATGTATGTTTGTCTGTATATAAGTGAGAGTGACACTGAGTACATGAAACAAGAAATGGCGGAATTTTTGGGTTTTTCCTACCGCCTAACAGTTGATTCTTTAATTTTTTAGTTTTTTTTTATGTGGTGACTGGCATGCGCGTGAGCTGCACCCGGTACTGCACAGTACTTGGATATTGCAACATTACTTTATTTTTATAAAATAAAAGATTTTTTTTAAACATGCGCGGAAATATTGTCATTACTTTTGAATAAAGAACACGCGAAGTAACATATTTACGTAGACTGAAAATCAAATTCACTTCCCGGCGCGTTCTTTGAATTTGGAACGAAGAGCGCGCCGGCAATGTTGTATGAAACGGTGTGCTGTTTGAATTTAGAACTCTTTTATCTATCGTACACAATGCGTTCTCGTGACTGTATAGCCACAGATGCGTTTACCTTTCGGCACAAACTGTAAAATAAATTAAATTTATTATGTAAAAGGCCCTTTTTTATTTCCTTGCATTTTTTTAAGAAAAGCACTATATATCTACGCTTCGGCCGAAATGGCAATTGCCTATTTCGCTGCCTTTGCAATAATGTACTATTCTTAAATAAACGTAGCCTAAGTTACTCCTTATTACATCAGCTACCTGCCAATAAAAGTCCCATTAAAATCGGGTCAGCCGTTTCAGAGATTAGCCGGAACAAACAGACAAAAATTGTAAAAAAAAATATTTTGGTGCATGTACCGTATATATATTCATATGCATGTAGTAAAAAACGGTTATTTCAATATTACAAACAGACACTCCAATTTTATTTATATGTATAGATTACATAGAAAGGCAGTCGAATGTTATCTTGGTAAAACATCTTTTTTTACATTACATTTATCGTCTTTTAATTTATTTAACACTTCTGTGCACAAAGTACAATAAATATGTGTAAAGTAAAATGTAATTAAATGTATTTTTATAACCTAATTTCTGCTAACTATTAAGTTTTAATATGATTGATGTTTTTTTGGCATCAATGCCCAATCTTATGCTAATCTATTTCCAGGCATTTCGTTTTTACTATAAAACTAACTTTACTATGGATCCTAATTGAAAGTAAGTCCTTTATCCTTTCACACAAAAATATATTTTTAAATCGTTTCAGAAATAACGAAGTTATGCGATAACAAACGTAAAACAAATAAAAACAAAATACGAGTACATTCACTCGAATTGAGAACCTCCTCCCGTTTTAGATATTGGAAGTCGTATTTCGAGATGTAAGAGGAGGTATAATTATGAAATAGGTACAAGTGTGCTAAGTTGGTCATTACTGACGATGCGGTATGTCGAGGAAAACACACATATATTATTAACTTTTTATTATTAACACAATAAATCTAAGCACTCAAGCGATATGAAAACGTTTCTTCATATTAACTTTAGTTTGTACACTGTGAACACTATTGGGCTTGTGTGTATTGGTATGTATATCCAAATAGTTCTTGATTCCACAATTTTAAAATTTCGTCCCTATTCCCTCTTTTGAAGGTTTACGCCTGAATTAGTACCTTTATCTGGCGGAGTCAAATTTACATATTCTTCCATAAATGAATGACTTTGTTGTTAATAATAAATTTTTTAACACATTTGCTCATAAAGTGTCTTTTATTTCATTTTAATTAGGCCATTAATGGGGGTTGTAAACAACACGTTGTTTATATTATAAACGCACTTGTAAAGTAATAGTTTCCATGGTTACGGTATTTTTTTTTTAAATGTACGTTATAGCCGTATTAGAGACAAATATTAATTTGTGTTAAAAAAATAAGAAGGGACTTGTATCCATGGCCGTAAAACCCATTGCAAAAACAAAAAAATAAAAGCGTTAACCAAATAATCCATACTTCCATATCCATACTAATATTATAAATTCAAAAGTCTGTCTGTCTGTATGCTACGCTTTCACGGCCAAACCGCTGAACAGAATTTGATGAAATTTGGTATGAATATAGTTGAAGACCCGAGGTCAAACATAGGGTACTTTATGACGCAGGCGGAGCTGCGGGAAACAGCTAGTTGTTAATAAAACTTTTGTTTAGATTTTTCATGTAAATAGTGATAATTAATACCAGATAATAAGAGCTGGTAATTACCATGTTCAAAGAATATGCATTGCCATACAATATGGCAAAACTGCCAGTCTCCTTGTTACACTACCGCAAGGCGCTACGTTAACGGGACTGGTTACTTTGAAAAATAGGACTTTTTTTGTTTTATATCTTAGCTAGTTTTTGTTCGTTTATTTTTAATTGATTATATAATATATTATTTTATTTATAACTATTATAATTATTTAATTAAACATTATTAGAAGTTATAACAGTATAAGAGAAGCCACCACCAGATGGTCAGATGAACTGTCAAAAGTCGCAGGCCGCTTCCAACCTGTCGTTTTGGAAATCATTGGGCTCTCCCAATGATTTTCAGGCCAGAACATAGGGCATTAAGAGACGTATTATGTTCAGCTGTGGATCGACAGCGGCTGAAATGATGATAATAAGTGAAGCTACCAACCAAGAAGTAACTCATAATCGGAATCAGAATCTGTGTTGTTGCAGAGCGTGGCGGGGGCGGGCGTGTTCGAGCTGCAGATCTTGGAGTTCAGCAACTACCGGCTGGAGCGCGCGGCGGGCGGCTGCTGCGGCGGCGCGGACGCTGCGGCCCCGCGCTGCCAGGCGCCCTGCCGCACTAGATTCGAATTGTGTCTCAAGGTATGTAAAATTATAAATAAATTTATATTTCTAAAAACAAAATAGTAGTCATTCGCCACTAACATAGACGTCGTAATTATTTCACTATATTAATTAAGCCAGATTGAAAATAGTCGTAGGGCCGACATCGGCAACACTCAAGGAGTGTCACTTGCGCGTTCACTCAAACAACTTCGTAGGCAAACGACATACGGCCTGCCATCTAAAAGGTCAAAGTTGTCTAGAGATACCTGCATCTTCGAAAGTGTCACGTCTGCATTGCCGTCCGTTAAACAATTTAGTATGCAACTATGCATACGGCCCGCCTAATGGTGAGATTTCACAGTAGTCTATAGACACCTGCAAACCTGGAGTATCACATGCGCACTGCTAACCCCCAAGCATTTTAGTAGGAAAACAGGCATACGGCCTGCCCGATGGATAGAGGTCTACTAAGAGGGGTACACCTAGTTTTAGCAGAAATGATTCTGGCTAAAATTAAGTCTAGCCGAAGATAACAGGCTACACTTAAGGGTAGACATCAGGGGTTGGCTAAACTTAGTGTAGCCGCACTTCGGTCATTAGCTGTAACATTTACACTAAAATATAACAGATTTCGAGAACGACCACAAAATTGGTTACAAATAAAGTGGTAGCGTCGTGAAGACATTGCTATCTCTTTTGTACGCACGAAACCAAGGGTGGCAATGACGTCATTTCACCCTATTTGCGTCAATTTCTTGTTCTTGACAGTTTTCCCTTTCACCGAATTTCGAAGGCTTACAATTTATTTATTTTGAACTGAATAAACAATTAAGTACCAGGCAAAGGCTGGACGCAGGCCCCTTACAACCGGTCATTTTAAGAGGCCTATGTCCAGCAGTGGACTGACTGCGGTTGAAATGATAATCATGATACTGAACTGAATAGAAAACTTTAAAATAAACTTTCTTTTATCGGTTTTTGTACTAAAATTTTCTTAAGAATAATTAAAAATTATACCCTCTTGTTAATCCTTAAACTACAAAGTCCATTGACCCCGCCACCCTTGTAGATTAACTTCACGACTTCAATATATCTTCAAGTTGGTCCCAGTAAAAGAATATAAAACGTTTGTTTGTTTTTTGAACAAAAATTTATTATTTGTATACTTGGACGACATGATCAGCCAGGTAATTTTCCAGATGTGGGCAATAAAGATAAATTGTAATTGAAGTTATTTTTATTTCATAATTAAAATTACAAAGTAGTAAACTGAAAGTGTACGCTTTTGAACATAAAAACAATTTTCAAAACGGCTTAAGACCGACGATGTTATCAGAAGACAAATATGAAAGAAACATCAAAACCTCCGTTTTTAAAAGTCGTTTAAAAACAAATAAATATATTTTTTCACCAAATGTATTTTAAGATTTCCTATATACATTCTAAATATCAGCAAAATCCAACCAACGGTTTTAGAATTGTTAAGAAATATTTGTTTTTACTTTAGTGTAAATATCTCAAAAACTACTAAACGGATTTTGATGTCAAACGAAAATTTCATCAAAACTACTACTACTACTCGAACTAACGGTTCGAGAGTTATCGCGGAACAGACATAATTTGGATATAAACATACAAACAAACAATGTTTTTTTCACCCAACTTGATGACAAATGTACAGTGCTCTACTATAGTATCCTACGATGTTTTTAGTCAGTTGAGCCACAGTGCCGTTAGATAGAGCTAAGTGAAATTACTACCACTACCTGCTAGATGGATAAATGAATTCCTAAACTTTTACAGTAAGAAATCTGAAACTGGTAGGTACCGATTTCAAAGCTCTTCGCCGCAAAACTCAACAATATATCTTGTTTTCCCCTATTTTAGTTCACAAGAATTAGTGAGACTTGCATGCAATGTTTTCTCCAAATATAATTGAAATCCATTCATAAAAATAACGATACACGCTTACCGTAAAAAACTGACGACAAAAAAAAATCATTGGCAACTCTTTGATAGCACTCTCCATACTTGGTCTTTTATTAACAAGCCTAGTCACAACATAACATTTTAGTTAATTGTGCAGGAGTACCAGTCAGCGGCGGCGCCGGGCGCGTGCTCGTTCGGGCGCGCGGCGTCGCCCGTGCTCGGCACCGACTCCTTCACGCTCGCAGAGCCGCTCTACACGCTCGCATTGCCATTTTCATTTCGTTGGACGGTAAGTAAGAATAAGATTTTTTTAGAAATCAAAAATGCACATAAAATTGCATTGTTACATTGCGTTATAAGTCGTAAATCGGTAAGTTCTTAAAAATTGTTTCTTATGTGTACGAAGATATTATCATCATCAATTCTAGCCTTTTCCCATTTCAATTGGGGTTGGCTATATATAAAAACCAAATATCATAACTTGATGAGATGTTTAGCTTTAATTGTTAGAAATGTTCACATGTTGGCTAGCGTTCTGGCAAAATAAGGATTCGTGAACTTTTGTGGATATCGAGTTAAGGCAATATTTATTCTCCTTGCCTTTTTCCTATACGGAGTCGGCACCATTTTCTCGCCATTTTTGTCGATGTTGCGTCATTTCTGGGCTAATGCCCAACGTCGTCATATCATTGGAAACGACTCGTGGTAAGTGAGCGTTATCTTCCGCTTGTGCTCTATTGTATGGCCATTGCCTTGCGGGTCATATATATTATGGTCCTCACTGGAACGCATCACATGTTCATACCAACGGAAGTGGTTCTCTCTGTTTTTTGATGTTTATATTTTTTTGCTCGGATGTTTGGATGATCGAACTATATTCAATGAGAACGATGCATTACTCCACTCTTAATTTCGTCGATTAATATCTTACATGTATTACATTATAGATCCCCATTTCTAGTTATTCATTTTTGTACTAACCTGACACGATTGACATCATCACGACATGAATTCTGAAACTTAAAACTTTTTTTTATCATTTCAGAGATCATTCACGTTAATTCTTCAAGCATACGACGATTACAACTACACTGACCCTGGTAAGTTAATCTTTTTATTTGCAAATCCAGTATAAGAAGACAATGTTTCTGAAAGACATGAAAATTCTAATTGTTGCAAACGGAAATCCGGAGTCTCCTTGATGATATTGTAAGAGCATGCATGAAAATTTTTGCAAAAAAAATAATATCATATCTCAATTTTACTTTAATTAGTCTTCCTATCAGCAATAGCTAAAGAATTGATATTCTCTGCAGAGGCCGGTTTGATCGAGGAGGCGTGGTGGTCGGGCATCGTGGAGCCGGGCGCGGAGTGGCACGCGTTGCGGCACCCGGGGCCCGCCGCCGCCGTGGCCTACCGAGTGCGCGTGCTCTGTCAGGAGAACTACTACAACACCACCTGCACCACCTTCTGCCGCCCGAGAGACGACAAGTTTGGACACTACTCCTGCACCGGCGACGGGGACAAACAATGCCTGCCTGGGTGGCAGGGCGACAACTGCGAGAAACGTTAGTTCTATTTTACTTTAAAAAACTCAGAACTGCTCTGAAAAATACCACGGTCTGGACCCTCTTCTAAAGTCCATAAAAAAAAAGCAAATGGACCATTAACATATAATATAATGATATTTTTATAAAACAAATTGTTCTAGCCGTGTGCAAGGAAGGCTGCCACCCGACTCACGGCCGCTGCGATCGCCCAGGGGATTGCGAGTGAGTACCTAAAAATATAAAATCTTTGTTGATTACAAATTTCACAAGAGAAAATACAAGAAAAGTTACCTCTTAAATTACTATTTAGAGAGAAGAATATACGAAATATATATGGGATAAGGCTAAGATTGATTCATATTAATTCGCCTATATCGTGTTATATAGGATGTTAAAGAATGACTGTCGAAAGCTTATATGTTTCTCTGTTTCTACTAATGGTTGACTGCGAGAGAATGCTTTTAGCATTAAGTCCGCAAATTGTAAAAGGTTTTTTTACTTGTGGTTACTACAAAGATTTATAAATAAATATAAGTTCTTAGAGTATTTCGATTTGGTTAAGAGTGTTTCTTGGTGTTCACCAGCTGCCGACCGGGCTGGCGAGGCGAGCTGTGTGCGCAGTGCCAGCCGTACCCGGGCTGCAAGCACGGCTACTGCAACGGCTCCTCCTGGGACTGCACCTGCGATACCAACTGGGGCGGCATCCTCTGCGACCAAGGTACCTACATATTACTCAATATATAGTTTCGCTATATATTTCATACCTGTTTCAAGCGGCGCCCAATTTCTTTTTGACACATTTATGATGTGTCCACTACACACAGTCTGATGATACTGCTACATAATTTTACGTCAAAGAATTTTGAAATTTCTCTTTTTGTACTATATTTTTTTCGTCCACATTCGCTCACTAAAGGAAGCAAACAATAAGATTCTGTGCTACGCCGTTTCTGACTAATTACTCGACATGTAGCTCCTCAATGTAGTATTTCTTTTTTTTTCATTTACATCAATCCGTTTAGATCTAAACTACTGCGGCACTCACGAGCCTTGCCAGCACGGGGGCACCTGCGAGAACACCGCGCCCGACCAGTACCTGTGCACGTGCGCCGAGGGCTTCTCCGGCGTGGACTGCGAGCGCGTCGACAACCCGTGCGCGCCACAACCGTGCGCGCACGGCGTCTGCTCGCTCACGACGGCGCCGCGCGGCTTCACGTGTGCCTGCGAGCCGGGCTGGGGCGGCCCGCTGTGCGACGCCGACCTCGACGACTGCCTCAGCGCGCCCTGTCACAACGGCGCCACGTGCCGCGACAGACTCAACCACTTTGTGTGCGAATGCGCGCGCGGATGGACGGGATCCACTTGCCAAGAAGGTAGGAACGAACTTCTTATTCTCAAACAATGAGATGTCTCATTTCTACAGATAAAAAGATGTGGTGATATAAAAACTTTTCATTAACAGATGTAGACGAATGTGCGGAGAAAGGAGCGAGGGAAGGCTCGTTCGGTCCGTGCGTGAACGCGGCGGCGTGCAACAACACGCTGGGCGCGTACGCGTGCACGTGCCTTGCGGGCTGGACAGGCCGCGACTGCGAGACCAACGTGGACGACTGCGCCGACCAGTGCCTCAACGGCGCCACCTGCATCGACCTGGTAGACGACTTCCACTGCGCGTGCGCTGCGGGGTTCGCGGGGCGCACGTGCGCGCTCGACATCGACGAGTGCGCGCCGCGGCCGTGCCGGAACGGCGGCGAGTGCGTCGACCTGCGCGACGCCTACCGCTGCATCTGCCCCGTCGGCTACTCCGGCACCAACTGCGAGGTACATACGACCTGTTTCTGTTGTATGGTTATCCGATGATTCTTTGTATGTCACTGTTGCACTCATGCTAGCGATCCAACAAATAAAACTTTACTAATATACTATTAATAACAATTTATTGGAGGGATACGTGCGATACAAATTATTTTCCTGCAGATTCGTGGTCCCACAACGGTGACACACCACGGGGGACCACGGGTAATTATTATTTTATGTTTTCTGATAGGCCCACCGACTCACGTTATGGGCCCATTAGCTATAAAGAGTGGGTCCACGACTAAATTTACGTTTCGATAGGTTCAATTTTTTTTTACTTTCATTACACGTAGACACGTTTTTGGAAGCTTTATGAATATTATTCTAATGTAATATATTCTAACCTCATTCAGGTTTCGGATATTTCGCACTAACTCTACTAACACCACCTCTGCTTTTAGCTGCCTTCCTGTGTTGGACGGTACTGTCGGGTAAGATTCTTTCCTTGCTTTTTATTCTTACTTCAGCAATCACTAATTTTCATTCCAATCACGCTTATTCCTTTTTAATTTATTACTTTAAGCTTTTAACTCTCTTCTCAGCAAGCAACCACCTTGACGTGGAGTAAAACATTTCTTAATAAAAACATAATGGCCTGTACAGGACGACCGAGACCACTGCGCGGGCTCGCCGTGCGCGAACGGCGCCGCTTGCTACACGGCGCAGAGCGACTACTACTGCCACTGCGCGCCCGGCTGGACCGGTCAGAACTGCACGCAGCGACAGCCCAGCCAAGCCGCGCCGACCAGTGAGTCACTCGTATTTACCCTTCCAGTTTTATGGTGCAGTGGTTTTGCCGATTACTTTCCGATTTGAACTTGAAGAAAAACTTTTGATACTTAACAATAAAGAACGTAATTTACTACTGCGACGGTTCATCAGCTACAAATGTAGTTACTTTCTCCATCTGGATTTTCCATTTCTTCTCGCAAGTAAGAACTTATTTAGATTTTTTGATAACTACGCATATCTGAGGTGACCAACTGAAGTTCCGGAGTACTACCCGACCAGATATTTAATACTTTCTTATAAATAGTAAATAATATTATTATCTTCATCTTCAGGAGGCGACGACTGCGCACTGAACGGTTGCGGTCCCGGCGGCAGCTGTCTCGGCGGACGCTGCGTGTGCCGACCCGGCTGGGGCGGACATGCCTGCGATACTGGTTAGCAATTCCCATACTTCTTACAAACCTTTAGTCTAGTCTTCTGACTTATAGTAATGTTGATGAAGGATTCTTTGCACACATTTTTAACAGTATCTTTTGATTTCAGAAACTGATGAATGTGCCACGAATCCTTGTCGCAACAATGGAACCTGTATTGATGGCACGGGGGACTTCACGTGTGTGTGTCGCGACGGGTGGACGGGTTAGTAGTAGTATGCATTGTGACCTGTGAAATAACTATACTTACATTTCAATGTGTGTTTTATTTTTATCTTGATTCGAAACTGGCACCTAGTAAATTAACTTTGTTAATTAAAATCAGTGACACTGAAATTAGATATAGTCAAGATGAATCTTAGCTTCTAAAATATTATCCATTACACCTTCAGGTAAAACATGTACCATACGAGAGGAACCTATCGCGAGATGTTCTGAAGGCTCGTGCGCCAATGGAGGCACGTGCGTTCGCTCGGGAGAAGGTTGGAGATGCGCGTGCGCCACCGGCTGGGCGGGCGCGGCGTGTGAAATGCCCGTGTGTGCCTGTGGAGCCGCCGGCGTGTGCGTGGGCGCCACGTGCGTGTGCCGCGAGGGCTGGACGGGCGCGCGCTGCGACCGCGCACTCGACGCCTGCGCCTCCACGCCCTGCCGCAACAACGCGCGCTGCGTCGGCGGCGTCGACTGGTGGGCGTGCGAGTGCGCGCCCGGCTGGAGCGGGGAGGACTGCGGCACTCCGGCGCGCATGGACCCCGCGTGCGAGCCCGCCTGCCCGCCTCCCGCCGTGTGTGCGCGCGACAGAGATGCCGGCGCGCGCTGCGTGTGCCCCGCGCCACCAGACCGCACCGCGAGACGGTGCCTCGAACGTAAGTCATCTTTTTCTATTTATCATGTCATCATTTTAAATCTAAGTATTTATTTTTGAGATAAAAATGGATTCTTCATCATTTAATGTGATGATTGAAGCAATCTTCAAAAGTAAAATGATAAACTTGATAACTAACTATATTTTGAACCACACACGACAATTTGCAACAAAGAAAAAAGATGATTTATGATAATCAGTAACACGGCGGCGCTCTTGATGACCGATCGCGAACTGAATATGAAATGCAATGAATTTATGTGAATGACGTGAAAATGCAGACTTTGTACGATTATTAACTCGTACATCTTCCCGGGCGGGAGAAATGAGGTTAGTCGAGGATGAGGCATGTGGTGGCCTTATATAAACAAGGTGATAAACAATTTTTTCTATGTCTAACATGTATATGAATGACGTGTTATATTTGATGACTTTGATTTACAAGATGATGATAAAACAATATTTAGTTTGGTATGTTTAACCTAATTGAATAGTCTGAATAGTTTTATATGTCATTGATTACAAGTTAGAAATAGGAAATACGGAACGTAACACAGGAGAAGTGTTTTTGTTTTGTTTTAGCACTCGCGCACTTTGATTTGAAATCTCATTTAATTCACTACACTGATTACACAGAACACTAGTACTGGTGGCGGCGGTCGGACGGAGACCCCCAGTCTCCTCCGAGGCTGCCACAGTGGACGCTCTGTGCCCACTCCAGCATCGCCTCCACACGAAAACTGCGAAGCCTGTTGTTGTCACCGCGAACAACACGTATATCGCGGCGTAGTGATGAATATCATGATAGGAGACACTCGATGTTAACGGAGTTTCTTGTTTCATCGCTTCTAATTGTCTCTCGATCTTGGTTAATTGTAGTTCATCGAAAGAGTTATTGGAGATATAGTTCGGTAAAGATATTTCGGGTAACGAAATGTTGATATAATGATTGATTGGGGAAATCTCTGGTGACCTGATATTAGAGCTGATATTGATTTTACTGTCGTCTTGTCTGTGAGAGTATACCAGGTAGTCAGCTGATTTGATAATGCAACCTTGATCTACAGTAAATAAACCGGAGTCGTTCATTGTCACGGCGGTAACTTGATCTCCGCATAGCAACTTCAGTCGGCACCGGTCACAGCATGAATAAAAATATGAATTTATATTATTTAATTCCGTCCATTTGTTGTAACAGGTTCTTGTTATTGTTTCGCACTGATTAGAATACGGTAACCGCTTGCAAAAGTTCTGATCTTCTTTGAGATGATAAATAGGAGTTCTAAGACGGCATAAGAGTAGGTTGGGATCTCTTCTTAGACAGGAGTCCAATTCTCTTTCCGTCAATGGTACAAATGCATCCTTTTTTAAGTTGATTGCAGTGTAGTCCGCAATAGGTGTTATAAACGTTTCCTGTGTGTTGTTTAATACATAAGGTATGGGTATGAGTTTAAGGACTTCAAACTCATCTCTGCTTGCTAAGGGGATCTTGACTTCAAATATGATGTAGCGTGTTGTTATTCTAGCGCGAACTTCCAGCAAATTGTATATTCCGGGGAACACGTAGTTATCAATTGGTAGTGAAAGATCTTTCGGAAGTTGTCCTGCGATGATATTTAATTCTTGCCTTAATTGTTCCGGAGTTAGTATATGTAGGTTAAATTTACCGTTGTAAATATTCGTGATTGTATTAAGTAAGGTTTGTTGTACATTTTGTAAACTATTTAATATATTGTTAGCCATAATAGTTGTGCTTAGAAATTCCGTGCTGATTGATATGTTTTGTAGACTAGCCTTTAACTGTATCACGGCGTCGTCGATGGCTTGTATTTTTTCGTTGATAACTTTATGATGATTGTCCATTATGTGTTCTATCCGTTTTAGGGAGTTGAATTCCGCTTCAATAACAGAAGTTTGATTCTTCCAGAGTGCGGCAAGATGTTGTTGGTTTTTCCTGATAAGACTGATGTCTTCTTGGTATTTGTCTGCGAAATGCTGATCCAAGACTCCAAACAGACTATTTGCGAGGTAGCCGACACCATCGATAAGGCCGCGCTTGTGCCGCGGGCGGTTGTCGGATTCCTGGTGCTGTAATATGTTATTATAATATTGTAATTCCGTGAGTTCGTGTCTCGTCTGCAATACGATACCATCACAGTGCGATTGTTCTTTGATGTTCTTGCATAATTTATCTAAATAACCGATGTACTTATTTAATGCGTTAGTTCCTTGTTGGTATGGCAACATATCGTAGTAGACAACGAGGCGCCAGTCATCTCGTATTAAATGCATGTCTGTTATAGTGTCAAAGTATATACTACGGTTGCGTAAAGGGGTTAGGTTGTATGTTCCTTGAATAGTAGGTATGATTGTCATGAAGAAAAATAGTAATGATGTCACGAGGGAAGTAAGACAATATCCTCTTTTTCTCTTCCTTTTAGGAACTGGTTCCTGTTCACGTGATAGTTCTCGACTATCGGGTATGTCTTGACTTTGTTGAATTTGATTACTGTCTTGCTCTTGATTGGCAGGTAATATTGAGAGTTTTACTATGGGACGCTGTATAAAGCCATTTTTTGTTTTGAGTGTGACGACTCGGACGTAGCCGTCGCTTCCCGGGTGAAGTTGTACCACGCGGCCTAAGGCCCATTTGCCTGGTGGAAGATTGTCGTCTCTGATGATGACTATGTCATTTATTTGGATGTTACGTTGCGGTTTCCTCCATTTACTCCTTGCTGCTAGTTGAGTGAGATACTCGTTACGCCACCTATCCCAGATGTCTTTGAATATTTTATGAGTTAGATGCCATCTTGTTCTCATGTCCTTTTCCGTTTCGTAGATGTTTAAGGAGGGTCCGCTACCCAAGAAATGAGATGGTGTTATAATGTCCAAATCGTTGGGATCTTCGGTCATTGGGCAAAGGGGTCGTGAATTTAGACACGCTTCAAGTTGACAAAGAAGAGTGGTGTATTCTTCAAAGGTAAGCTTTTGTTCGCCAACCACGCGCTTTAAATGATATTTTAGGCTTTTTACAGATGACTCCCAAAGGCCTCCAGCTGAGGGCCAGCTCGCAGCGTTGTAATGCCAGGTAATCCCCATAGATGTTATTTCTGACTTATGTCAGATAAAATAAAATTAAAAATATAAAAGTAAATTTTCAATCAAGAGTTTATACTCTTGATTGAAAATTTTTTGCAACTCGTTGAACTCTTGCTGTAGTATACGATTTGCTCCTATGAAATTAGTACCCTGGTCACTATAAATGTGACCGGGGACGCCCCTCCTTGCTGCCATCCGCCGTAAGGCAGCTAAGAATGCAGATGTTGTGAGATCAGACACGATTTCCAAGTGGACGGCTTTTGTCGACATGCACACAAAGACAGCCACATATCCTTTGGTGGTCTTGATACCACGGCCCTTATTTGCCTTGACTAGGACGTGCCCGGTGTAGTCAACTCCAACATGAAAGAACGGTCGTAATGCGTTTATTCGTGCCGGCGGAAGATCTCCCATGATTTGATATTGCAGATCGGGGCTATGCCGTCTGCACTTGATACAGAGGCGAAGGCGTTTCTTGGTGGCTCTTATGCCTCCTATTAACCAATATTTACGTCTCATGATAGCGGTAGTTAGCCGGGGTCCGCCATGGTAACAGAGCTCATGGGCTTCGTCTATGATGAGGTCGGCTAACTTCGTATTGTTAGGTATGATAGCGGGATGTTTCATCTCGATATCAATGTTGGCATGTTTTAGTCTGCCGCCGACTCGCAAAATTCCTTGCTCGTCTATGACAGGATACAAATCGTAGATTTTACTCTTGCTATTAACAATCTTGCTTGATCTTAATGCTTCTATTTCTTCCCAAAAATATTCTTGCTGTACATGCTTAATAATTCTTGCTTTTGCTTTGTTTATTTCTTGAATAGTTAGATAGCTTAGTTTATTTTTTCTGTTTATAAACCGCTTTATCCATGCTAATATTTTTATGATTTTAGGTAACGAACTGTATCTTGATAGGAGCTCGCTCTCTATGTTGCTTTCACTTGATAATTTTGATGCATGATAACTTTTCTTGGATTTTCTAGTTTCTTGCTCTGTTATGTAATCTGATATTTTACCTACTTCGTTAGTTGTAGTTTCTTCGCGTAACCAAGTAGGACCATCCCACCAAAGTGTATGTTCTTTTAGTTGGGAAGGGGTGAGTCCTCGACTGGCACAGTCTGCTGGGTTGTCCTTAGATTGCACATATCGCCAGCAGATTGATGGCATGTTCTCCGTTACTTGTTTCACCCTATTGGCTACAAATGGCTTCCATCTGTCTGCTTCTCCTTGTAGCCAGCCTAAAACTGCCATTGAGTCTGTCCATCCGAAGACCTTTTTGTCGTATTTATGAAGACATGCGGTAATTTTCGCCATTAACTTGGATAATAACAGCGCTCCGCACAACTCTAAACGTGGTAAAGATATGTTTTTTTTGAGAGGAACTAGTTTTGATTTTGCCGCAACCAATACGATGGATACTGTTTTGCCGCGAGTTATCTTGCAGTATACGACACAAGCGTATGCGTTCGTGCTTGCGTCGCAGAAACCGTGAAGCTCAATTGTGTCTGTTTCGTTTGTTCCTAACCATCTTGGTATTTTGTAATCGTTTATTAATTTTAAATCCGATTTGATTTTGATCCATTCCTGATATATTGCGTCCGGAACGGGGTCGTCCCACTTTAATTGTGTTTTCCAAATATCTTGAAATATTAATTTTAATTTAGTTGTAATAGGAGCTTCCCAGCCTAATGGATCGTAGTTTTTGGCGATATCAGATAATAGTGTTCTTTTGGTTGGACGAGATTGTGATGAATCAAGATTTGATTGAAAAGTGAAGTAATCTAATTGAGGATTCCAGCTTATCCCTAGCATTTTTGCTGATTCTGCATGTTTGAAATTAAAGTTTCCCTGATTACTTGGGTCAACGCTAACATCTTGTAGTAGCTCGGGCGAGTTGGATTTCCATTTACGAAGATTGAAGCCTCCAGACTTCAGTAGATTGATCATGTCTTTTTGTAACTCTTTTCCTGAGTTGATTGAGTGAGCCCCATAAACAAGGTCATCCATGTAAAAGGATTCCTCGAGCACTTTAGGAGCCTCACTGTTCTTATAGTTTGATTTTTCGTCTTGTGCTAGTTGTTTAAGCGTTTGCATAGCGAGAAAAGGAGCGGCCTTGGTGCCGTAGGTAACCGTCGCCAGCTGATAAACCTGTAAACCTTCTGATTGATTGTCACGCCATATAATCTGTTGTAGTTTTTGATCTTCTGAATTAAGCCAAATTTGTCTAAACATCATTTCAATGTCACTTGTAAAAGCATACTTGAATTGTCTCCATTTTATTATGAGACTTTGCAAATCTTGTTGAAGGTTAGGACCCTTACACATCAAATCATTAAGGCTGTAACCACTTGATGTTTTTGTTGATGCATTGTAGACGACCCTTAATTTTGTTGAAGTCGAATTCGGCCTTGTGACTGCATGATGAGGTAGGTAACATTGCGGTGCATTTGATTTTATTGCAGGCGTCATATGTCCGAGTTCTAAGTATTGTGTAAGGAATAGTTTATACCGTAGTATAATAGTATATCCGGATGCTTGTTTAAGTTTTTTTCTAATTTGTAAAATTGTGCAATAGCCTTTCCTTTGGATAATCCTGCCAGATTGGCTTGATAATTTTGTTTTCTCTTGGTTGTTTCTTGATAAAATTCGAGGCATCGTTGATCTTCGGATGACATCTCGGATGATTCTGTTATATCTTCTAATTCCCAATACTTAGAGACTTCCTTGATGTTGTGGATGACGACATTACACTGTAGTGTTTGAATATTGCCACTCAATATCCACCCTAATCGTGTTTGTTGTGCGGTGGTTAATGTTGAAGGTTCCCTACATATTCCGTCGAGTAATATGATAGAGTATACGTCGGCCCCTAGTAACATGTCTATGGGACGACTTATGTTGAAATCGGGATCTGCTAATTTAATTTGACTTAGGTATGGCCAATCTGGCTTAGAAAATGAGTTTGAGGGCAAGTGATTTATCAAATGATCCATGATGAGGGCGTCTGTTACAAAGGAGTAGTCGCTAACGGCAGAAAAACATTTTATTGTCATCATACCTTTCAAATTACATTCGTTGTCACCTATGCCTGCTACTACGCCCTTGCAGCTTCTTCGTGGTAAATTTAAGAGCTGCGCGGCCCGATTTGTTAAAAGCGAAGCCTGCGAATCCTGGTCAAGTAAAATTCTCAAAGAATGGTAAGTCCCGTCGGACCCCTGGACCTTGATGATAGCTGTTGGTAAAAGAACTTCAGTCGGTTCCCTTGGAAGAGACACATGTGAACTACTCTTTACTAATTTGCCTGAGTTTGCATTCGAGTTGCCGGCACCTTCGCTTACCCGCGCGGTATCGGATGACGAGCGACCGGCTTGCGCAAAGGCACCGTGCAGCAAGCTATTATGTTCCTTATTACATTCACGGCAACGTTTTTCAGACATACATTTCCCTTGATGAGGTTTTAAACAATTGAGACACATATTATGTTTCGTAATAAATTTCCGTTTTTCATATGACGACATTTCTAAAAATTTCTGACAATAATATATCCCGTGATCATTTGTTTTACATAAATTAGGTACATTTGAATGATTTCGAATTATTTGGATAACTCGATTTTGGCGTGCTTATATTTGAACTTGATGTGTACGAATTTTTGACATAGTTGGGTTTTTGATGCTGCTGATTACTTTGTTGCTTGCTGTTCCCTTGATATCTTTGCGAAGAATTATCTTGTTTTCTACGCGCAGTTTCCAATGTTGTGAATTTTGTCTCCAAAAAATCTAAAAACTCTTGTAATATTGGTAACTCCCTTGGTTGTTTTACCGATTCAATATAATCTGTATAAGACTCCATGTCTAATTTTTGAGACAAAATATGTACAATTAAGGGGTCCCATGTACTTATGTCAACCCCGAGGTTTTTGATGGCATTAAGGCTCTCCATAGTAGTATCCAGTATGCGTTTGATGTGAGTTACTGATTGTTGTTGCATAGCTGGTAAATTAAGTAAAGGACTGATATGAGATGTAAAGATTAGTTTCTTGTTATTGTACCGCTGGTTGAGTATGTTCCAGCAGGTACTGTAGTTATCAGACCGTTGAAACGCCTTGAAGTTGCTGCATTGTTTTTTAAGCATTTCTTCGGTCTTGCTGGACGTTCCTGAAGACGTCTTGATGATAGAAGATGTAGAAGCTGAGGGTTGTTGGGACTCAGCCTGTTTACTAATGAATGTTGGAGGTTTCAATAACGGAGTACTGGGCCTGTCTGCTGCGGTAGGTTGATAATTTTGAATGTGTGACCTAATCAATTCGTATCTTTCCCTTACCCGGTAATGTTCGTTTGATGTAAAATAACTATGAGATAAATTACCGAACTCCAATAACTTATGATGATTAGTTTCAAATTCAAGCCAATAATTGTCAAGAATGTCTAAACGACGTTGAAGATATTCTGGTGTTTTGCGTTCAGAAGAGTCTTTTTTAAAGTTGCTGTATGCTTGTTCAAAAGCGTTTGATATTTGTTTTTGATTGGAGAGAATGTCTTCCATGGTAGACATAATTGATGAAGAAAAATAAAAGACCTTACTTGATAGATCTGGTAAGTGGTGATGTGAGCAGATATGCCTCGCTCACTGTACCTGATGATGGAGGCCTTGGTGCCCCCTGTAATCCTTGATAACCGAAAACCTTGATATCCCGGTACTTGATGAACACGTAGAACTTGGTATCCACGTGTTAAAGTGCACTGCTTCCAATAGGTTAGTACGAGGAACCACTGACACGTTTTAAAGTCCAAAATGAAACTTGACACGTGAGGTCCCGCTTTTAGCTCGAAGGACCAATGTTCGGGTTGCCGAAACTATGTTGATGTTAAATGATAAACTTGTTAACTGATAAAACTATATTTTGAACCACACACGACAATTTGCAACAAAGAAAAAAGATGATTTATGATAATGAGTAACACGGCGGCGCTCTTGATGACCGATCGCGAACTGAATATGAAATGCAATGAATTTATGTGAATGACGTGAAAATGCTGACTTTGTACGATTGTTAACTCGTACAGTATAACTCTTGCAAGTTAACATCCTAATTGTTTTGTACAATGTCCATTACTTATTACCATTTTCCAGAACTGGCAGGCCTGGGTTCGGGCTGGGAGGGCGTCATGGAGCGGTCGGCACCGGGCGCGTGCGGCGCGGACAACGGCACGTGGTGGTGGGGATGCAACGCGTGCTGGTGCGCGGGCGGAGCGCCGGCCTGCACGCGACTGTGGTGCGGTCTGCCCGACTGCCTCGCGCCTAATGCAATGCCTTGCCGCACTGATGAGGTGAACACTGCTTTCTTTCACAAGTGTTCTCATAATAATTTTCGTGCTGTAAAAAGAACCAAAAATAAGAACTGGACTTGGAAAAAAACTATCAGGAAATGCAATCTGTGCGTAGCGTTAGCCCGTTCAGATCTAACCACAGACAAACTGGAGAAGTAACTCTAAATATAATGATCAAAATATATCGGTCGACAGGTGTGCGTACCGGCAGCGCCAACTCTCTGCCTGCGACCTCCATGTGCTCCGCTGGGCGAGTGCAGGCGCGTGTCGGGACGCCGCGTGGAGCCGCCCGCGCTGCCCGCGCCCGCGCCGTGCTGGCCGGGCTCTCGCGCGCCGCCTCCGCCGGGCTGTGCGCGCGCCGAGCTGCAGCTGGCACGAGAGCGACTGGCACGCGGCGCGCACGTGGAGCGCGCGTGCAGCGCGTTGCGACGTGCCCTCGCCGCCGCGTTGGCCGCGCGCGCTCCTCCCGCTCCACCGCTTGTTCTACTCTGTGATCTCGCCCCGGAAGATGACGATGTTCTGGATCTCGCTATAGTGAGTTTTTAATTTTTCTATGCATAACATTTTAATGTGTTTAGTGGCCTAAGCGTCTGCTTTTCGATCCGGAATTGGAGGTATGGGGTTCGAAACCCACGAAACGTATCCATACTTCCATACTAATCTTATAAATGCGAAAGTCTATCTGTCTGTCTGTCTTTCTGTCTTGTCTGTAGGTCTGTTACGCTTTCACGGCCTAACCGCTGAACGGATTTTAATGAAATTTGGTATGAACGTTAAAATGTTTATAAATTTTCAACCAACTTATAAAATCCAAAAGTAAGGATTGATTCGAGTGAACGATTTTTTTAATGTTTGGAATAACATGCGTGTATGTCATTGCAGTGGGTCGGCGAGGAAGACGGGTCCGAGGACGAGCCGTCGGGCGCGCTGGGGTCCGCGGTGCGCGCGCTCAGCGAGTTGGTGTCGCGGCGGCGGCTGTCGGCGCACGCGCTGCTCGGTGCCGCCCTGCGCCTGCGAGTGCCGCACGTCGACGTCGCGCCGTCCGCGCCCGCCGCGCACTCCGCCGCGCCCGCCGCTCTGCTAGCGATGGGAGCCGCCGTCGCTCTGCTGCTACTGGCTGCAGTGGGAGGCGCCGCGCTGCTAGTGCGCCGACGTCGCGCCGCCGCCGCCGCGGAACGCTCGCGCCGCTGCGACGAGGAGAAGTCCAACAACCTGCAGAACGAGGAGAACCTGCGGCGCTATGCCAACCCGCTGCGCGAGGAGCCGCGCGCGCACTCGCTGTACAAGGCGCAGAACGCGGACGCGCGCAACGCGACGCCGCCGCGCGACAAGGAGCTGACGAAGCGCGCGCTGCCGCTGCCCGCGCCGCCGGCCGCGCCGCCGCCCGCGCCGCGCTCCGCTCCGCCCGAGCGCCTCACGGTGCTCGTGTGACGTCACGCTAGTACTTACTGATCTCCTCCACTGCGCTCTAGTTTCTCGCCGCTATTTATTGTGTTAGAGTGAAGTCGCGTTTGTAAATATGTATTTTTGTAAATAATGTTGAAGAGTGTACTTTTGTATGATTTATAGAATGGTTAATAAAATGAACAAGTGATTATTTTTGTAAAGGTTGTAAAGTTGAATAGATGTGATCGTTGTAATAAAATTTTAAAAATAATTTTGTTTTCATTATTCCTTTAAAAGGATATTTAGATATTTACTGTAGGGGCTATGGGTAACCCCTACATACATTTGATGATAATGATTGCTATGCTTATGGGAAGTATAATAGAAACCACTAAGTCCGATAACCGATATATTGTCCAAAACACACAATACAATAGGTTCACAAAACACTGATGATAACTATTAATTGCTAGTGATAAAAGGATGATGATTTGATGATAATCTGATAGATTGATATTAATTGATAATTGTTGCTAAGAGGACACGCGTGGCACGCATGTTCAACAGCAAGCATTTTATGATGAAATAAGCAGTTTAAAAAAGCAAAGCAAAATCAAATCAACAAGCAAATTACTAAACTTAAATCCTTACCTCGACGAGGATGATATCCTTAGAGTCGGCGGAAGGTTGCGACACGCATCGTTAAAAGAAGATATGAAACATCCCATAATTTTACCAACTGAAAGCAGATTATCAGATCTAATCATAGACTTCACTCACAACGTTCTCACTCTTCACGGTGGAGCAAGAGTGACGTCGGCAGCAATTCGACAAAGGTATTGGATACTTGGAGGAAATCGAGCAGTTAAGAAGCGGTTACGTCATTGTGTCACGTGCCGTAAACACAACCCTCTCAAGCAACAACAACTCATGGGGAACTTACCAGCAGCCAGATGCAATGAATCGACACCCTTTTACAACACGGGGTGCGATTTTACAGGTCATGTATCAATAAAGGCCAACAAGGGCCGTGGCGTAAAAACCACAAAAGGATATATCGCTGTTTTCGTATGCATATCGACTAAACTCATTCATCTGAAACTATTATCAGATTTATCAGCATCTGGGTTTCTCGCAGCATTAAGAAGGATGGCAGCTCGGAGAGGCTGTCCACGCCATATGTACACAGACAACGGAACTAATTTCGTCGGTTCAAGCAAGATTTTAGAGCAGGAGTAAGTATGAACATTATCAAAAAAATTTCACTGACGAACAGTTATTAATTGATATCACGGAAATGCAGATCGAATTTCACTTCAACGCAGCGTCGTGGCCATCGGCTGGTGGCCTCTGGGAGAGCGCTGTGAGAAGCTTGAAATATCACTTAAAAATAATCATCGGAGATCAAAAGCTCACCTACGAGGAGTATTCAACAATTCTAGCACAGTGCGAAGCAATCTTAAACTCAAGGCCGCTGTGCCCTCTGACAGAGGATCCAGAGGATCTTGACTTCCTTACACCATCATCATTCATCAATATCAGCAGCAACCTAAATGTAATGGAAACCGAGTCAGATATGCGCACTCGTTGGTATCTGACACAAAAAATCGTGCAAGACATATGGAAGAAGTGGCGCAATGAATACATCTGTCAACTTACTTCCAGGAGCAAATGGAAAACGGAACAAAGCAATTTTCAGATCGATGATATCGTAACAATCAACGACGCCAACCTACCCCCGGGTAAATGGGCGATGGGACGAGTTACAGAGCTACATCCCGGCAAGGACGGCTTGGTTAGGGTTGTTACTCTAAAAACCAAAAACGGCTACATCAAGCGGCCTATCATCAAATTACCTATCACCATTACCCGTCAGCAAAGATACTGGAAGGCAGCAATCAACAGTACAAGACTCAGTTCAAAAGAGTATCAGAACGAGATCTAAAGTAAAAGGCAGTTTTGTATCTTTGGTGACAACACTACTATTATTTATGAGCATATTAACAACATCGCATTGTTCATTTAACGTTACGAAAATAAACACAAATCAGGCACTCTACTTTGACCGGCTAGCAAGCATGAAGTTAGTTAGAGATGAGTGGAAATTAATAAGCTATTACGACATGGATCCTTACTGGCAGGGTTTACAGGCATGTCAACTATATCTTACATATCTGGACAATTTATGTACAAAAATAAAACACAACAGTCACTGCAAAATTGTATCAATTCAATTAACTCAAGAACTATCAGAACTTAATTACTACAATACAATGTTGTTAAGTCAGCATTCTAGCTCGCGAGCGCAGTCCAGACAGCGTCGGCGGCGCCGCGGTCTTATCGACGGGGTCGGGTACCTAGCCAATAGTCTCTTCGGCGTATTGGATGCTCGATTCGCGGAAAAGTATCAATTAGACATACAACTCGTACGAGACAAACAAAGTCAACAAGTACTTCTTCTTTTGTTGCAATCATTGCCCAATACGTGTGTTATGTGAACATCAAACAGTTTCGAGTCAGTTAACAAGAACAGGAATTATCAGCATTGATTATGGATGTGTCGTAAAAGCAGAAAGTTTTACTGTTTACTCTCATTACAAAGGTCGAAGTTCTTTCACAACGAACCCAGACATAATGACATTAGAAATCGAACCTATAAATCACGTTTTGAATTTATCAATTCCCACTACCGAATTTCAAAATAATACCGATTCGAACAGTTCTTACTATTTACAACAAATACAAAAGCAAATCAAGATTATACAGCAGAACTCAAACCTATCAAGTAAAATATCATATCATGATGTACATCATTATACAGCATTCTACACCGTTCTTGGAGTAGTTATCATTGTTGCCCTGGCGTTCTGGTGGGGAAGAATCCGTAGGAGCAAGCAGCAACGACAGCAACCCAACAAACATCAGGCAGAACGGGGAGTATCAGCAGAGGATGGAGACATCGAAATGCGACCAATGTGTTAGTGATAGTGAAGTGCAATGTGTGTACAGTGAAATAACAAAAGATGTGTGTAAAGTGAATAAGTGTACGACGCCTATTGTTAAAAAGGCCGAATTCAAATAGGGACATTAGCAACTAATTAAAGATCATTGTTACTTCACCATGTAAACATAAACATCCAATAACATCATCTCATCTATCATCCAGCATCTCTCCGCTGCGGCCGGGAGCATGTACGGTGTTACCGTACAAATCGTCAACTCAGCAATTTACGCTATATGCGCACATTACTTATGACCTAATCAGTACACGTACACTTGGCTAGCATCGTGCCACGCGTGTCCTCTTAGCAACAATTATCAATTAATATCAATCTATCAGATTATCATCAAATCATCATCCTTTTATCACTAGCAATTAATAGTTATCATCAGTGTTTTGTGAACCTATTGTATTGTGTGTTTTGGACAATATATCGGTTATCGGACTTAGTGGTTTCTATTACACTTCCCATAAGCATAGCAATCATTATCATCAAATGTATGTAGGGGTTACCCATACATTTACTAAGAAATAAAAAAATAATTTACAAACAAACATAATATATTTCGAGTTGTAATGTACATTATCCAAAAATATAAAATCTACTTACCGACTAACACCATAAAATATAATTATTTTTGTTACAAAATACAAAAATTCATTAAAATATACCTCAACAATAATTAATCAATTTAGAGTTCCAATTCTTAAGCTAATCTAGCATTTTGCCGTTATAGGCACAATAAGAGTATTAAATATAAGTAGCTAAATTCTATAATTTCAAAGATTCGAGTAAATAATTTTATTTTCTTCCGAAGAAGAAGAGAAGGGCCAGTAATCTGCTCGAGCGATACGTACTCGTGTGTATATACTTATAGTGTTCTTTCTTCAAAGGAAATAACACATGTCAAAATTATCCTCGGCGTTATCTAGGGAGTAAGCAATCGCATAGTTCTGTGTTTTACCCGACTACGGCAAAGTGAGTGTTGAATTTAGCCGTCTATCTATGTTTATATTTACTTACGTTCAAATTCTGGAATTTTTCATAGATCATATTATTATTTTCAACCGACTTCCAAAATCCAAAAAGAAGGAGGTTTTTTGTAATTACATTATTGCTATTACGCAATAATGAAACTATTTCCGAGCAATATACAGAAATTATAAAACTTTTATAAATTCATTTAAAAATTTCTATACATATAAAGTCTACAATGGAGGTAGTGTAGAGGTGCATCAGAAGAGCAACTACAACTACAACTATGTATTACTTGAATATAGACAACAATACAAAATACTTCTTGTAATTTGTAATGATTATTTTTTAAATTACTTTATAAGTAGGCATTTTGCTTACACATCGGAATGAAGATTCAAAATGCGTAATTAACAAAAATCGCAAACAGTAATATGCGTATCTAATAAATGCTTTAATTACATATATTAATAAAATAAACTCCGCCGAAATGGAATGACCAACGTCTTGGAGATCTGAGTAGTCAACATTCATTCATTCATTAGTAACGAATGGGTTATATGATCAATCGACCCTGTACAGTTTTTGGAACCGCCTTTTAGCCTCTAACGTGGTTCCTTTAACGACCACCAAATGGCAGCCGGGACCAACGGGTTAAAGCACCTTCAGAAGCACAGAATCATTATTAATATCAGACACAATCAAGTGATTCAAGCCATGTCCTAACTAAACACAACGGAACTAAACATAGTATGGTTCCCGTGGGAATCGAACTCACGAGCTCCGGGTCTAAGGCAAAAACGTTAACCACTCGTACACGGAGGCAGTTACAAGTATGGGTCGTAGCGACGTAGCGTAGCGTAGGCTATTTGTATACCCCAATGATTATTTATTTTATTTCATTTGAGATGAGTACAGACGTGGTATTCGAGTAGGTATGATTATAACGATCGAGATTCACCGACACACCTCCAGAAACCAAACCACCATATCTTAAAGCAATGAGTGAGCAAGCGAGATGGTGCAATACAAGCTGTAAGGCGACATCTCGCTTACTCACTCGTTTCTGCCCTACTTTGAGAGATGTCAGTAAGGCTTAATGCTACTAACGACTAGAGACGGAAATTGAGCCGATATTTATCATAATGTCTAACAATAATTATTATAATAATCTATTTGCTCGCTTATGATTCATGTAACAAGGAACCTGTTAGGGTATAAATTCGTATTATAATCATTTGGCTTTAATCAATTTATTAGTCAACTTGCCAACTTATTTACATTTGTACATGAGCTACTATCAAACTCAATTAGCGACTTCAACGTTAGTGATTATATCATTTCAGTATGGCACAGTGACTTTGTCACATCAATTAAGGCACAATTTTTGGTTCCGAAACTGTCAAGTAATTACGTTTTTTTTTTTATCATGAACTGAAAAATAGTACTTCAGACAAGCATAAAATCGATTTTATAATTGACTTAGTAACCTTTCTGAAATATTCTATTTTCAGCTTGACTATTTTAACGAAACTCTTTTAATCAAGTGTAGCTTCGGAACCCTTCGAGATTTGACTCTAATATTACATTTTTAAAATGGCATCGCGCGACATAACCTCACATTTCAAGGTATAGAAGTACAAAATTAATTCGCACGCATTACAATAACATTAGTATCAGCCGATCAACACAGAGGGCGGCACTGCTGCGCGTAGCTTTTCCACAAAGTTTTTATCGTTAGTTTCGAGATACGTGGCGGCGCGGAGATGTTCCGCCAGCGCCGGCGCCGCCGACAACGCCTCCTCCGACGGCAAGCAGCGCAGCAACACCAATGGCGCCGGTCGGCCGTCGCGCGCACAAGCTGCCAACGCGGCATCGCATTCCGCACGCGCCCACGCCGACCGCGCGAACTGCTCCGACACAACCAACAAAGTGCGACGCGACGCCTCCACAGACGTCTCTATCTGTCTCGGAATCAACTCCCCGACGGCCCAATCTCGATAGTGAATACACAGTTCCCGCGGCTTCTCCGCGCCTTCCAGCGCCGGCACTAGCACTTCGGCGACCCACGCCGCGTCCGGATCCGCGAACGACACGAAACCGTCGTACTTATACGTGTCCCCGTTTGTCGCGGCCGGTAAATTCACTCCCAGTACTCGTAGAGCGGTCTTGATACGTGCGCGCGCTCGCGTGTGCGTGAACGCCATCAGTAGGACCCCGCCCGCGACCGCCACTATAGCGAGCACCGCCAGCAGTGCGACCACGCCCGCGCCCAGCCCGCACTCGGCCGCAGACGGCTTTGTAAAGTCCGAGCACAGCAGATCGTCGAAGTCGATGACGCGATCCTAACAACCATACAAATTAAAGTAGAATACACGTTCATACTGTTTTGTTAAAATTAATGAATTCAAGCGAACTTCAAAGTCTAAACCACTTTGGTTTAATTTTTAGGGTTCCGAACCTCGAAAGGAAAAAACCGAACACTTATAAGATCACTTTGTTGTCCGTCCGTCTGTCTGTCTGTCAAAACTTTTTCTCAGGAACGCGTGGAGGTATCAAGCTGAAATTTATATCAAATACTTGGGTCTACTGTCCCTTGGAGCTGTGAAAAAACACAAACTTCTAAGCCAATGCAATCAAAAGATACAGCCGCTTATGTCGCAAATTTTCGACACTTGCAAGGGATTCAAAACCTACAGGGTACTTCCCGTGAACTCAGAATCTTGAAATTTGGTACGAAAGGAAAAATTGCGAAAACCGTAAATTTTTAATTACATCATATAATAAAAATACTTTTAAACTTACTACCCCTTTCCTCGTGAACGCGATACCTACAGATTTCTACGGAACCCTTTCTTTTTTTATCATGTCGACGACTTCTATGCTTAAATGACATGCGATGGAATGGCACCAGTGAAAATAAATGTATTAGTGGATTAGTTGAATCGAGGTTAATGACACAACGTAAACGTCATTTAATATTATTATAACTAAACACCAATGTCATCCGTAAGTACATCAAATTCACAATTCAAAGCACTAATTAAGCATAGCCTAAAGTGACCTTGTATTACAATGAAATGCCACTGACCTTATTAGCGATGATGGCGTCCACGAGCGCTCGCTTCCCGCAGCGGCAGTCCAGCGGGTTCCCAGCGAGCCGCAGCTTCAGCTCGGACTGCAGCAGATGTGTGTCTCCAGCGGAACTGATGGAGTTGTTGCGGAGGTCCAGCACTTTCAGCAACGGAGGCAGCTCGCTCGCGTCAGGCAGTGACGTCAGACCCGCGCCACACAGCGACAGGTTCGTCACCTACAAATATACATCAGACATTCTTCTGACTTTTACTTAATTTGAATTTATTACTTTTAATTTATTAATTGATTACATTAACTGTTTTGCATGCCAGTGTCTGGTGAAATGTGAGAAACCTGATTTTTTTTTAAATATCTATATGTGTACCACATTTTTAGCAAAATAAATATATTTGTATTTGTAAAAAGAAATAAGCTGTGAATCGGTAGCTAATAAATGTCTGAAATGTTGTTCCTCCTTCGTGAAGGGACTTGGTACATTAAATCTGACACATATGAACCAAATTGGTTGTCTGTAAAGTCGGTTTACGAACGGAAGTTTGACGTGACAACGTCAAACATTACAGTAGTATAATACACATGATCATGCCTCTCTCTCGTTCGTGCCGCGCTCTCGCTTGCGGAACGCGACAATGAGCGTAACAGGACAATGACGTCATCTTTTTCGAGCATGCAGCCCGTAGTATCGCGTTATTAGACGTTGTCACGTCAAAAATACAATAATTATTCAGCAGAGCAGCGCTTCAAGGCAAAAGCCAATAAATATAAAGTCGCATAAACAGCACTGACCAGCATATAGTCCCGAGGTATAGCAGTGTCGTTGAGCTGCAGCGTGTCGCAGCTGGCTTCGAGCGCTGCACGCGCCGGCACAGCGCTGCAGCGACAGTGCGGACCGCAGTCTGTAGCGCACGTCAGCGCTTCAAGCGGCTGCCCGCGCAGTGCGCCGTCTCCGCACCACAGCGCTCGCACGAGCGCGTGCGCGGGGAAGCGAGCGAGCGCGGCCGCGAACCAGTACATGCTGCAGTCGCAGCGCAGAACGGAGTTGATCATTATCGTCGTTTGAGACTCCTTTGTCTGCATGTTAGGGAAATTAAACATTACTTTACTTATTCTCAGAGACGCTAATAAAAAAAAACTTTCAAAACCTTAAAAAAAAAGACATATTGATCACCACTTCTCTCAAGGGTCTTTCTTTTGAAATAAGTAACACCTTTGTATATTGAAATACCCTTCTTTTGAAATAAGTAAGACCCTTCCATGACGCTAGATATTAAAAAAAAAAATTGTATAATTTTGTTGGGTTTTTTTCATTTTCAAGTTATACAGAAACGCGGTCGGAATTTTACATTTTTTAAATTACCGTTACTCTTGTTAATAATTTAATCTTTTAATAGTTACAAAGAGCCAGATTTATATATTCATTTCTCACTGGTCATTTTATATTTACAAATCATGATTGTTTCAAATCAAAGTATTTATTTGCATAAAATAGGGTAAGTTTACAATGCATAGGTGGTACACAAATATAAGTTAGCAATTCTATTTAGCCATTTTGAACAGCATGCAAATTTATCATAATTATTCAAGAAGTCTGTTATTTCGCAAGTCATACATATTATTATAAGTTAGGTGTCGAGCGAAGGGCTTGCTGGAAGTGCTCTAATTGTAGAGGAACGACTAGTGGGGGTACCGGATGTGACGACGCAGTATCCCTTGAGAAAATCCTAGACATGCAACGTCAGTTATCAAGTTTACCAACACTAATTGAAGATGTGAAATCCATTAAGAACGAGTTACAGGAATTCCGGGCCTCTTGTGAGTTCAATCATGAAAAGCTGGACGAATGTACCAGGAGAATTGAAGTAGTTGAGGCTAAGTTGCCGGAAGTGGACTACCTTAAGAAGGAGCTTAAATCTACTCAGGAGAATTTACACATTTGTAAGCAATCGCTCTCTTTGAAGGAGCAGTGGCTAAGACTTAATGCTGAGATCAAGGGGGTGCCCGCCAAAAAAGATGAAAAACGTTTTTGCTTGTGGATTCCATTGGGAAGTCTAAAAAATGTCCAGTCCCCAAGAATTTCATTAATTATGTGGCACGAGTACCCCAGCATAACAGTAAAGACAAGTCTATTGTAGTCAACTTTACCAATAGATATATGAAAGAGGAGTCTCTGGCTGCGGCGCGCTAATCTTATCTTCTTATATATAATCTTATATATAAAATTATCGTGTCACAGTTTTCGTTCCCATACTCCTCCGAAACGGCTTGACCGATTCTCATGAAATTTTGTGAGCGTATTGAGTAGGTCTGAGATTCAGCCAACATCTATTTTTCATCCCCCTAAATGTTAGGGGTAGTCCACCCCTAACTTTTTATTTTTATTTTTTAGACAAAATTTTTAGTTTCTATTTTTTTATGATACAACATACAAATATACATACGATCCTAAATTTTCACCCTTCTACGATCAACCCTTATTTTTTTATAGCCATTTTAGTAATTTAATCATTTTTCATCTCCGGTCGTAAACTGATCAATCGTCATTCAATTAGTTATCACCGGCAGATGTCTACAGGTGTCACTTCTGCTGACCCAGTAAACAGCACGGAGTGGGGATAAGAACGAAGACGGTCTCCTTTCTCTCTCACTCCCTACACAGTTGTCGGCCATGATGGAGGTAGAACAGCTCATTCAGTATTTAAGCTGCCACTAAATATTCAGAATAACCCTGACGCAGTATGCAACATTAAGAAACAATCGTCCATGGCCACTGTGCTGAAACGGTGTAAAATTATTATCTGGGATGAATGTACTATGGCACACAAACATTCGCTTGAGGCGTTGAACAGGACATTGAAAGATATTAAAAACAACGACAAACTATTTGGCGGAACTCTGTTGGTCCTTTCAGGTGATTTCAGACAAACACTTCCAGTCATTCCACGTTCAACATACGCTGATGAGATCAACGCTTGCTTAAAATCATCTCCATTGTGGCGTAATGTTGAAAAATTACAGCTAAAAGTAAATATGCGCGTTCAAATGCTTCAAGATCCATCCGCTGAAACATTTTCAAAACAACTCTTAGATATCGGTGATGGAAAAGTTGCTATAGATGAAACTGGATACGTAAAATTACCGACCGATTTCTGCACAATCGCTGATTCGCAAGATACTCTCATTGAACAAATATTTCCCGATGTACACACACAGTACACAAATCATGAATGGCTTGCAGAAAGAGCAATTTTAGCGGCAAAAAATGTAGACGTTGATAATTTAAATCTGAAGATACAAATGTTGTTGCCAGGGAACTTGGTATCATATAAATCTATTGATACAGTTTGCGACGACAGCGAAGCAGTAAATTTTCCCACAGAGTTTTTGAACTCACTGGATTTGCCAGGCATGCCACCGCATGATTTACAATTAAAGGTTGGATCTCCGATTATCTTGCTTCGTAATTTGAACCCGCCCCGGCTGTGCAACGGTACGCGATTAGTCATTCAAAAATTAATGAAAAACGTGATCGAAGCCAGCATTTTAAATGGCAAATTCAGAGGTGAAAATATACTAATACCACGGATTCCTATTATACCTACAGATGTGCCAATTCAATTCAAACGTATTCAGTTTCCGATTAGATTGGCATTTGCAATGACTATCAACAAATCCCAAGGTCAAACGATGTCTATTTGTGGCTAAGATTTGAGAACACCATGTTTTTCACACGGAAAATTATACGTGGCATGCTCTCGAGTGGGTAAACCATCCAGTTTGTTTGTGTTAGCTAAAGATGGACTAACAAAAAATATTGTTCACGCTATAGCATTATGAGATTGATATTGTTTGTTAGTGTTACTGTCGTAATTGTTTAATTAATGATTTATATCTTTAAGGAATAAATTATAATAACTTAAAAATAATGTTTGCCTTTTGTTATTTTTATATTCCCTCATTGTGTACAGCGCTCCATGCTTATTTCACGCGTATACCACATTCTTACATACATACAATATACACATTCTAACATACATACATACTTACAATAAGTAAGCTATTTTTTGTCTACACTAGAAATTACTTGAAAGTTATTTATATGGCAAAACAAAGTTTGCCGGGTCAGCTAGTATATATATATAATCAAATAAATATATATAAATAAATAAATAAATAATTAACACACATTATTATTTAAATAAGATATAAGATAGTTTGACTTTGTATTCTGCGAAACAGGATACCGTCGTAATTTTTATCACTTTTATTATTTCATTTATCACTAGTAATATGTAACTAGCTGTTTCCCGCAGCTCCGCCTGCGTCAAAAAGTAGCCTATGTTTGACCCCGAGTCTTCAACTATATTCATACGAAATTTCATCAAAATCCGTTCAGCGGTTTGGCCGTGAAAGCGTAACAGACAGACAGACAGACAGAAAGACAGACAGACAGAAAGACAGACAGACAGACTTTCGCATTTATAATATTAGTATGGATATCTGGATTTAAAGTCCATTCAAACTGGCTGCATTCACGTCGCGCGAGAAGCGCACAAAAATAAGAATACTTAGAAGTTAACTTTCAAATTACCAAATCTTATTTCTGTAAGCGTCCCGCGCTGGATACGTGTCAGTTTGAATGGAGCTTTATTACTTTGCCTGTTACATACAAGCAAATTGTGTCAGACGATTTATAATCGATATTATAACAAATTGGTTAAATAAAATCAACCAAATAATCGCCTTGAAGTCTCTGGCTTTATACCCGCCCTTTACATTATTGTTATCATAATTTACAATATTGTCATAATGAATGTGTAACTCACGCTAACAGCGGCCGCGTGTGCGAAGTCGTCCCGACTGTACACGATGCTGGTGATGTTGTTCCCCTGCAGAGAGATCACGCTCGGCTGCTCGCGCACCGGGTGCAAGTCGTCGTACTGCCAACGAAAGATAAAGAATCACAAATGAGTACACGGTTCATTAGGTTTCTTTTAGTGAGCTCGTGAGGTACCCAAATATTGAGCTTTTTTGTGTACCCAGTTTTTTTTTCAAATGCGCCCAAACTGTTTTGTGGTCAATTCCCAGTTATTCAGCTACGTCGTAACTACTGATATGCCGAGCTTGCTCCACTTTTTCAAAAATGTCATCCATTTTATCCGTAATAATAGGGCAACCAGAGAGACGTGCATCTTTGACATGAAAATTTCCGGATTGAAAACGCTTAAACCACTGAACAATTTTTTTCGCGGCTTACATTGCATTTTTACCTTTTTTGTAGTAAAATGTATAGAATTTCTTCATTAGATTCAATCATCTTGACAGCAAGAAAAACAAATAAAAATCACACATTTTCCTAATTTGAATTTGGAATTATCTTCTTTAAAATTTAAACTTTTAAATGATACCAAAACCAGCTAGATACAAATAGTATAGCGAAAGAGATTTAGACCTTTAAGTGGCTTCATGTTTTTTAATATTAGTTCTAATATGTTTCTTGTATTTCAGTTCTGGCTTTCCAAATAAATAAATTACAAGTTCATACATACTACATGCGAAAAAACTTTTTCCCCCAATCTAATATATATAGGCCTACTAGCTCTTTCCCGCAGCTCCGCCTTCGTCAAAAAGTAGCCTATGTTTGACCCCGGGTCTTCAACTGTATTCATACCAAATTTCATCAAAATCCGTTCAGCGGTTTGGCCGTGAAAGCGTAACAGACAGACAGAAAGACAGACAGACTTTCGCATTTATGATATTAGTATGGATTTCCTTTTGGTCACATATATTTTAGGACAACAAAACTGGAGAAATGTCATCGCATCGTTGGCCACGTCTTTACTGTCCTGTTTGTAGTGGTGGCCGCTTACCATGAGCTCGGTGAAGGAGTTGTCGGAGAGGTCGAGGTCGGCGAGGTGCGGCATGAGCACGAGCCAGTCGCGGCAGAGGCGTCGCGCGCGAGTGTTCCGCAGCGAGAGGCGATTCAGCCACGACAGCTGTTGCAGCCACGAGCTGGCTATTTGACAACCCCAACAGTTAGCATACAGATAGATAAAAAATCACCATAATAGCACCTTATCAATCTACTAAGAAAACATATTATATCAGATTGTAAGCATTGAAGCAAATTCATTAGCAAATTAAAGACTGAACATATTTGGAGGTAGTTTAGATAAATAAATTAGATCTAAGTAGGTAGTTGAATACGCACGTGTGGAGTATACATCTTGCGTGCCCTGAGTGGGACACGCGTCGCCCAGCGGGTTGTGGTCGAGTCGGAGCGTCCGCAACGTCGCCAGCGCCGGGAACTGCTCGTCGGGAGTCACCAACTGGTTGTGCGACAGGTCCAGCACTCTCAGCTTCTCTAGCCGTTTGAAAAACAAGGCGCTGCAGAAGAAACAAACAGGATATTGAAAATTCTATCAGATTCCAAGTCCGGTGCTTGACAATAATGATGCCCATCGATTAATTAGATGCAAGTCGTTGGAACTGAAACAAAACTATTAACTTTTTTCAAAGTAACTATGATGATTAGTCAAGAAATGATATAGTAATTACCTCGGAAAAGTTGTTAATTTATTGTTGGAAAGATTGAGCGACGTCAAATTGGCATTCATTATCAGCAAATCAACAGGCAGCAGGTCAGAGGTGAGTTCCGCGCTACGAATAGAGAGATTCGTGAGCTCCGGGTTGTGATGCAGCAGGTCGTGTGGCAGCGAGCGAATGATTGTGAAACGGAGCTCCAGCGAGCTCAGTCGCGGACAGCCGGCGAGCCAGTCGGCCGGCGGCGACGGCAGCAACGCGTTCATCACCGACAGCGACTCCAGTTGCGAGCAGTCGTCGAGTGCGCCCGCCTGCTTCGCCTTCCAGCCATACAGCATCAGCTTGTGCAGCGGCGGCAGCGGCGGCAAGTCGCCCACCGGCGCCGTCAGCCTCATCGAATGCAGGCGCACGGCGGCGGTCAGCCAGCTCGCGTCCGTCAGCAGCGGCTCCGACAGAATTAGCTCGATCAACTCCGAAACGACATCGGCCGACAGTCGCGTCAGCATAGCGTTCGACGACATCCACTTGGTGAGCCCGGTCGGCGGTCTGTCGTATCGAACGTCCGTCGTGTAGAGCTCGGTCAGACCGGAGTTTCGGAGCTCAGTAAAGAAGTCATCGTCGAGGCGCACGGTGGCGGCGCGGTCGGCGGAGAGTGCGAGCGTGCGCAGTCGCAGCCCGGCGACGTGCGCGGCCCTGAGCGGCTCGCGCACGCGCTCCAGCGAAAGCTTCAGCTCCACGCTGACGTTGAGCGCGCCGAGCACGCTCGCGGCCGCCACGTGCCCGAACGCGCAACCGCGGAGCCACACGGCGTCGAAACCCTGCCGCTGCGGATAGTGCGGCAGCGCGGCCGGGGACAGCGCCCCGCCCTCCGTGAGGCATTCCAACGTCAACCCGCGTATGTTCCAATCTATACATATGTTTGTCCCTGAAATAAATAAAATACCCATTTGTTACTTAAGTAATATAATTAACTGCATACAATAAAATAACTAAAGACTTTTTGACCGAGCGAGCGAGCGAGTGAGGTTTCTAAATCGAGTTGGGGCAAAAACACATTGTTTGTATGTATGTAGGTTTATACTGCGATAACTGCCGAAGCGATGCTATGATTTTGTTGAAACTTTGTAGGCATGTAGGAAATATCAATAGAATTTTCAAGTTCGTTGGGCATCAAAATCGGTTTAGTAGTTTTGGAAATATTCATAAAAATATCCGCGATTATATAGTAAACGAAACCATAGCGTGTTTAAAATTTGGATAGCGCCATCTAGGTGTTACTTAGGGACCTAATTGTATTAGAAATGTCGAAATCAGTTCTAAGCAAGCGGATGTAGATGATTCAAAAGCGAATACATCAAAAATCTCAATATTATTTCTAAATCCGTTAAGCAGTTTTTGAAATAACTGTAATAAAAATCTAGTTGGGGTAAAAACACATTGTATTTAGTAGTTTGTATGTATGTTTGTTTATACCGCGATAACTCTCGAGTCGTTTGTCCGATTTCGATAAAATTCAAAGTGTATGTATAGTAGGCATGTACCTACGAGGGTCAAACTGAAAATTCTTAGAAAATCAAAAACTGAGCACACTAGCAAGTTATTCCTTTTATTACACCTTTTGAAACAGTATCTCGTTTAAATATTTATAACATATAAAACAAACCATGACCACCAGGTAAAACTAAACATAATAATTATGCAATCTATCTAATAGGTGACATAAAAGCCCGCCGCCGCCTACTACTTTAGTACATAGGGCGCACTGTAAGTTTCCGGAACTGGCCACTTACATAAACAATATTTAAAAATTTATTGCAACATTTGAAAATAGAACTCTTTGGCTGTAGAATGCAGTTTGTTTCATCTGACTGTCTTTTGTTTTTACGCCATTTAAAAAATTGTGTGTCTGCATCAACATGGATTTAACTCGGGAAAATTTTCGTAGTATGATTTTCTACGATTTTAAGTGTAATTTGACAGCTCAACAGAGCATCGCTCGGCTTGAAACAGCTTTTGGCAATGAAGCACCATGCAAGACAACTGTTTATAGCTGGTTTGCAGAATTCAAGCGTGGTCGTATCAATCTCAGTGACGAATCTCGCGATGGTCGGCCGTCCACCGCTGTGACCAACAAAAACATCAATGCTGTGCGCCGTATGATTGAAACAGACAGGCATGTGACCTACCATGAAATTCGCGCATCCTTAGAAATAGGCATGAGTCAAATACAATTAATCCTACACAAACATTTGGGTGTGAGAAAGCTGTGCTCGCGGTGGATCCCACACAACTTGACCGAGGCTCAAAAAACGGACCGCGTCACTTGGTGCAGTGCCATGCTTACCAGATTCAACGAAGGTGCGTCAAATTTGGTGTGGGACATAGTAACAGGTGACGAAACATGGATTTATTGCTACGATCCCAAAACAAAGCAGCAATCGAGCGTATGGGTCTTTCAAGATGAGCCGAAACCAACCAAAGTGGCGCGCGTGAAAAGTGCATCTAAGCGGATGATTGCTTCTTTTTTTAATAAAACTGGACACGTGGCTACTGTTGCTTTAGAGAATCGTCGTACAGTGAATAGTGACTGGTACACGACCATTTGTTTGCCGGAAGTTATTGACGAACTCCGTAAAAATAACCGTAAACGCCGTATCATCCTGCACCACGACAATGCTAGTTCTCACACGGCCAGACAGACAAACGACTTTTTGAAGGCGAAAAATGTAGAAATCATGAGTCATCCTGCATACAGTCCCGACCTGGCACCTTGTGACTTTTTTCTGTTCCCAAAAATTAAGAACCAATTACGCGGTCAACGATTTTCATCACCAGAAGAGGCTGTCGAGGAGTATGAAAAACACGTTTCAGAGGTCACCACAGAGGAGTGGCACAAAAGTTTTCAAAACTGGTTTCATCGAATGAAAAAGTGCATAGACGCCAAGGGAGATTATTTTGAAAAACAATAAATTAATTTTGTACCTTTAATAGTATTTTTTCATATTCATTCCGGAAACTTATAGTGCGCCCCACGTACGAGTTTGTAGTTTGCTAACGTTTCTAGGCAACTGGCGACCGGCACAGCGCAGCGGCGCGGCGTTAAAAGCCGTGCATCGTCTCGTCGTTTCAGTTCGGCAGACTTCGGCACGGTGTTTGTGTGCGTGCGACTAGACGTATGCGTGTAGACTAGCTGTTAACTGCTCATAACAAATTCTATCTCTTTTAGACACGATGTGAGTGTGAGTAGCGGGTGTTAAGTTTTATTTTCGTTACGAAATTTCTTGATTCGGTCGCCGCGCTCAAAGCCCGCGATAAAAGCTATGCAATAGCTTAAAACTATTTTCAAGTTTGATAAGGAATACATTCAGTTTAGTTCAGTAAATTTTTTAAAGCAATTTGTTCAGTAGTTTAGTAATAAAATAATAATAACTATAAAACACCTAAAATTATAGTGATGATGTTGTTGAAGTAAACTAATCATCTTTTTTCCAAATCACAAAAAATGTTTTTCTCTCAAATTAGTGGGCCCATTGTGAAGATATTTTGAAGTCGGGATATTAATCTACAAGGGTGGGAGTAGAAGGATCAAAAATAGTAAAACTTAATATTAACCATAACAGAAGGAGGTGCTTTTTAAAGTAGATAAATCACTCCAATATACAGGTCATGAAATATTGATTGACCTACAAGGTTCTACCAAAATCCGAAACTGAAGAGGTTCTCAATTCGAGTGAATGTTGACATTATAACTCTCCTACACAACCTCACGTAGGGGGCGGGCAACAGATTCAATTAAGACTTACCCGGCTAACGAGGCTCTGAATAGAACAACATTCCCAAGGAGAGTTGACATCAGGCAGGCGGCCAGTCGTAAAAACCATAAGCACCTGAGTGGGACGGATACAGAAACATGGAAACAAATCATGTATCCTGATTCCGACCTTTCCTTAATTTGTGCAGTAAAGCATCTTTGGTTGATAAATCAACAACTAACTTATGGATTACGAAAGTTGAAGGTGTTTTATAGTAAAACCACTACAGTTAACATTGGTCTCATAAATGAATGCAAAATGTTTACTAAATTCTTGTTACTGACCGCTTAGTTGGTATCTGGAGTGTTCTTATTTTAAAAGGCTCCTGAATCCGTCAATTTTTATTTTCTTGATAAATCAATAAACATACAAAATTTTTGGTTATTTTTTAAAATTTTAATTGCTCGGAAAACAAATAAAGCATATATTGTCACAAAACTCAGAACTTAATAGAAAATGTTTTGAAGAAATGTACAGGTATAAAGTTGCAGATTTATGTTTTAACTGCATTCAATTTCATACAAACTGCACCTTGGCGTAATTTTTGTTAAAACAATAGACTTTCCATTAAGATTTGACAGACTTTTTTTTTGAGAGATGATGTTAGATAAATCAATTACGCTTTGTTTTAGAATTTTTTATTGGATAAAAAGAAAACTAATTCAGTTGCATTCAGGATACCAGTCAGAAAACGGTGCCATTACGTTATGGACCTTATTATTTAACACAATAACTTACTTTTTGGGAACACTATGAGTGAAATCAGACCACACAAGCATACAAAGGTGGAATTAAAGATTATGTTAATTTTTTAAATGTCAATTTATGTAGCTGTTGGTCTTCCTAATAAATAAATAAGGTAATCAAAGTAAGTAAAATGTTTAGATGAAAAAACAAATTTATTATTGTATGCATGATAATAAGGAAAACTTTACAATTTAATTCAACAAACACACAAGTAATACTAAACTTTATAACTCGCATCATTTTCTGTGATGTGGCTATTCTATCAAACTGGTGTTTCTATTGACATAGATATCCAACTTAACCAGGCCACATTTAAAATTCAACTTGGCTTATGGGTTTTCCTCAAAATTAGAAAATACCCAGCATTGTGTGGAATGTTTTGTTTAAAAAAATTCTTTAGCCAGCCTTCTTAAATTTGGTTCAAACTAGGTATGAAATTATCAACAATATAGAATAAGGTGTGCTAAGAAACGTGGTGTCAGTACCGTTTACTTTGAAGAATCTCTTAGAATTGTCTGGTTTCTGGTATTCCACGCATCCCAGGGCTTCAGCCTGAGGGGAGCAGACGGGCGTAGGTTCGGCAGCGAGTGCGAGTCGCACAACATCTCCAACCACAATGCTGATCACAATAGTCCATATCTTCTGCATTTTATTACGTTACTACGTACACCATATTCAAAACACAGTTTCACTGCACCTCGGATGTATTTATTAATGCACACTGATGAAACATTATTTACTACCGAGTTATTTTATTAATTATCATGTAACCATCTATATAAAAAACCCTAAAATTTGTTAGTACGGGACTTAGGGAAAACCATTACAAAAATACCTACATGGGGAAAACCACAGAAATCCACTTTATTTCATTGTCAATGTCAAGTGGCTTTTCAAGAGAAACGCATTTGACATTGATGGGACATTGACAGCTGAAGACAATGATATTTCCATATTTTCTTTTCAATAGAGTTTTTACTTTCGTATTTAGTTGTTTTGTCTATGAATTACGAAATTTGTTTATAAAAATGGTAAATCGTATATCAAATTGACTATACGTCAATGTCATGTTTAGTTTTGGATGGAACATGGATGAAACTATTTTATTCTTTTTAATATTATTTTACGGCTTCTGATGCCTATGGTTTAAGGAGTCACCATATGTGGCGTTTACGGGGACGGAGGTAAAGTGCGTTTCACTAAAGAATTCCTTTTCTCTTCGGTTGGTAGCACTATAGCCGTAGATGGGTATCAATGCTGTCAAGTGTCAGAGTCATCGTGCTTTTTTATTGTGTTTTTTGTTTATTAGCTTTGCAATCATGCCACAAACGTTGAGGAGTGGTGAAAGAGAATTAGTGCTTAAGGTTATGAAATTTTTGAATGTGAAAAAGCAAACAAAGAACCGCTAATTCAATTGAATCATGTTCGATCTCGAGTAGCCGCCATGACAGGTATGTGATATAGTGTTGCCAGCTATTAGTTTTGTCAATCCCAAATTAAAGTTATATTTACATCTACTTTTAACTCGATACTATAAAAGTAAACGTTGACTGTGCATAAGTATATTATGATTTTTTTAAATATTCTTCAATTTTCAAAACAGAATCAAATGTAATAGTATCAATGTGTTAGGTAGGATTATTATCTAGATTATTCTATCTGGTTTATATATATTTTTTTGTTTTAGGAGTATCGGAGAAAACTGTCACGAATATAACCAAAGAAGGGGCAGTAACAACGCCTGGAAAAAACGGTCTCATAAAAAAATAATTAAATTGGACGATTTCGACATATGTGTAGTTCGCCATAAAGTCAGCGAATTTTATACGGTACGAAAAGGGGTACCAACCCTAACAAAATTACTTAATGAAATGAAGGCCGATATTAACTTTACCGGAAGTCGCACAAGCCTTTGGCGGATCATGCGAGAGTCAGGTTACCGTTTCCTAAAATGCAAAAATAAAAGAAAAATTTTAATGGAAAGATACGACATTGTGGCGTGGCGAGTAAAGTATTTGAATGAATTAAAAAATAACCGTGAAAGTGATGATCCGCGTCCTGTGATTTACTTGGATGAAACATATATCCATTCTTCCTACAGTGTTACCAAAAGTTGGCAAAATACAATACAATACAATACAAAAAGTCTTTATTGCACAACAAGGATACATTGTTAAATACAAGTAATTACAAGAAAAATAACCTTGCGCAAAGGCGGCCTTATCGCAATAGCAATTTCTTCCAGGCAACCTTACGGAAAATTGAGTAAAAATATTAAAGATTGTGCGCGGTAGGTGTCAACAAGAATAAGAAGAAACATAATAATTTTATAAATATCAAAACATAAACTTACACATATAATGTATATTACACACTTACTTATATACAACTATATATATACATACAATATAACAACATATTCACTACACATACACATACCATTACTACAAACAAGGTAGAATACCATAGCCATGATAAGTAAGGATAGTATTAAGTAGTAGTATCACGTAAAAAGTGCGACATGACTTGTGATTTGAAGCTTGCTAACGTTTTGGCGCACTGAACGGTGAATGGCAGTGAGTTCCATAGACGAGCGGCTTGTACAGCGAAGGAACCAGAGTAGAACTGAGTAGAATGAGTTGGAATTAATAAGCGAAGTCTCTCAGCACTGCGCAGTGAGCGATCCTCAACATCACCACGAAATTGAAATAGGCTTCTTAGATAGCTAGGCGAGGAAGGGTTAAAAAGGATTGTGAAGAGTAAAGACAGAATATGTAAATCTCGACGACGACGAATAGGGAGCCACTTGAGATCAGCGCGAAATTGGGAAACGTGGTCGTATTTGCGAAGGCCATATACGAAACGAATGAAGAGATTTTGAAGACGCTCAAGTTTATTTAGTTGCTCCTCAGTAAGGTCCAAGTAACACGAGTCAGCGTAATCAAGGATAGGGAAGAGCAGGGAATGTGCGAGCATGATTTTTAAATCACAATCTAAATCGGGTGATTATCACGATGACATAAATAGGACAAATTTCATGAAATGGCTACAGGAAAAACTTGTCCCTAATTTGACTCCAAGAAGTTTAGTGATAATGGATAATGCTCCTTACCATAGTGTAAAATTAAACAAGTCTCCCACTATGTTCAATACAAAGGCAGAAATGCAAGAATGGATAGAAAGCAAAGGCCTTTCGTATCTGCCAAATATGCTTAAAGCCCATTTATATGAGATCATAAAAGAACACAAAGAAGATCCTGTGTATGAAGTGGACTCATATTTAACGTCGCAAGGCTATAAAGTGGTTAGGTTGCCACCATACCATTGCGACCCTAATCCTATAGAATTGATTTGGAGTTGATTAAAAAGACGAGTTGCAGAGAAAAGCGTAAGCCAGGAAGCTGGCAATATTGTCAAATTGACAGAAGAGGCATTTGACAGTATTACTCCTGCCGAATGGAAGAAAGAGTGTGATCATGTGAAAAATGTAGAAGAGAAGTATTACACAAAAGATATTCTCTTAGATCAAGAATTAGATAAAATTATCATAAATGTTGGTGGTGATAGTGAAACTGACTCATCAGACAGTTCGGATTCAGAGTCTGGCAGTGACATATCGGGAATCAACCCATTTGAGGAACACAATTGGCTAGTCAACTAAAAAATAAATTGTGTATTTTATATATTTTATTGATAGAATAGACTATTTCGGAGATACAATTTTAACGAAAAAATTCCTAAAATTATATTTATTTTGTTATTTAATTTTAAAGATTTTACAGTGATGACGTCACGCAGCTATAATGGCCATCTCGAACTGCAAGAAAGCAAAAAAATACTAAGGTATTAAAAAATATGTATGTCAGTGTCAAATGTCAAAGTCAGGATGGACCACCAGTCGCGAGTTGGTTTCTTGTTTGTTTACAATCGCCAAATATCTAGGTACCTACCCCATTTCTTGTATCTATTGCATAATGGCCTGTTTATTGGACTTTACTGCCGTCTCTTTATCCGTTGACATCTGATTATTCAATAATTGGACACCGATTCTTTATTATATTGTATGAATAAATGTAATGAAGATGTAGTTAGGCTATAATGGGGTTATTTTTACTGGAACTGAGATGACATTTGACATGGGTGACAAGTACCTGAAGCGCCTAATTAGCGCTACCAAACAAAAAATATTTATTCACTACCCTGTGCTACCAACCTAAAAAATTGGCTAGTAAACTTTTTCATGAAAATGTCTAATTCGTAAACCATTTCGAGGAATAGGCTTAGGGAACAGATTACATTAATCAGATCTTTAGATAAGCAAGTATTTTTTAAGAAAATCGCAGAAACCCCAATGACTTTCATTTGTTAGCAAGGTTGACGTATGACGTAGCCGGAAAACTTCCGGCTATTCACATTAAATTTTTTAGGTTGGCAGCACAGCGTAGAGAATAAATATTTTTTGTTTGGTAGCGCTAACTAAGCGCTTCACGTACTTGTCACCCATGTCAAATGTCATCTCTGTTCAAGTAAACATAACCTAATTACATTCATTCATACATTATAATGAAGAAGCGGTGTCCAATTAATGAAAAATCTGATGTAAACGGATGAAGAGACTGCAGTAAAGTCCAATAAACAGGCCAATATGCAATAGATACGAGAAATGGGGTACCTAAATATTTGGCGATTGTAAACAAACAAAAAACCAACTCGCGGCTCGCGGTCCATCTTGACTTTGACATTTGACACTGACATATATATTTTTTAATACCTTAGTAATTTTTGCTTTCTTGCAGTTCGAAATGGCCATTATAGCTGCGTGACGTCATCACTATAAAATGTTTAAAATTAAATAACAAAATAAATATAATTTTAAGAATTTTTTCGTTTAAATTGTATCTCCGAAATAGTCTATTCTATCAATAAAATATATAATATACACAATTTATTTTTTAGTTGACTAGCCAATTAAATGTGAATAGCCGGAAGTTATCCGGCTACGTCATACGTTAACTTTGCCAAAAAATTAAAGTCATTGGGGTTTCTGCGATTTTCTTTAAAAATACTTGCTTATCTAAAGATCTGATTAATGTTATCTGTTCCCTAAGCTTATTCCTCGAAATGGTTTACGAATTAGACATTTTCGTGAAAAAGTTTACTAGCCAATTGTTGTGTGAAGTAAATAAAAATGATTTTTTAAAATCTGCTATAAGTAGGTATTATTTCAGACATCCTTCCGCTGAGTACCTGACTATTTATTTTATTGTGATAAAAACGATTATCACCTATTACAATTATCACATTAGCATCGTAAATTTCATAATTCATTACACAATTAAAATAAAATTTTCGGATTATAATAAATTATTTATAATTCAGTAAGAACGTTAAGAATATAATCAATTAAAGATAATAAAATAATAATAATGACTAGTTGATTAGTTGACCAAGCGAGAGTCTCCATTTCGAGAGTGGCCAATTTTGCTTTTTTCCGGATGTCTGTTAGTCTGTCTGTCTGTTTGTTCCGGGCCGGAGGTCGCATTTCTGAACGGATCTTAATGAATTCTTGATTTATTTAAATTTTTTTTTGTTTAGAGCATTTTTTGATTGGGGGAAAAAGGGGGGAACAGTTATATTGCTTATGTCACTGGCTGCAAGATGGCTTTTTTGCAAATTATAATGCGCTATGGTTTCGTTTTATTTGGACCGTCTGACCAGAATAGGTAGTATAGTAACTATGAAAGAAAATCCTTCTTTTAAGAATAGACGAAGAAAATAAATGAATAGAATGGAAAATAATATAGTTATGAAAAAAAGGTGAAAGGGGGTTAAACGGAGGAGGGTCGTGAGGTCTAATGTTCACAGAACCACAATTTATAATTTGTGTCACAACTCCCGATTTTTCGGGAAACGAATTTCCAAAATTAATGGCAATAATTTCCAAAATAAATTAATTCGGCACCGCTTGACCTTGGCATACAGGCTACGCCCATGCCACTTTTGCCTTATCTTGCCTTATATTTGTGTCCCAAGTATGACCTGTGCGCGGGTTGCCGTGTCGTCAACCGAGGTCCTAACGGAAGATCAGCGCTGTCAATTTCATTGGATGGCAATATGCTGAGTTGGAACCTTTTTTGGGAACACACAACCTTTTTCTAATGCTTTTTCTTTTATATTTTTTTTCTTTTTGTGCGTTTCTAAAATAAATTATTTTCTTTTTTTCTTGTTTAGTCAAGAAAGTCTAAAGTCAAGTGTGTCATTGTATCACCAGTGAGTAAACGAGATGACGAAGGTGTAAGGCAACATCTCGCTTGCTCACTCATTTCTGCCCTGGAACTTGGATGGTTTACAAAAAGTTCATGGTAGGCCCCGTTTTTGGAGGTGATAGTAACGCCCCAAGTTAAGTCAATTTGCATCAAGGCTGATTAAGACGGCTCAGACAGATCAAGTACTGGCAATCCAGTATAGACACATAATTATGAATACCTATGTAGAATTGTAGAATAGTAGTGCCATGTGGATGCTTCCTGTATGCCAAAATTAAGCCTTGTCATTTAAGTTAAGACTTGAGAGGCTTAACTGGCTGACACATCACTTCTATATACCTAATCTTATATAAGTGAGTAGAGCGAATCTTTCTATGTAGACAACATGACGCGTTCTACGACACGAAATGGTTTGTGTGTGTGTGGGTAAAGGTGTCCATTAAAGGCACTGGATTGCCAGCACAGAAATATTAAGAGAAATATATTAGAAGAAATAGCATAAGGGCGTTACCTGTGTACCACAGTTATGCCCAGTTAAGCCTCATCACCACACTTAATGCTAAAAGGATTCTGGTAGCCCATTTCACAGTTTGACTGCTGTTACAGCAAATGCCTTGGCAAAAAATTCTGTTTGATAAGAAGTAGTAACAAGGGTCTTGTTATCAGAGGAACGCAGGTTTCTTTCATGGGTAAAACTTAACATTTTATTAATAATGTAGATAAGGAAACGTCAGAAGAAGATATTATAAATTATATATATAAGAAAACGCAAGTAAGAGTGTCATTGGAAAAAATAAATATGAAGTACGAGAGAGAATACAATTCCTATAAAGTTTTTATACCTAGGTATAAAATAATTGCAAATTTTTATTATGTATCAAGACCACTTTACTAATTCGTGATCCTTCGTTCGTCATTCTGGCGCTCGACATGAAAATATCGATCACTTCTGTTGTTCGACCTGAAAATCTCGATTATTTCATTTCATTTCATTTCAAAATATCGATAATTTCTGCTGTTTGACATGAAAATTTCGACCATTTTCTGGTGTTTGACATGAAAGTTAGTTATTTTTATGTTATCATTAATAAGTAAATTATTTTTGCTACCTATTAATATAAAACATTTTTTTTTTTTTTTTTTTTTTTTTTTTTTTTTTTTTTTAATAACCAAATAATAAGCAAAATACTGATTTAGTTAGATCTTGTATCATAAACGTTATGTTTGTGAGTAGATAAATTATCTTTTAAAATTTTTGTACTGTTTAGGAAATATTTAAAAGGTGTTTTAAAAATAACTCCAAAAACTATAAATATTAATACCAAACAAAAACAAATGAAAATAATTTAAATACTCTCATTTTGATACCTACATAAAAATATAGCTTTGACAAATAATTAATTGAAATTAATTGGAGTGTAAACTCATCTCACGCCTCCAGCCTCAATTCGTCCCAAAATGTCAACTCGTGATACGTCGCCAGTCTTAATTCGTACCAGACCATCATATCCTATTACGTCTACAGTCTTAATTAGTACCGAAATGTCAGTGAAACACGTCTCAAGTTTCGATTCGTCCCAGAGAACAAACTCGTAAAATGTTTACAGTCTCAATTCGTTCCAGAGTGTCAACTAGTGCCACGTCCCAGAGAGTCAACTCGTGACACACCGCCAGTCTCAATTCCCCCCCGGAAACCAACTCGTGATACGTATTCAGTCACAATTTGTCCCGCAGTGTTAATTCGTCTCACGTATCCCGTCTCAATTCGTCCCAGAGTGTCACCTCGTAACACGTCACCAGTCTTAATTCGTCCCAGAGCAGTAATTCCTCACTCGTCCTCCAAAACCATAGCAAGATGAAACTCGACAGCTGCGTCAATTGATTTTTCTATCCGATTACACTAGATGGCGTTGTATAAAAATAAAACTCGCTATGGTTTTGTATTATAAAAAATATATAGCTCTTGATGAACAAACTAAACCCCGGGCTTTGGGTCGGGCATGTTAGGTTATGTTAGGTTATGTTAGGTTATGTTAGGTTATGTTAGGTTATGTTAGGTTATGTTAGGTTATGTTAGGTTATGTTAGGTTATGTTAGGTTATGTTAGGTTATGTTAGGTTATGTTAGGTTATGTTAGGTTATGTTAGGTTATGTTAGGTTATGTTAGGTTATGTTAGGTTATGTTAGGTTATGTTAGGTTATGTTAGGTTATGTTAGGTTATGTTAGGTTATGTTAGGTTATGTTAGGTTATGTTAGGTTATGTTAGGTTATGTTAGGTTATGTTAGGTTATGTTAGGTTATGTTAGGTTATGTTAGGTTATGTTAGGTTATGTTAGGTTATGTTAGGTTATGTTAGGTTATGTTAGGTTATGTTAGGTTATGTTAGGTTATGTTAGGTTATGTTAGGTTATGTTAGGTTATGTTAGGTTATGTTAGGTTATGTTAGGTTATGTTAGGTTATGTTAGGTTATGTTAGGTTATGTTAGGTTATGTTAGGTTATGTTTTTTTTTTTTTTTTTTTTTTTTTTTTTTTTTTTTTTAATCTTGTGCCACCAACATCGTCGGTGCCTATGCTCACTGTGCCTGATTCATACTAGTTCTCGCTACCATTCCTCTCGTAATTTCATTCCTCATCCTTACCATTCATACTTCCATCTTTTATATCTAATATGGGTGGGACTCCCATCTACGTTCCTATTCTAACCTACTATATTTTGTTCTTTATTTATTTATTTCTACTTATCGTCTAGTTGGGTTGGGGTAATAACAGTACATTTTATTTATTTCAACATTTTGCTTACTACTACAGTTTAACCTACTTATTTTAATTATTTACTTAATGTTATTTCATTTTAACTCTTTACTTAACACAGTTCCTTTTTTACATTTTTCATAATAGTGTTGATTATATATTAAATCTAATATACTTAACATCTACTTTTTATTACAATATCTTTTATTAACTATTTCCATCAGTTTTTTACAATATTTTAGGAAGCTATGTACATTTTTGCTTGCCATTATGTCTTTTAAATTTTCTTTTGTTACTTTACAGCCTAATACAATTTCGATGTCTGATCTATCATTGCCAAACACTGGGCACTCTGTTAGAATATGCTCTACCGTCTCCACTACATTGGGATCACAGATGCAATGGGGGCTTTCGCGGCACTTAAATCGATTTAAATAGCCTGCGAAACCCCCATGCCCCGTCAGCATTTGCGTTACATGGTAGTCCAATTTGATTCTACCCAGTATTGTATATGCGAGGGACGGTTTGGGGAAGAACAGCTTCGTAGTGCCCGCGGTCTTGCCCAGTACATACCTCAGGTCCCATGCGCGAATCGAATCCGACCGTAGGATTTGCTTCGCGAATGAGACCGGACAAAGGTCGTAACTTTCTTTCCTCTTGGAGTTTACAGCGGCCTCCTTTGCCAATTCATCAGCTCTCTCATTACCGATTAATCCCGCATGTGCTTTAACCCAGTACAATTTAACTTCTTTGCCCTGGTGAGAAACCCACTTGAGGTTCTCTCTAATTTCCACTACTAACGGATGCAGGGAATTCGGGTTTGTTATGGTAGAGAGTGCTGACATTGAGTCGCTGTAGACTCCAAAAGACTTTTCCTTGTGCCTTTTGATACCCCTAGTGGCTTCGCGAATCGCCAACAGCTCAGCCTGATAAACCGAGCAATATGATGGCAACTTGAATTTGGCCGGTCTGGTTTCCACCCCGTCCTTCCAAATTGAAAGTGCAGCGCCAACCATCCCGTCCATCTTGCTGCCATCTGTGAAAATCTGCACGGTGTTTCTCGCGCTTTCGTCCACTTGTTGCTGGTTTAACAGGCTGATGAACTGGAGGTCAATTCGCTCCGCCGGATGAGGAGTATCAATTGCCGAGGCCAGTCGCTCGATCTCCCTGTCCGCGAGCCCTGGAACAGGCGCACCCCGCTTGATTTCATACAGTAAAGCAACTTCGCGCACCCGAAGATCAAGAGGGAGCAGACCTGCCAACACCAGGGCAGAGTTCAAGGAGACCGTGCGATAAGCCCTACTTATCTTCTGAGCAAAACCGCGCTGCACCGCGTTCAGCTGCTTCCTAGCCCACATTCTATTCGCCGCTGGTGCCCACACATTTGCCCCGTACAAAATTATGGGTTCGATTGTGGCTTTGTAGATCGTTCTAATTATCTCGGAATTTAGGCCCCAACTAGTTTTTGCCGCTTTTGCTAACTGTCTATAGATTTTGATTGCCTTCCTACATACATTCCCGATGTGCGTTCTAAAAGTTAATTTGGAGTCAATCACCATTCCCAAGATTTTCACTTCTTTAACATTTTCTATATCGCATCCACCCATGCTCAGGCGCGGTAGGTCGTACTTTAGCTTTTTTGTCAAAGTCATGGCTTGGGTTTTGTGAGCCGCAAAAGTCAGCTTATTTTCCACTCCCCACGCCTGAACATGTGCGAGTGCTTCTCTGGCCTGATTCTCGATTTCTATGGCGGTGGTACCGTCGAACACCAACGTTACATCATCAGCAAAGGCTTGCACGTATATATTCGCGTCCTCTAATTTTTTAAGAAGTGGGTCCAGCAGCAAATTCCAAAGAATTGGGCCCGCAACAGAACCCTGTATGCAGCCCTTCTCAGGCCTGACCGTCACTTCCTCTCCACCATACCTGACTGAGACCTTCCTATCCTCCATGTAACTATCGAAGATCCTTCTGATCCCAACTGGGCACCCCTCCCTCCCCAATCTGAGCACAATTGCCGGCCACCATGCGTTATCGAAGGCCCCCTCTATGTCTAGTGATACCACTGTGACGATTCTCTTTTCAGCCAGTCTGGCTTTCACATGGCTCATCAGGGCACAGAGGGAGTCTTCGGTGCCCTTCTGGGGCATGAAGCCATACTGGCATTTGCTCAACCTAGGCAGAAGATGGTGCTTCAGTCGGGACACTACCATTTTTTCGAGGATCTTCCCCAGTATGGACAGGAGTCCTATGGGTCTAAACGCTTTAGGGTTCGCATAACTGTCCTTCCCAGGCTTCTTCAGGACTACCACTGTAGCTTCCTTCCACAGTGTGGGAAAGTGGCCGCACAACAGACACCTGTTCATGAGCTCTAAGAAGAGGTCGGGATCTCTTCCCACGACTCTCATGCAGATGTCTGCCGTGAATCCATCCGATCCTGGCGCTTTTTTCGGACTGAAAGACTCCGCAGCAGTCCTGAGTTCCAATTCTGTAAATGGTCGCTCGCATATTTCATCTTGCTCGCTCGCATTGATTTTTCTGGCCTCAGTTCGCATGCTGCGATGTCTCAGGCTATCTTGGCTTTCCCGGTCCTTTCCGTAGAAGGTTTCTGCCAACAGCTCCGCGGATTCCTTCATGGTTAGACTTCTTCCATTTACTTCGAGGGGCGCATCTTCCTCTCTTTTGGACGTTCGGGAGATTACTCGGTAGATCCCGTCCCAAACAGACTCATTTGTCTGTTTGCCACAGAAGCCCCGCCAGCTCTCAGTCTGCGCTTCCCTTGCTGCTTCTTCATATTTTTCTTTTTCTTTCAGATATTCGTCGACCACGGCCGCTCTCCGGATGGGTGCTGCGTTCCTGACTCTGTTCCTCAGAGTCGTGACCCTGGACTTCATCGACGCCAGTTCATCAGACCACCACGGCAAGGTAAGTACTTCTTTATTATTTTTTCTAGGTATGGCACACACACTAGCCTCAGTTATGATGTTTGTAATTTTCACAACCAATTCATCTATCTCTTTTTTATTTTTGACTTTTCTTACCGTTTCTTGTCTAATATTGTGCTTTAGTTTCAATTCATCGAATTTTTCATCAAAAAGAGTCCAGTTTGCTTTCCTGGTGTTGTACCTCCTAGTTGTCCTACGGACTTCAACGCCTTTTGGTTTCTGTAGGCGTACGTTGAAAGTAATGCCGTTGTGATCCGAGTGAACCAGGTCTTCCGAAATCCTCCAGTCTTCAATTCGGTCCAGCATTGCCATCGTGCAAGCCGTGATGTCGACGAAACTTGTAAATCGAATTCCGTTCCTGACGGTATCAAAGGTCGGCGTCCGACCAGTGTTTAAAACACTTAGTCCCAACTCGTTAAACGCCCCCGCCATTTCAATCCCTCGGTGATTGATAATGGGGCTGCCCCACCAGGAATTTTTTGCGTTGGCATCTCCTCCAACAACCGCATGGGTCGTCTTCAATATAGTCATCACCTTCCTTAGGTGGTCTAGGTACGGTATGATGGGTTCAGTGGGCTCAAAGTAATACGAGATAACCGCAATTCTACCAGCATCTGTCTTTATTTCCACCACTGCTATGTTCTCAGTAGTGAGCTCAGGATGTTGAATAACAGTGATGTCTTGTTCGAAGACTACTACTGCTGCCTTCACTGTGCGGCCATCTCTGCCCAAACCTTGAAACACTCTCATGCCCCTGCGACCCCTCATCACATTTCCAGCTCCAACGTAGGGCTCCTGGAGGAGCGCCACCGCGATCTTCCGCTTATCGACTTCAATTAGCAGCTCTTCGGTTGCCAACTGCTTCCTCTGGAGATTCGCTTGCGCGAACCTGCAAAGGGTTTCTCTCCTTGAGGTGCCCTTAGCAGTAGGCAACCGTCGAGCGAGCTATTGCGTCCCACCGCTGTCGTATTTGACATGACCGGTCAAAGGCATTATGCTCCACCTCATTAAACTTAGCGTTTGAGCAATTCCTACACCTTGGTGGCGCCGATGCAGACCAATCTTCACACTCCGCCCGAAGGTGAGGCCCGCCACAGTGGCTACATAGATCCGCTGGCTCCTTGCAAAGACGCTTTCCATGGCCAAAGCCCAGGCAGCGCGTGCACTGGACCAGCGGGCTCTGGTCCTCCACCATGACATATTGTATGCCTATGTGTATTCTACCTTTTAGTGTTGCTCTTTGCCATACTCTCGGGCTTACACTTAATACAACATGGCTCTGATGCGGGTTTCGAGCTTTCTTGCGATATTTTATTTCCACAGCATTTTCCTCCTTTCCCAAGTCCTTAAATATGTCCTGGTTTTGATTTTCAAAGGCCTCCTTTATAAAGTCGTCAGTGTAGAATGTCATGACTCCCTTGAACACCAAGAGCGGATTTTTGTTTTTCATGTCTTCTATGTTCAGGTTTTTATTTCCTTCAAGTCTTTTCTTCAATTTTTCCCTTTCTTCCCTAGTCTCTAAACCTATTATTATTTTGCGATCTTTAGCCTTCCTTACGCTTTTCACCTGAATCCATCCATCCTCAGCCTTAACCACTTCCCTAACTCTCTCCAGGATTTCTTCCCCATTCTCCTTTTCGTCACTGGATGTGACGGCCACCGAGTGCAATGTCTTTTTAATATCGGCCGGTTTCCTGCCATTTGGCAAATTCTGGATTCCTGCCACAACATTCGCATATGAGGCCGTCATTGCCTTTTCCATCACTTCTTTTTGCTTTGCCATATCTTCCTTTAATTCACTCATCAGCTTTTTATGCTCTTCCATAGCTTTTGTGTATTCTTCTATTTTTCCTATACATTCATCCAATTTGCCATTTTCGTTTCCTAGTTTGTCCCTAGTCCCTATTTTGACATTTCCTATTTCTCCCCTGCCAGTTTGTTCCTTCCCCTTTCCCATTTCCGAGACCATATCCATAACCATATCCCGGAGTTTGGTTAGAGCCTGCATGACCTCGGCCTTTACTTCCTTTTTCCTGCTAGTTAACTGCTCCAAGCCATCTATTCCCTTTTGGAACAAGGTTTGAGCATCGTCTGCCCGGGTAGGTTTCTTCGTATGGATTAGAGCCTTTTCCACAATGATCGTCATCGTTTTATTTAACTTAGGGGAAGGGGACAAAGATGAGGATGGTGAAGGTGGGTTTGTCGTAACTATATCCGCAGGGCCAGCCTGCTTCGTTGTTTTGTCATGGTTGGGGGGGGGGGATTTCACATTTTTTGGGCCCGCTGCCTCTTTTTCCATGCTACGTCGAGTGACGTTGTCTGTCCTATTTAGGTTCCTTGGGTAGGTCAATGCCACAGATTTGTTGTGTGGGGTCCTTTGCATCGTGGTGATGGCACAATCGTCTAGTTCTGTATACTATATAGTCTGTAAAAGTTGTATAATCAGTATACAGGACTATTTGTCAATAAATAAATAAAATCACTTGATTTTGTCGATTTAAATAGACTCTACCTTGATTAGTAGATTTGTTGCGCAATGAAGCCCAGTGTTTGGCAGTATCCGATACTCTATATTTAAAACAATTAATTACACAATTTTGATATTTATTTAATTTTAAAGGTGCTCTACATAGAGTACGACTTATTGTTAAGGTAGTAATTAACAAATACAATTAAATTACAAATATTAAGCAGCAGATGAAATCAGTCTGACTACTTTGTCTTAGCTCTAGGTAGAGTTCCAGGGTGTACGTGCTCTATAAATCTGAGCGCGTATTTAAAAATATTGAAAAACAAAAAATTTTTTCCTAACTCTACTTGGACTCTACCTAGAGTCTCTCACGTGGGCTCGTTGGAGAGCCGCCGTCAAGCCCTATATACCACAGAAAATCCCGACTCTGTAGTCCCACTAGGAGCCGAGATACGTCCGGTTTAGTTTTTCCAATATGGCGGACAAAATGGCCGCCGTATTTTGAAACCCCTATATCTCCCTCAATATTGGTCCTACAGATTCGGGAATTTCTCCACTATGGTCGTCTTCACCCACCCTACCGAACTACAACCTCGACTCAGAAAAATAAATTTTTCCGCCACCTAAAATTTTTCTAAGTCGAAGTGCGTTTTTAGGGGTAGGGGGATGAAACTCCGTCCAAATGATTGTGGAGGGTACGAAGACTAACGCTCTAGTCGTTAGTGTGGGGGGGGTTTAAGGGGGGGGGACCAGGATAAAAATATTATTTTTGTCCTACGACCCTTAGTTTCCGAGATATCCGGGTTACAACGTTATGGGGACCTAGGGTGATAAAACCATAAGTCCAAAAACGAAATTTCTTCCCTCCTATTACTTTTAAAAATTTTGTTGTTAGCTTAAGTTGACCAATTTATCTATGTCTTAGGGCCTAAATAAATTTGAACTATTAAAATCGAAGGGGTTGGTCGCTATTAATTTGGGAAAGAGGGGGATGAAAAGTTGGAGACGGCAATTAATTTCAAATGATTGGTTCTATATGTTATAATTGGTTTAAAAATTTGGAAAAAATTTTATAAAGTTCAGAATGAACCAAATTATTTTAAGAAATTTTTTCTGTAGGGGTAGCTCTGCTTAGGGTTGATACCCAGATATCCCGGAAAAATATTAATCCCGTGGTTTTTTATATAAACACCCCGTGTGAGGGCTCGTTTGAAAGGGAATTTACCCACGAATTTTATAATAATTTTTAAAATATATATTTTCCTATAAATTTTTTAAATTAAAGCCAAAAAACACAAAATTATAGGTTAAAAATTTCAAAAAATCGATAGTGGCCACAATATAGTCCGAATTTAAAAATTTTTTCTTTCAGCATATGCTGCGCGTCGATGGCTGTCCAGGTGCAGTGTCGTCCTTTGTCTCCAAGTGTTCCTGAGGGATGCACGTGGCGAGCACGTGTCTCCCTACAAGCTTCAAAAATTTGTAGCTCGACAACCCTGTTCCAGAAAAATCTGGAAATCTCTAGGCTTGTAGCTGAACCTCTAAACTTAATTTCAGAGCAATAAAATTTGGGGGTTGTCGATCTAAATCTGGAATTTTTAAGGGTTAAAGTCCAAGACTAATAAAAACCTTTTTAGTTAATGAAGGGGTTGTCCGATCTTCGCGTGCGATACGTCGTTAGGAAGGGCTCGGTGTCCTTAATCCAGGGCTGCTTCCAGAATCTTCCTCAGTCGTCCCGTTTTTCCTCCCAATTGAGGTTAGAAACTGGTTTTTTTGTGGTAACTCCGGAACCCCTGGGCGGAAAAATCCAAAAATCACCAGGGTTGTAGTTCTCCTCAAGGCGCTCAGGATAGCAGTCCAGGAATCTGGGGGTATCGATCTCGTTCCCGAGATATCCGTGTTTGAAAGTTCAAAAATTTTTAATTATTCACTTTTAGGCTTATAGCGGTTCTCCCGAGGGAGCTATCAAAACACAAGATACACCGACACTTCACTGACGTGATTACGCGTATTTTGACGTACAACTCACTGGAATACGACGATATTTGCCGTTTTTCGATATTTTTCGAGCGCGGAGCGTTGTAAAATCGTGGCGTTCGTGACGGCGGTCAGAGCGCAACTCTGTTAGGTTATGTTAGGTTATGTTAGGTTATGTTAGGTTATGTTAGGTTATGTTAGGTTATGTTAGGTTATGTTAGGTTATGTTAGGTTATGTTAGGTTATGTTAGGTTATGTTAGGTTATGTTAGGTTATGTTAGGTTGGATCTCCTAGACAGGATTGTCGGAAGCCTGTTCCCGGCTGCTGAGGAGTTCACCCCTCCGAGAATGTCCACCCCCGAGAGGGAGTATTCCACGGCGAATGTGCCTCCGGTCACGGATGCGGAATTCGACCGGGGAGTAGAGCGCCTGCGGGTCCGCAAGAAGGCCCCTGGCCCGGATGGCGTCCCCGGTATCGTCCTGCCGGTGGCACTCCAGCATCTTGGGAGCCGCCTTAGGGACCTGTTTGACGACTGTTTGTCAACAGGGCGGTTCCCAAGGCCGTGGAAAGAGGGCAGGCTCTGCCTGTTGAGGAAGGAGAGCCGGCCCGAGGACTCCCCCTCGGGATGGAGGCCCCTCCTGATGTTGGATGAAACCGGAAAGATGTTTGAACGCATCGTGGCTTCCCGGATCATCCAACATCTCGAGAGCGCTGGGCCCAATGTGTCGGACCGCCAATATGGCTTTAGAGCCGGGCGGTCCACCATCGACGCCCTAAGCGCATTACGGACATTCTCGGAGGAGGCGGTGAGTGAAGGGGAGGGGGCCGTGGCGGTGTCGCTGGACATAGCCAATGCGTTCGGCTCCCTCCCCTATGAAGTAATAGGGGAGGCACTCCAGTATCATGGGGTGCCCCTCTATCTGAGGAGAGTCGTAGAGCACTACCTCCAAGACAGGGTGGTGCTCTACGAGTCCCGAGAAGGACAGAAGGAGAGGGCGATGACCTGCGGTGTTCCACAGGGGTCGGTACTTGGACCCCTGCTGTGGAACATCGGCTATGACTGGGCCATCCGCGGGGCCTTTCTCCCCCGGATGACAGTCATCTGCTATGCGGATGACACGATGGTAGTCGTTCGGGGTGAGAATCTAGAGGAGGCCCTGCGAAGAGCAACGGTCGCAGCGGACCTTATGGTGTCCCGTATTGGTCTGCTCGGCCTAAGGGTGGCCCCAAGCAAATGTGAGGTCATCGCCTTCGGAAGAGGACGCAGGTGGAGTACACCCCCCGGTGCGTCCATCTCCCTTGGCGGGGAAAGAGTCCAGGTGAAGCCCAACATTAAATACCTGGGTCTCATCCTGGACTCGCGCTGGAACTTCGGGGAGCATTTCAAACGACTTGCTCCCCGAGTCGTTGGCGCAGCATCGGCCATGGCCAGACTGCTGCCCAACATCGGAGGGCCTGGTGCCCCGTGCCGCCGGCTGTATGCGGGAATAACCCGCAGCATGGCGCTGTACGGGGCGCCCATTTGGGCGGACAGGCTCTCCAGAGCCAACAGGGCCCTGCTACGACGGCCACAACGTATAGTGGCCAACCGTCTGGCAAGGGCCTATGTCACGGTATCCTGGGCGGCAGCATGTGCCCTGGCCGGAACCCCGCCATGGGAAATGGACGCTGAAGTCCAAGCCGAGGTGTATCGGGAGCGGGCCAGAATGCGTGCAGATGGCGCTGAGCCCGCTCCCTCGGAAGTGCGAGAGTTGCGTCAACTGGCTGTGGATAGGTTGAGGGAGCGATGGAGAGTCGAGCTAGAGGACTCCCCGTATGGCATAAGAACCATCGGGGCGCTCCTCCCATCGTTCCCGGTTTGGTTAGAACGTCAACACGGCCAGTTGACGTACAGGATGACGCAGGTAATGACCGGACACGGGTGCTTCGGTCATTACCTGCACAAAATAGGGAGGGAGATTTCCCCGGTCTGCCATGAGTGTGGGGAGCCCGATGATACGGCTCAACACACTCTGGCAGACTGCCAGATGTGGGCACCCGAACGGGTGCAATTAGGAGTAGTCCTGGGGCACCTGGACCTCTCGCTACACAGCATCATAGCAACGATGCTGTGTGGCGAGAGGTATTGGGACGCAGTGGCCTCCTTTTGCGAAACAGTTATGTCGCAAAAGGAGGCGGCCGAGCGCGTGCGCGAGGTCAACGCCGATGCACTACGCGCTCGGCGTGGTAGAGGCCGTGGTAGGGGCAGGCGGCGGGCAGAATATGCCCGCGCCGCCCAGATGCAAGGCCGATAAGGCCAAAGCCGGGGGGCGTCGTGGTAGAATGCTATTGCGATCCCATGGCGCCCCCACAACGGCTGGTGCGGAAACGCCGGAGGGGTTTTAGTGGGTATTCCGGGCTGACTAGCAGCCCGGCGAGTCCCACACTTTGTGCGTAAATGCATTTCCCCTCCGTTAACAAAAAAAAAAAAAAAAAAAAAAAAAAAAAAAAAAAAAAAAAAAAAAAAAAAAAAAAAAAAAAAAAAAAAAAAAAAAAAAAAAAAAAAAAAAAAAAAAAGGTTATGTTAGGTTATGTTAGGTTATGTTAGGTTATGTTAGGTTATGTTAGGTTATGTTAGGTTATGTTAGGTTATGTTAGGTTATGTTAGGTTATGTTAGGTTATGTTAGGTTATGTTAGGTTATGTTAGGTTATGTTAGGTTATGTTAGGTTATGTTAGGTTATGTTAGGTTATGTTAGGTTATGTTAGGTTATGTTAGGTTATGTTAGGTTATGTTAGGTTATGTTAGGTTATGTTAGGTTATGTTAGGTTATGTTAGGTTATGTTAGGTTATGTTAGGTTATGTTAGGTTATTCGGCACGTGGAGAACGGCCCGGGACCGCGTCTCTCTGACGCGCAGTACGGGTTCCGGGCCGAGAGGTCCACCGTGGATGCCCTCAGGCGTCTACGTTCGGTGACAGAGGAGGCGGATCGGGATGGAGAGGTGACCCTGGCGACGTCGCTCGACATCGCCAACGCCTTCAACAGTATCCCGCACAGTGTAATACGGGAGGCGCTCGAGTATTTCGGGGTGCCCCCGTATCTGCGGAGGCTGTTGGAGGCGTACCTGGAGGAGCGCTTCGTCCTGTTCGAGGACAGGGGGGGTCGGATGGTTCGGCGCAGCGTCGGATGCGGTGTCCCGCAGGGGTCGATTCTCGGCCCTATACTGTGGGACATCGCGTACGACTGGGTCCTGCGGTGCCGGCTTCCCCCCGGGACTGGTGTCATCTGCTACGCGGATGACACCCTATTCACGTCCCGGGGTGCGAATTTCGGTGAGGCGGCGCGGTCGGCCGAAACGGGTCTTGCCCTATTGGTCGACCGCATAGAGAGGCTTGGGCTTCGGGTCCGTCTGGACAAGACCGAAGTCCTCCTCTTCCGCGGGGCCCGGACGCGAGGACCCCCCCCAGGAGCGCGCCTCCGGGTGGGTCAGGTGGAGTTGGGGGTGAGCACCCAGATGAAATATCTGGGGCTCATCCTCGACGGACGATGGTCCTTCGGCCCCCACTTTCGCGAGTTGGGGCCGAGGATCATCAGGACGGCTGCTTCGCTCGGCCGACTCCTCCCCAACCTGGGTGGGCCGAGCGAAGCAGTGAGGAGGCTTTACTCTGGCGTCTGCCGGAGTATGGCGATGTACGGTGCCCCCATCTGGGTGGACGCCCTCACCGCGACGAACAAACGCCTTCTGCGACAGGCGCAGAAGGTGATCGCGGTGAGGGTGATACGGGGGTACCGTACAGTAGCCTTTTCTGCGGCCACGGCCCTCGCGGGCGACCCGCCGTGGGAATTGGTGGCGGAGGTGCTCGCCGAAGTGTACCACTTTGTGGCAAACAGGAGGGAAGTCGGCGAGCGCCCCTCGGCGGAAGTCGTGCGGCGGGTGCGCCTGCGAGCGCAGGCGGAACTCATGCGGAGGTGGGAGGCGGACCTGGCGCAGGCGGCGTTCGGTGTCCGCACAGCGGAGGCCCTGCGTCAGGTCCTGGAGAAGTGGATGATGAGGCGGCGCAAGCCTCTCACCTTCCGCATGACGCAGGTGCTCACCGGGCACGGTTGCTTCGGTGAGTACCTGCACCGCGTGGCCCGGAGGGAGGCCGAGCCTCGCTGCAACGACTGTGGCGAGGCTCAGGACACCGCTCAACACGTCCTTGAGCGGTGTCCCAGGTGGAGCCGGCAGCGCCACGAGTTGGCCGCTGCGTTTGGCGGGACGGACCTGTCGCTCCCGAGTGTCGCCAACGCGATGCTCGAGAGCGACAGAGCTTGGGAGGCAATGGCCTCCTTCTGCGAGGTCGTCATGTCGCAGAGGGAGGCCGAGGAAAGGGACCGCGAGGACGATCCCCTCGCGGACCCGATCCGGCGACGGAGAGGGGGGGTGCGACGCAGGCGCTACTTGGCGCGCCTGGAAGCGCCCCCATAAGCGGTGGGACTGGAGCAGTCCCACCCGGCGGCAGAGGTCCTCCAGGTGTCGGAGGGCCTCTGAGAGTGGTGAGTCCGGTTTCTGGTGAGAAACCGGCCAGTCGCAGAGGCGTCTTGTGTTAGTCAGATCCGAGACGCCTCCCTGCAATGCGGCCGACGGCACCCGCAGGGGTTTAGTGGGTAGTCTGGGCCGAGTAGCGGCCCAGGAGTCCCACACTCCGTGCGTAAATGCATTCCCCTGCGAAATCAAAAAAAAAAAAAAAAAGGTTATGTTAGGTTATGTTAGGTTATGTTAGGTTATGTTAGGTTATGTTAGGTTATGTTAGGTTATGTTAGGTTATGTTAGGTTATGTTAGGTTATGTTAGGTTATGTTAGGTTATGTTAGGTTATGTTAGGTTATGTTAGGTTATGTTAGGTTGAGGTTTTTTCGGTCGGTACGTTTATCCTAGTCGGTTCGAACTAACCCCATTCTATCCAAAAAATTTTTCTGCATCGGATGCGTTTTTGAAATTTTCAATTTTGGCCTTCTTTCATTGTTTTTTCAATTTGTCCAAATTTTTGCTATTTCTTTTTGGTAGTAAATTTTCAAAATTAAATAAAAAATAGTTTGTGGTAGTTTCTGTCGTGGTTTTTACTTTTGTTGTATAGAGGGTGTACTCCTCTTTTATTTGACACCTCCCTTATCAATTTCGGACTTCAACTCGCGAAGTTATAAGGGAGATTGTCTTTTTTGGGAATTTTGCAAAAATTTTACGCAAATCTGCGTAATTTTTGGAAAATTCGCCAAAAATTAGTTTTGAAAAGTACAAATTTGTAATTTTGTGGGTGGCTGGATCTCTGTGAGATCTGTTTGGCCCTGTTTTTGTCTTGATTTTTGGACTTAGGGTTCAAAAGTTATAGGCGAAAACAGGTATTGCTATTTTTTTCTCACAGGCGTTTTTGCTGCCCCGCAGGGTTATAAATTTGACAAAAGGGCGAATTGCTCCCCTTGCCCCCAAAGCAAGGGGGCAATTTTACTCTTTGGTCGGATAGGTTGGTCCTTGCGCCATCTAGTGGTGGTTTTTACTAACTCCTGGCCCCTCTGGGAGCCGAGTTATTAATTTTTCCCCTGGGAACAAAGATTTTTTCTGAGTTTTATAAAACTCAGAAAAAAATTCACTGCGTGCCACCCATCAAAGTAGGGTGGTACTTTCTACTGGTTTCCGGTGAGAAAAAATTTGCTCCACCTTCTGGTGGTTAGTGGTTGTTTCTACCCCCCCTGGGGGCTTAGAAATAAATTTTTTGTTGGGTCGGCCTTTGTTCGCGAAAACGCAAGTTTCGCGAAACAATGAGCCGCCCGGCAAATAAGTACGGCGGAGAGAGGGCTGGGAAGTCGAGTGGAGTCAGGAGCAGGTCCCCCACCCCCGGGGAAGAGGCTGACCGCAGATTCTCGGAGAGGGAGACCGGAGAGAGCCGTCGGGAGTCTGAGTATGGCTCGATTTTTTCCGACTCGGACGTGGACTCCCTGCCGGAGATTGTCCTCCCTGAGAAGGCGGTCAGCAAGAGGAAGGCGGACGAGGTGCTCATGGATGAGGAGAGGAGGACCAAGGTCTCCTCCTCAGCCCGCGGCCGTCCTGCGGTGCGCCGCACGTACGGGAACAAGGAGGCGAAGGAGCGCATGAGGGAGTTGTCGGCGGAATATGCCGAGTTTGAGAGCTCAAACAATTCTGCCGACAACTACCGCCTGGGCGGTAACAAAAAGGCAGGGCCGACCTCTGCAATTGAGGAAGGCGTTGAGGTGGTCCGGTCGGCTGCCGGAAGAATCCTGGAGGAGGCCAGTAAATCTGGCAACCTCAAAGGAACAGTGTGGCGGGATATGAAGGCAGCCTGCCGGGAAATCATGGAGGCAGCCTCCAAGATCGAGGCCCAGTCAAACGAAGCGGAGGTCGTACGCATCCTCAGGGCTGACAATAAGAGGATGCGGGAGGAGCTGGATCTCCTCAAGAAGGAGACGAAGGCCCTCCGCACGGCCTTCGCTGAAAGGGACACGGCGGGGACCTCTGCCCGGACGGTGCCCCCCACGTCGATGGTGGAGGAGGTGAAATCCCTTTTGGGGGATTTCAAGGAGTCCCTATCAAGGGAGCTCTTCCTGTCTCTCGGGGGGATGGTGACGGATCGGCTCAAGGAGGCCGAAAAGAGGGGAATATTGGCTCCGGAGCCGATCATTCGTCCTCCTCTCGCGGCGGACAGGAGGAGAGAGGCTGAGGCGGTAAAGGCGGCGGTGGAGCCCAAAGCGGGGCCATCTAAGGTGTCTGTGGTCTCTACCTTGATGCCGCCCGCAAGACCCGGACCGGCACTGCGGCTCCCTAAGGCACCTGTGGCTAAACCTCTGCCGCAGCAACCGGGTAAGGACCAGGGGCCCTCGAGTGAGGCAAACGAGGAGGCCACTGTGGATAATTGGTCCACGGTCGTGCGGAAGGGCAAGGGGAAAGGGAAGAAGTCCCTTCCCCCCCAACAGGATACGACCCCGGCCACAACTGCGGCTTCGGCCACGGCCCCGGCCCGGGCCCCCCAAGCACCGGCCCCCAAGCCAGTTAGGTTTACCGCGCCCAAGTCAGCGGCAGTGGTGGTAACCTTAAGACCGGAGGCCAAGACGGACTATAAGTCCGTCATGACCAAGGTTACCGCCAGGCTAGACTTGGCGTCGGTCGGAATCGACCATGTGGGCGTCCGGAGTACGGCAACGGGGGCCCGGATCATAGAAGTCCCCGGAGCGGACAGCGGAGCGGCGGCGGACACCCTGGCTGCCAAACTGAGGGAGCTAGTTGGCACTGAGGTGGAAGTGTCCCGGCCAACCAAGACGGCCCAAGTAAAGGTCTCCGGCCTCAACGAAGGCGTGACGCCGGAGAACTTGCAGGAGGCGGTGGCCAGGATAGGCAAATGCCCACTGGGGAGCATCAAAGTGGGGGCAATGCGCATGGCGCCGGACCAGACTGGGGCAGTCATTATCACTTGCCCCGTGGCGGCGGCCAACGCGCTCATTGACGCTGGCCGCCTTCAAGTCGGTTGGGCCTCGGCGTCAGTCAGAGGGCTCGAAGCACTGCCCATGCGGTGCTTCAGATGCATGGGCATGGGCCACACCAGAGCCCTCTGCCCCTCCCCAGTGGACAGGACAGACCTGTGCCACCGTTGTGGTAAGCCGGGGCACTCCACCTCGGTGTGTGAGGCTAGAGAACCTTGGTGCGCGGTGTGCCACCAGGCTAAACTGGTGGCAAACCACGTCATGGGGGGCAAGGCGTGTAACCCCCCGCGCACCAGGGGGAAAATGCCGGCGGCCAGACCGGCCACCTCGGAAGGACCCGCGATGGAACACTGATGGATAGGCGATCCTCGAGCCATCCTGAGGTGCTGCAGTGCAACGCCAACCACTCCGCCCGTGCCCAGGACCTGATAGTCCAGCACGTGGCGGAGTGGGGCGTTGCACTCGCCGTCATCGCGGAGCCATACTGCGTCCCCCCTCTCCCCAACTGGGTCGGGGACACGGAAGGGCTGGTGGGCATTACTGTCCCGCAGTTTGGGGGTCATCCCCCTCTCTCGAGGGTCACCAACGGCCCGGGGTACGTCGCGGCTAAATGGGGAGACATCCTCCTCGTGGGGGTCTACTTCTCCCCCAACAGGCCGCGCCGTGCCTTCGAGGACTTCCTCGGGAGAGTGGGTAGGGTGATCCGCGGCGCGACACCAGCCCAGGTGATGGTGCTGGGAGACTTAAACGCCAAATGTACGGCGTGGGGATCTCCCAGCACCGACCCAAGGGGGGAGACTCTACTGGAGTGGGTGGTGGAACTGGGGCTAGTAGTCCTAAACCGGGGCAATGCCGACACGTGTGTGCGGCAAAATGGGGGGTCCATTGTGGATGTCACATTCGCGACCCCTGCCATTGCCGCACGAGTAGCGGAATGGCGTGTCCTGGGGGACGTGGAGACCCTCTCCGACCACTTGTATATTCGGATGACGGTCTTCAGAACGCCCCAGTCCCAACTCCCCCCGGGGGGACGCAGTAGGAGAAAATTCCCGAGGTGGAATATGGCAAGCCTCGACAGGGACCTGGCTGACGAGGCTGCCATGGTCGCAAATTGGAGAATGCCCACGCCAAGCCGTTCCCTTGGCGTGGATGAGAGGGCAGCAGGCTTCCGAGCGTCGCTCACCGAAGTGTGCGACGCGTCGATGAGGAGGTCCGGCCCGCCGTCTGCCAAGAGACGGGTCTACTGGTGGTCGGAGGAAATAGCAGTACTCCGACTCGCCAGCAACAGAGCCCGTCGGGACTACACCCGATGCAGGCGGCGGCGAGGCAATAACCCCGGAGGAGCAGAAGAGATAGGCTACTACCACGCCCTCCGGGAGGCTAAGGGTGCCCTGTCGGCAGCGATTGCCAGGGCCAAAGAGGAGGCCCAAAAGGCCTTCCTGGCCACGCTCGACAGGGACCCGTGGGGGAGGCCGTACAGGGTTGTCCGCAACAAAATGCGGTTCGCCCCCCCCACAGCCTCAATGGATCCGGATCTCCTGGACAGGATTGTCGGAAGCCTGTTCCCGGCGGCGGAGGGCTTTGTGCCCCCGAGAATGTCCAACCCCGAGAGGGAGTCTTCCACGGCGAATGTGCCTCCGGTCACGGACGCGGAATTTGACCGGGGAGTAGAACGCCTGCGGGCCTGTAAAAAGGCCCCTGGCCCAGATGGCGTCCCCGGCATCGTCCTGCCGGTGGCACTCCAACATCTTGGGAGCCGCCTTAGGGACCTGTTTGACGATTGTCTGTCAACAGGGCGGTTCCCGAGGCCGTGGAAAGAGGGCAGGCTCTGCCTGCTGAGGAAAGAGAGCCGGCCCGAGGACTCCCCCTCGGGATGGAGGCCCCTCCTGATGCTGGATGAGACCGGGAAGATGTTCGAACGCATCGTAGCGTCCCGGATCATCCAGCACCTTGAGAGCACAGGGCCCAATGTGTCGGACCGCCAGTACGGCTTCAGAGCCGGGCGGTCCACCATTGACGCCCTGATGGTGCTGCGGACATTCTCGGAGGAGGCAACTAATGACGGGGAGGGGGCCGTGGCGGTGTCGTTGGACATAGCCAACGCGTTTGGCTCCCTCCCCTATGAAGTGATAGAGGAGGCGCTCCGTTACCACGGGGTGCCCCTCTATCTCAGGAAGGTCGTAGGGCACTACCTACAAGACAGGGTAGTGCTCTACGAGACCGGAGACGGTCGAAAGGAGAGGGCGATGACCTGCGGTGTTCCACAGGGGTCCGTGCTTGGGCCTCTGCTGTGGAACATCGGCTACGACTGGGCCATCCGTGGGGCTCTTCTCCCCCGGACGACTGTCATCTGCTATGCGGATGACACGATGGTAGTCGCTCGGGGTGAGAACTTAGAGGAAGCCCTGCGAAGAGCAACGGTCGCAGCGGACCTGATCGTGACGCGCATCGGTCTGCTCGGCCTAAAGGTGGCCCCAAGTAAGTGCGAGGTCATCGCCCTTGGTAGGGGACGAAGGTGGCGTCCGCCGCCCGACGCATCCATCTCCATTGGCGGAGAAAGAGTCCAGGTGAGGCCCAACATTAAATATCTGGGCCTCATTCTGGACTCACGCTGGAACTTCGGGGAGCATTTTAAACAATTAGCTCCCCGGGTCGTTGGTGCAGCGTCGGCCATGGCCAGGCTGCTGCCCAACATTGGAGGGCCTGGTGCCTCGTGCCGCCGCCTGTATGCGGGAATAACCCGCAGCATGGCGCTGTACGGGGCGCCCATCTGGGCGGACAGGCTCTCCAGAGCCAACAGGGCCCTGCTACGACGGCCGCAACGAATTGTGGCTAACCGTCTGGCAAGGGCCTACGTTACGGTCTCATGGGCAGCGGCATGTGCCCTGGCCGGAACCCCGCCATGGGAGATGGATGCGGAGGTACAAGCTGAAGTGTACAGGGAGCGGGCAAGGATGCGAGCGGGTGGCGCTGAGCCTGCTCCCGCAGAGGTGAGAGCGGTGCGTCAACTGGCCGCGGATAGGTTAAGGGAACGATGGAAAGTTGAGCTCGAAAACTCCCCGTATGGAACGAGAACCATCGGGGCGCTCCTTCCGTCGTTCCCGGAGTGGCTGGACCGAAAACACGGCCAGTTGACGTTCCGGGTGACGCAGGTAATGACCGGACACGGGTGCTTCGGTCATTACCTGCACAACATAGGGCGCGAGGTGAGCCCGGTCTGCCATGAGTGTGGGGAGCCTGACGACACGGCTCAACACACTCTGGCAGACTGCCAGATGTGGGCGCCCGAAAGGGTGAGGATGGGGGTGGCGATGGGTCATCTGGACCTCTCGTTACACAGCGTCATCTCAACGATGCTGTGTGGCGAGAGGTACTGGGACGCAGTGGCCTCCTTCTGCGAGACTGTAATGTCGCAGAGGGAGGCGGCCGAGCGCGAGCGCGAAGCTAGAGCTGACGCGCCACGCGCTCGGCGAGGCAGAGGTCGGGGCCGGCGGCGGGCACGTTATGCCCGCGCCGCCCAGTTTTAGGGCCGAAAGGCTTTAGCCGGAGGGCGTCGTGGTAGAATGCGAAAGCGATCCCATGGCGCCCTCACAACGGCTGGTGCGGAAACGCCGGAGGGGTTTTAGTGGGTATTCCGGGCTGACTAGCAGCCCGGCGAGTCCCACACTTTGTGCGTAAATGCATTTCCCCTCCGATAACAAAAAAAAAAAAAAAAAAAAAAAGGTTATGTTAGGTTATGTTAGGTTATGTTAGGTTATGTTAGGTTATGTTAGGTTGGGGGACACCCCATGCAAAGCTAGCGTCCACGTCGCGTCCCCTGGGCAACGTCGCGTCCTGACCACCGTAACGGAGTGGCAGGCCGACGGCTAATCAGCTTTGTGTAGTCGGCGCAATCAGTGCGTAACATGGCAGAGTCGCAACCACTGCGAGACGCCTTCGGGCGATTTCTGAAAAAAGGCCCTTCTCAGGGCCAAAAAGGCCCTTCTCAGGGCCAAAAAGGCCCTTCTCAGGGCCAAACAAAGGGAAGAAAAAATAAAAGGGGGGGAAAGCATTCGGATGGGGGGGATAATGGGAAGGGTTCGGATAGGTCGAGGTCCGAACATGAGAGGAGTCGTGGGGAGTCCGAGGAGGTGGAGGAGCTGTCCGATGGCTCGGCGGTAGGCCAGAGAAGGCTGGGGAGCCTTCTGGGCAGCCTAGGGTCGGTCACTTCGTTGTCGGAATCGGTGCTCGGATCCAAGCGCCTGTATTCAGAGGTGGCGAGTGGTTCCGACACCGAAGTTGGTGCGCCTCGGCCGAAACTGGCTGCAGCGAAAAAGGGGAAGGCTCGGGGTGCATCCAGTGCTACGAGGGCCCGGGCTGAGGCACGAAGGAGCCAGGAGGAGGATGCTGAGGCCTCCTTCTCGGCCACGTTGGAGGCTCGGGCCTTCAGGAAGGCGGGACCCCCGAGTGGGGATGAGGGCATGGAGGCGACCCCCATTGAGGTGCGGGACTTCGGTTCCATGGGGGCGGAAGGCCTCATGGACACCGCGGTGGAGAGGCTCGGACTGATCACCAGCCTCGTCCGGAAAACCACTGCCCTCAAAGGGGGTTATAGCGCAAAGATCCTGCGGGCCTCCTCCGACATCAGGGACATTGTGGATACCCTGGTGGCGCGCAGCGAGTCGGATGAGGTTCGGCGCCTCAAAGCCGACAATGGCCGCCTACAAAGAGAGGTGGCCAACATGAAGGCAGAGGTCGCTGCGCTTCGCCGGGGGTTCGAGGAGTCCCGCCGCGAGGTCGGCCAGGCCGCGCGGACTGCGGAGAGGCAGGCCGCTCCTCTGATGGAGGAGGACTTTGTACAGAGGCTGGAGGCCTCCATGGAGAGGATGATCGATGTCCGCCTTGCAGATATGGAGTCTCGCCTACCTCGCAGGGTCACCCGCCCACCGCTGGCGGGCGACAACTCCGAGGTGGCGAGGGCTGCGAGGGCGGCCATCGAGGAGGCCTCCGGTTTTAGACCGGAGCCGCAGCCTGCGCAGCCTGCCCAGCCAGCGGCAGTGGAGGAAATGGAGGTTCTGGCCCCAGCACGCCCGGCCTCCAATAAGCAGAAACGGAAGGGGGCAGTAGAGAAGGCGACGGAGTGGGGCCCCTTCGGACCCTCGACCTCAACGGCCGAGGTATCCCCGGAGCTCCCCTGGGTGGAGGTGCGAGGGAAGGGGAAGGGCGTGGGGAAAAAGTCCCAGCCCAAACCCACCAAGGCACCCACGACGACACCCACGGGGAGACCCACGGCGGCCCCCGCAACCGTGCGTAAAGCACCAACCAAGACGGCGCCACCGAAGGCAAAGAAGCTGACGGTCCCGAGCTCCTCGGCTGTAATTCTGAAGTTACAGCCGGAGGCAGCGCAAAACGGGGCCTCATACGCTTCTGCCCTGCTGAAGGCCGAGCAGGACGTGAACTTGGAGGAGCTGGGCATTGGCTCGCTTCGGATTCGCCCAAGTGCGACCGGAGCGAGGCTGATTGAGATCCCCGGTTCCTCCAGTTCAGACAAGGCTGACGCTCTTGCCTCGGCCTTGAGGGTGGCGCTGTCCGGCGTCGCGGAAGTGTCCAGGCCCGTCAAAACCTCGGACTTCCGCGTGACGGGCCTGAACGATGCGGCTACAGTGCCGCGGGTAAAAGCTGCAGTCGCCAGGGCTGGGGGCTGCACGGAGGACCAGGTCTGGGTGGGCGAAATCCGCCCAGACTGGCGGGGCTCTCGCTCCGCCCTAATGCGCTGCCCGGTCACGACAGCTAAAAAGCTGATCGAGGCGGGCAGCCTTAGCGTTGGCTGGGGCTCCGTGCGTCTCCAGCACTTGGCGGCGCGACCCATGCACTGCTACAAGTGCATGGGGAAGGGGCACACCGCGGCGCTGTGCCCCTCGCAGACCGACCGCAGTCGGCTCTGCTACAGGTGCGGGGAGGCAGGGCATTTGTCCGCTTCCTGCACCGCGGCGCCCCGCTGCGCTGTGTGCCGCGACGCCGGGAAGCCGGCGGACCACGTGATGGGGGGTAGGTCCTGCAACCCCCCGTCAGTCCGCGGCAAAGGGCCGTCCCCTCCTCCGCGAGAGGGCACCACACAGGCGGCGCCAGCTGGCCAAATGGAGGAGTGATGGGGGTCGCCTTCCTCCAGGCCAACCTCAACCACTGCGCCAGATCGCAGGATCTCCTCCTGCAATCCATGGCGCAGTGGGACATTGATGTCGCGGTGGTCTCGGAGCCGTACGCGGTTCCCTCCCTACCCCACTGGGCTGGGGATCTGGATGGCTCCGTGGCCATCGTGGCCAAGTCTGGCGCTGCCTCTCCCCTCACGCTCCGGAGGAGAGGACACGGTTATGTGGTGGCGGTTCGGGGAGAGTACGCCATTATTGGCGTCTACTTTTCCCCGAACCGGGATCTGCCGGCCCTGGAGCAGTTTCTGGACGCTCTGGGGCCGGAGGTAAGGCGGCTAGCGCCCCTAAAGGTCCTCGTGGCCGGCGACTTCAACGCCAAATCCACGGCGTGGGGGAACCCGGCCACCGAGCCCAAGGGGCGAAAAGTGGAGGAATGGGCGCTGGCCGCGGGGCTGTCCCTTGTGAATAGGGGGACAGCCCAAACGTGCGTGCGGCGGACGGGGGGATCGGTGGTGGACTTGACGTTTGCCACCCCGGCCGCCGCGCGCACCGTGACTGGCTGGAGAGTGGAGGAGGGGGTGGAGACACTATCGGACCACCTGTATATACGGTTCGAGGTGTCTGCCGCCCCCGGAAGTCAGGCGGCATCCTCGTCACGGGTGCGCAGTCGTTTCCCGCGCTGGGCGCTCACGCGGCTCGACCTCGAGCTGGCGGAAGAGGCGGCTATCGTTGGCCGCTGGAGCCTCCCGTCTCTTGTGGGAATGGGGGTAGACGAAGCGGCTGGCCGTTTCACTGACACCTGCACTGCAGTGTGCAGGGCGGCCATGCCTAGCGTCAGTCGCCCCTCCCCTAGACGGGCGGTGTACTGGTGGTCGGCGGAGATTGCCGCTCTCCGAGCCGCCTGCAACGGGGCCCGTAGAGCGTACGGCCGGAGTCGACGGCGCAACCCCCGTGACGAGGAGAGGGATGACCAGCTGTATGCGGTGTATGTCCAGAAACGTGTGGAGCTACAGCTGGCCATCAGTCGGGCCAAGGAGGAAGCCTTCGAGGAGCTGGTGGAGGGCATAGAGAGGGACCCGTGGGGTCGCCCGTACAAGTGGGCGCGAGACAAATTGCGTCCACAGGCGGCCCCGTTGACGGAGAGCCTCCAGCCGGCTCTGTTGGAGGAGATTGTCGGGGAACTATTCCCCGGCAATCCGCGGGGGTTTTCTCCGCCAAGAATGGCCCGACGGCCGCCTGACGAAGCGGAGGCTGATCCGCCTTCCGTCACCGACGTCGAAATGGAGGTGGTCCAAGATCGCCTCCGTACCAAGAAGAGGGCACCGGGTCCAGACGGGGTGCACGGGAGGATGCTTGCGCTGATCCTCGTGCACCTCGGAGAGAGGTTTCGGGAGCTGCTCAACCGCTGTTTGCGGGAGGGGCGGTTCCCGAAACTCTGGAAGGAGGGCCGACTCTGCCTTATTCCGAAGGGGAGTCGGCCCCTGGACTCGGCCTCGGCGGTGCGACCTCTGGTCCTGCTGAGCGAGGCTGCGAAGGCCCTGGAGAGCGTCGTGGCTTCGCGCCTCGTTCGGCACGTGGAGAACGGCCCGGGACCGCGTCTCTCTGACGCGCAGTACGGGTTCCGGGCCGAGAGGTCCACCGTGGATGCCCTCAGGCGTCTACGTTCGGTGACAGAGGAGGCGGATCGGGATGGAGAGGTGACCCTGGCGACGTCGCTCGACATCGCCAACGCCTTCAACAGTATCCCGCACAGTGTAATACGGGAGGCGCTCGAGTATTTCGGGGTGCCCCCGTATCTGCGGAGGCTGTTGGAGGCGTACCTGGAGGAGCGCTTCGTCCTGTTCGAGGACAGGGGGGGTCGGATGGTTCGGCGCAGCGTCGGATGCGGTGTCCCGCAGGGGTCGATTCTCGGCCCTATACTGTGGGACATCGCGTACGACTGGGTCCTGCGGTGCCGGCTTCCCCCCGGGACTGGTGTCATCTGCTACGCGGATGACACCCTATTCACGTCCCGGGGTGCGAATTTCGGTGAGGCGGCGCGGTCGGCCGAAACGGGTCTTGCCCTATTGGTCGACCGCATAGAGAGGCTTGGGCTTCGGGTCCGTCTGGACAAGACCGAAGTCCTCCTCTTCCGCGGGGCCCGGACGCGAGGACCCCCCCCAGGAGCGCGCCTCCGGGTGGGTCAGGTGGAGTTGGGGGTGAGCACCCAGATGAAATATCTGGGGCTCATCCTCGACGGACGATGGTCCTTCGGCCCCCACTTTCGCGAGTTGGGGCCGAGGATCATCAGGACGGCTGCTTCGCTCGGCCGACTCCTCCCCAACCTGGGTGGGCCGAGCGAAGCAGTGAGGAGGCTTTACTCTGGCGTCTGCCGGAGTATGGCGATGTACGGTGCCCCCATCTGGGTGGACGCCCTCACCGCGACGAACAAACGCCTTCTGCGACAGGCGCAGAAGGTGATCGCGGTGAGGGTGATACGGGGGTACCGTACAGTAGCCTTTTCTGCGGCCACGGCCCTCGCGGGCGACCCGCCGTGGGAATTGGTGGCGGAGGTGCTCGCCGAAGTGTACCACTTTGTGGCAAACAGGAGGGAAGTCGGCGAGCGCCCCTCGGCGGAAGTCGTGCGGCGGGTGCGCCTGCGAGCGCAGGCGGAACTCATGCGGAGGTGGGAGGCGGACCTGGCGCAGGCGGCGTTCGGTGTCCGCACAGCGGAGGCCCTGCGTCAGGTCCTGGAGAAGTGGATGATGAGGCGGCGCAAGCCTCTCACCTTCCGCATGACGCAGGTGCTCACCGGGCACGGTTGCTTCGGTGAGTACCTGCACCGCGTGGCCCGGAGGGAGGCCGAGCCTCGCTGCAACGACTGTGGCGAGGCTCAGGACACCGCTCAACACGTCCTTGAGCGGTGTCCCAGGTGGAGCCGGCAGCGCCACGAGTTGGCCGCTGCGTTTGGCGGGACGGACCTGTCGCTCCCGAGTGTCGCCAACGCGATGCTCGAGAGCGACAGAGCTTGGGAGGCAATGGCCTCCTTCTGCGAGGTCGTCATGTCGCAGAGGGAGGCCGAGGAAAGGGACCGCGAGGACGATCCCCTCGCGGACCCGATCCGGCGACGGAGAGGGGGGGTGCGACGCAGGCGCTACTTGGCGCGCCTGGAAGCGCCCCCATAAGCGGTGGGACTGGAGCAGTCCCACCCGGCGGCAGAGGTCCTCCAGGTGTCGGAGGGCCTCTGAGAGTGGTGAGTCCGGTTTCTGGTGAGAAACCGGCCAGTCGCAGAGGCGTCTTGTGTTAGTCAGATCCGAGACGCCTCCCTGCAATGCGGCCGACGGCACCCGCAGGGGTTTAGTGGGTAGTCTGGGCCGAGTAGCGGCCCAGGAGTCCCACACTCCGTGCGTAAATGCATTCCCCTGCGAAATCAAAAAAAAAAAAAAAAAAAAAGGTTATGTTAGGTTATGTTAGGTTATGTTAGGTTATGTTAGGTTATGTTAGGTTATGTTTTTTTTTTTTTTTTTTTTTTTTTTTTTTTTTTTATAATTGAGTTTATTTGCCAATACTGCCACGGTCAAGTCTTGGCACCCTTTTACACAATTTTATTTTTAGTTACAAAGTATACTAATTACTATTTGCCTACTAAACTTATACAATTTTTTAAAATTTACTTCGCACTTAATATTACATTACAGTTGTCTTGTTCTACTAACAAACTCTTTTACAATCCAATATTATAATTACATTAATATTATTACTTTGATTAATTATTTGCTTACAATTTTGTATTTGTCATCTAGTTAAAACAGTTTTTCTCACAGATATCACTATGTTTTATGCTACTTATGTGTTTAATTTCGTTACTATTAATCGCTCTACTTCCAGTAGGTTACTTTGTCATTATACACTAAGTATTTAGTTTATTGTATATTATAGCTACATTGTGGGTAGTTTCTTATCGCTAATTACAAAGATTTTATCCATAGTTCTTGTTCCAGGTCTTTATAATATATATGTACATTGTTAATCTTTAATATGTCAACAGGTTTTTTAACATATTTACCTTTTGTTCTTATTCACTGTATACCATTTTATCACTCATTTCTTAAAATTGTATACTTATATTTTACATTTTTAAAATTTGTCATTATTATCACAAACTATGTTTGTCAATAAGAAATTTTTATACACTTATACTACGTTTTGTAGGTGTTTCTAGTCATTATATAAAAATTTTGGCACCATTGATTTAACACCTTTTATTTATTTTTATACTACCCTGTATTTTACGTTTTATCAGTCATTTTTATAAATTTTGTTTACTTAAATTTTATACATTTTAAGCTTTGTCATTAATGTTATACACTATGTTTATCAAAATGTTTTATACACTTATTGTACATTTGTAGGTATTACTAGCCCTTAGTTCTAAATTTTAACACTACAAGTTTTACATCTTTATTTATTTTTATGCTACCCTTTTATTGCATTTTACTTTTGCAACAAGATAGTTGCTTTACTAATGTTATGCTATTTATTTATATAGAAATTGTGTCTATCATGCTGCAAGTTTTGCTTATTTACTAATGGTTTTTAGCAATGAATTAAATCAGTTTGAGGTTGACTAACCTTGATGCTGAGGTTTTCTCCAATCCTTTGCACATTTTATACACACTACACTATTATAACTTCCCTATTATTTTACACTGCACTCAACATCAACTTGTACCAATCAGATAACTAATTATCCGTTGGTACAGAGTCCCTTTTTTATACACTTTCTTGTTATTCTTGAACCCGCGCTGAAGAAGCTCAACATCGGGTTCCTGATGTTTTCATCCTGAACTGCGATGATCCACAGCGCGGATTCCAGACTTCCAGGCTGTTTCGATTACTTTTCTTAATTGTACGCCACTTTTGCCCTCGCCAGAGCGTCCCACTTTTGCCTCACCTGACAAGTTTTATCAAATGCATTGTGATCTGCATTGTTATGTTTGTCTCTTAAGCAGTTTAGGCATGATGGGGGCTCTCCAGCAAGGTATCTGGGGCATTTCTCTCTTTTGTGTGGTTCTCCGCAGTGGCCACATTTTTCAGTGTTCTCTCTGCAGTATTTCTTACCATGCCCGTAGCCCAGGCACATCGAGCACTGAATTATCGGTGAGAAATCCTCAACGTATATTCTTTGTACGCCGACGTGCACTGAGCCGGCATCAACCACCCTCTTCCATACTGCAGGGGAGACCCTCAGAATCACGTGATTCAGGAGTTGGTTTCTGGCCTTTTTCCTGAATCGTACTTCCATCCTATCGTCATTTTTGTTTATGTTGTCCAATATCTTCCTATTTTGATTTTTTAGTCCCATAAGTATTTCTTCATTTGTATTTTTTATTAACACGTTTTTTAGTATCAGGAGCGGGTCTTTGTTTGCGACCTCTTCGACTTGTAGATGGTCTGTAGCTAATATCTTTTCCTTTAATATGTTTCTCTCTTCCTTTGTTTTGCATCCTACGATAACTTTTCTATCCTTCGCTTTCCTAATCTTCTCAACCAAAACTCCTCCTTCCCCGGCTCCCACAGCTTCCCTTAGTTCATCTAGGACTTGTTCCCCGGTATGTTGGTCATTTTTTGATGTGACAATTATGGAATGTAGGGTATCCAATAATTTTTCTTGTTTTTGTTCCCGTACCGTTTCTCGTTCCGAATTTATTTCTTTGTCGTGTATAAAATTTTGTTGGCAAATTTTCTCCTTTAGGTCCTGGATATTCTTACTATTTTGTTCGATTGCCCACACCAGTTTATCGAATTTGTCCTCACAGTTACTAACCGAAGGGTTCACTGGAGGTTTCGCAGGAGATTTAGCCGGTGTGGTTTGTGCTGAGGTTGAGGATGTCATCCTACCCTTGACTGGGGTAGTTTGGGTTATTGCGGTGCCTTTGTTCACCGGGGTGGTTTGGGTTCTGGCTGATTTAAGGTCCGGCTTCATTTTTTGGAGAGAGGTTCCGGCGATCTCAAGGAATAATTCTTTGAGTTCTGCAAAACTGTTCATCATAACTGCTATGGATCCAACCTTGGAGTATTGGGTCACTTTTCTCATCTCGACCTTGATCTTCTCTATTAAATCGTCGTAGCGCTTCTCCATATCTTCTATTTTCGTGTTCTTATTGCTAAAAGTAAATTTTATTCTGGGCTTTGTCTTTGTCATTGTAGCGTTAAAATTAAGTTAGTATAGTTAAAATTAAGATTGTAGAAGTTGTAAAACGAGTTGTATAAGTATTCACAGGGTCAAAGTTTAAAATCACTAAATCTAATCAGGTACTCTAGGTGGTGATTACCACACTTCCAGTGGCCGCGTGGAGACTTCGGGTGGTTTTGTCAGTACGACAATCCCCCAAGTTCCGTGGTGTGTTTGGCGGCTTCCCGGACGTCTTCCGGGTTTAGGATGCAGGTACCTTCGTCGCTTCGGTGTAGGGTTGTCAAGGGTGGGTGCAGCCCTGATCGCAGCTCGTTTACGACGGGATTTTAGTTTTCCGCCAGCCGTAATCTTCATGTATCCTCGTGATCCGTGGTTCTTCTACCTTGGTTTATTACAGGTACTTTAGATTATTTATTAAGAATCACTTTACAGCTAATATTTTTGGATTATTACTAATTATTACTAATATTTTTAATTTTTATTACAGGGAGCTGCTCGGGACGCGTCCGCACTCGACCGCGGCTCGAACAAGACTCCGTTAGGTTATGTTAGGTTATGTTAGGTTATGTTAGGTTATGTTAGGTTGGGGTGCAGGGCAGAGAACCTCCTCGAGTGCCCGGTCCTTTGAAAGCTTTGCATTCTCACTTGATCCCAAGGATCCGGTGAGAGAGCGGGCTGACAAGGGACTCGGGACGGTGCACCCTGGGCGACAGTTAATAACTCCCTAGTAGGGGTCTTATTGGCTGTCGGCCAATTTCTGCCAACAGCCCACTCCACCGCCGTCTATGATGAGACGGCGAATGGATGTGGGTCTGGGGGACGGGCGTGGTCCATTTATGGGCCACTGCCCAATTTGGGGGGGGGGGCCGAAAGGCCATATGAGGGGGCCGAAAGGCCATGGCTGGAGGGCGTCGTGGTAGAATGCCAACGCGACCCCATGGCGCCCTCAACAGCCGGTGCGGAAACGCCGGAGGGGTTTTAGTGGGTATTCCGGGCTGACTAGCAGCCTGGCGAGTCCCACACTTTGTGCGTAAATGCATTTCCCCTCCGTTAACAAAAAAAAAAAAAAAAAAAAAAAAAAAAAAAAAAAAAAAAAAAAAGGTTATGTTAGGTTATGTTAGGTTATGTTAGGTTATGTTAGGTTATGTTAGGTTATGTTAGGTTATGTTAGGTTATGTTAGGTTATGTTAGGTTATGTTAGGTTATGTTAGGTTATGTTAGGTTATGTTAGGTTATGTTAGGTTATGTTAGGTTATGTTAGGTTATGTTAGGTTATGTTAGGTTATGTTAGGTTATGTTAGGTTATGTTAGGTTATGTTAGGTTATGTTAGGTTATGTTAGGTTATGTTAGGTTATGTTAGGTTATGTTAGGTTATGTTAGGTTATGTTAGGTTAGGTTTTTTCGGACGGGTTTTCCAGTGTATTCGCTGCGAAATAACTTCATTGGACTAAGAAAAATTTGCTCTATCGGATCTGCACATAAAAATATTGACTTTGGCGCGTTTTCACGGATTTCGAAATTGCAATTTTTCACAATTGCAAATTGCTATTTTTTTCTGGCAGTGTTTTTTCAAAATTGTCTAAAAAATTCTTCTCTTGGTTTTTGTTTTGTTTTTTGTATACTTTCGGTTAGCTTCAGTCCTCCTCTTTCATTTGGTACCTCCCTCGTAATTTTTCGACATCGGGTTGGAAGGTTGCAGGGCAGTTTGCCAAACCTTGAATTAGGAGAAAATTTTGTTTTGCGGTTTACGCCCCTTAGTGTAAATCGCAAAATATTCGACAAAAATCAAATTTTGGACCCACAAATTGCCAACTTTGGGGGTAGTTGCTGCGCCGCAGGATCTAATTGGCCCTGTTTTTGTTATAATTTTTGGACTTGTGGTTCAGAAGTTATTAGCGAAAACAGGTGTTGCTATTTATTTCTCGCAGGCGTTTTACTACCAATACAAAGTTGGTAATTCACAAAAAAATTCGTCACACCCTGCCTATTAAAGAAGGGTTGGAGATTTGTTTGGGGCTAAGTGGGGGGTTGTTTGACCTACCCCTTAGTGCTTTTGTTTTACTTCTACCCCCTCTGGGGGTGAAGTTATTAATTTTCTGCCGTTCCGCCATAACTTTGTAAAACGTAGTTTTTGCAAATTATGAGCGGTTCGGCCGACAAAAAATCCCTCGGGGAGAGGCCTGGCACCTCAAGGTGCAGGCCCCCTGCACAGGAGGAGGAGTCGGACCTTTTCTCGGAAGGAAGAGCGTCTGCAGCCAGCATGGCGTCGGAATACGCCTCGAATTACTCCGACACTGAAGTCGAGAGTTTGCCGGAGATAATCCTCCCGGAGAGGAAAATTAAGGCCGATGCTCCGGCTAAAAGGAAGGCCAGTGAGGAGTTTGATATGGAGGGAGGGAGGGTGATCAAGGTCCCCTCCTCAGCAAGAGGTCGGCCCGTGGCACGCCGCACGTATGGCGTAAAAGAGGCCAAAGACCGCATGCGGGAGCTCTCAGCGGAGTATGCCGAATTTGAGGATGAGGCAAAGAAGACCGCTGAGAGCTACCTGATTGGAGGCAAGGCAAGGGCTGCGCCACCCTCTGCCGTAGAGGAAAACCTTGAGGTTGTCCGGACTGCTGCCAATAAGGTCCTTATTGAGGCAAATAAGTCGGGCAACCTCAAAGGGACTGTCTGGCGCGACATGAAGGCGGCCTGTCGCGAAATCCTCGATGCGGCTGAGAATATCCAAGCTCAAGCCAACGAAGCGGAGGTTGTCCGTATACTCAGAGCGGACAATAAGAGGATGAGCGAGGAATTGGCGCAATTGAGGAAGGAGACCAAGGCCCTCCGTAAGGCCTTTTCTGAGAGGGAGGTGACTGGCCCCTCCACTTCCACTGCGGCGGGATTTTCTCTGGGAGAAGTCAAGGAGCTTCTCCTTGAGTTCAAGGAGACCTTCTCCCGGGAGATCTTCCTGTCGCTAGGGGGCATGGTCAATGACCGCCTCAAGGAGGCGGAGAAGAGGGGCATAATAGCGCCGGCGCCAGTAATGCGCCCGCCCCTAGCGGCGGACCAAAAGAGAGAGGCTGAAACTGCGAGGCGACAGGCAGCTGCACAGCCTGAGGTTGAGCCAAAGGCCGGGCCATCGGGGGTATCATCGGGCTCTACCCTCATGCCTCCAGCCAGGCCAGGACCGGTGCAGCGAGCTGCAAAGGCTCCTAAGGAGAGACCGCAGTTGCAGCAGCAATCGACCGCTGCATCAACTGGAGGAGAGCTCCCACAAGAGCCCAGTAATGGAAACGACGGTGCGTGGTCCACCGTCGTTAAAAGAGGAAAGGGCAAGGGCAAAAAGTCCCCCCCTACAAAGACGGAGACGGCACAGTCCCAGGCCCCCCCTAGGACCCAAACGCAGGCCCCGAAGCCCGTTAAGTTTGTCCCGCCGAAGTCTAGCGCGGTGGTGGTGACGCTAAAGCCTGAGTCGAAGGCCGATTATAAATCGGTCATGACGACAGTCACCACCAAGCTCGACTTAGCCACGGTGGGACTAAGTCATGTCGGGGTGCGAAGCACGGCCACCGGGGCTCGAATAATCGAGGTCCCCGGGGCAGACAGCGGGGCCATTGCTGATAGCCTGGCCGCCAAGCTGCGGGATATAGTGGGCAACGAGGTGGAGGTTACCCGGCCGTATAAGACGGCCCAAATAAAAGTGTCCGGCCTCAACGAGGGCGTGACCACGGAGGCGCTGCAGGAAGCCGTGGCCAGAGCCGGCAAATGCCCACCGGGACAGATTAAAATAGGGGCAATAAGGATGGCACCGGACCAGACAGGGGCAGTTATTATTACCTGCCCCGTACTGGCGGCCAATACGCTTATAGCGGCGGGCCGCCTGTTAGTTGGCTGGTCCTCAGCCTCGGTAAGAGGGCTCGAAGCACTGCCAATGCGGTGCTTCAGGTGTATGGGCATGGGCCACACCAGAGCCCTCTGCCCCTCCCCGGTGGACCGAACCGAGCACTGCCACAGGTGTAGCAAGCCGGGCCACTCCGCCTCGGACTGCGATGTGTCGGAACCCTGGTGCGCTGTGTGCCACCTGGCCAAGCTGCCGGCCAAGCACATAATGGGGGGTAAATCATGTAACCCCCCGCGCATCAGGGGGAAGCTGCCCACGAGCAGGCCGGCAACCACAGAGGGCCCCGCCATGGAACATTAATGGACGGGCCCTCACACCATCTCGAGGTGCTGCAGTGCAATGCCAACGCTTGCGCCCGTGCTCAGGACCTTATAGTCCAGCACGTGGCGGAGTGGGGCATTGCAGCTGCCGTCATCGCGGAACCCTACTGCGTCCCCCCCCTCCCCAACTGGATGGGCGACAGCGGGGGGCTGGTGGCCATTACGGTCCCTCGGATCGGCTATCCTCCTCTCTCGAGGATTGAAAGCGGACCGGGGTACGTTGCGGCTAAATGGGGAGACATTGTACTCATAGGAGTATACTTCTCCCCCAACAGGCCGCGGCGTGCCTTCGAGGACTTCCTCGAGAGAGTGAGCCGAGTGGTCCGGAGAGCGGCACCAGCTCCCGTTATGGTGCTGGGAGACCTAAACGCCAAATCCACGGCGTGGGGTTGTCCCGGCACCGACTCCAAGGGGGAGGCCCTTTTGGAGTGGGTGGTGGCACTGGGGCTAGTAGTCCTAAACCAGGGCAACGCCGACACGTGTGTGCGGCATAATGGGGGGTCCATTGTGGATATCACAATTGCGACCCCCGCCATCGCCGCACGTGTAGCGGGATGGCGTGTCCTGGGGGACGTGGAGACCCTCTCTGATCATCTCTACATCAGGATGAGGGTCTCCAGAACGCCCCAGTCCCAGCTCCCCCCGGGGGGACGCAGGTATAGGTTCCCGAGATGGAACCTGGCAAGCCTCGACAGGGACCTGGCTGAAGAGGCTGCCATGGTTATCAATTGGAGAGAACCCACGCCAAGCCGTTCCCTTGGCGTGGACCAAAGGGCCGCGAAATTCCGCGCGTCACTCACTGAGGTGAGCGACGCATCCATGAGGAGGTCTGGCCCGCCGTCTGCCAAAAAGCGGGTCTACTGGTGGTCGGACGAAATAGCTGCGCTCCGACACACCAGCAATAGGGCCCGTCGGGACTTCACCCGATGCAGACGGCGGCGGAGCAACAATCCCGGAGGGGCAGAGGAATCTGCCTATTATCACGCCCTCCGGGAGGCCAAGGGTGCCCTGTCGGCGGCTATTGCCAGGGCCAAGGAAGAGGCCCACGTGGCCTTCCTGGCCACGTTGGACAGGGACCCGTGGGGGAGGCCGTACAGAATTGTACGTAGCAAAATGCAACACGCCCCCCCCACAGCCTCCATCGAGCCGGACCTCCTCAGGAGGATAGTCGACGGACTATTCCCGGCGGCCACCAATTTCGAGCCTCCGCGGATGTCGGGTCCCGAGCGGGAGTCAACCACGGCTGTCGTGCCTCCGGTAACGGACGCTGAATTCGACCGGGGAATAGAACGCCTCCGAGCCTGTAAAAAGGCCCCTGGCCCGGATGGCGTCCCCGGTCTCGTCCTACCGGTGGCACTAAAACACCTCGGGAGCCGCCTTAGGGACCTATTTGACGATTGCTTGTCGACAGGGCGGTTCCCGAAGCCGTGGAAAGAGGGAAGGCTCTGCCTTCTCAGGAAGGAGAGTCGCCCCGAGGACTCCCCCTCGGGATGGAGGCCCCTATTAATGCTGGATGAGACCGGGAAGATGCTCGAACGCATCATTGCTTCCCGGATCATCCGGCATCTGGAGGACACAGGGCCCAATGTGTCGGACCACCAATACGGCTTCAGAGCCGGGAGGTCCACCATTGACGCCCTGGGGGCCCTTAGGACATTCGCGGAGGAGGCCAAAGAGAATGGGGAGGGGGCTGTGGCTGTGTCGTTGGACATAGCCAATGCCTTCGGCTCCCTCCCTTACGAAGTGATCGGAGAGGCACTCCGATTTCACGGAGTGCCTCTCTATCTGAGGCGAATCGTGGAGCACTACCTTACTGAAAGGGTAGTGCTCTACGAGGAAAGAGGTGGAAGGAGGATGGAGAAGGCGATGACCTGCGGTGTTCCCCAGGGGTCAGTCCTGGGACCCCTGCTGTGGAACATCGGCTATGACTGGGCCATCCGCGGGGCCCTGCTCCCCCGGATGACTGTCATCTGCTATGCAGATGACACGTTGATTGCTGTCCGGGGTCAGGAGTTAGAGGGGGCCCTGAGGAGAGCTGCAGTCTCAGCAGAACTGATTGTGGCTAGGATCAGACTGCTGGGACTCAGGGTGGCCCTAAATAAGAGCGAGGTCATCGCCTTCGGGAGAGGGAGGAAATGGCGTCCGCAGGCGGGCGCGTCAGTTCCCATTGGCGGGGAAAGAGTCCAGGTGAGGCCGAACATCAAGTATCTGGGCCTCATCTTGGACTCGCGCTGGGACTTCGGGGAGCACTTTAAACAGTTAGCTCCCCGAATAGTCGGCGCAGCATCGGCCATGGGCCGGCTGCTGCCCAACGTTGGAGGGCCAGGCGCCCCGTGTCGTCGCCTTTTTGCTGGCGTGGTGCGCAGCATGGCACTCTACGGGGCGCCCATTTGGGCGGATAGGCTCTCCAGAGCCAACAGGGCCCTGCTTCGGAGGCCACAAAGGATTGTGGCCAACCGAATTGCAAGGGCCTATGTTACGGTCTCTTGGGCGGCAGCATGCGCATTGGCCGGCACCCCGCCGTGGGAATTAGACGCGGAAGTGCAGGCGGAGGCATACTGGGAGCGGGCTAGAATTAGAGCCGGTGGCGGAGAGCCCGCTCCCGCAGACATGAGGGCAATACGTCAGCGGGCCGTGGATAGGCTGAGAGAGCGATGGAGAGTTGAGCTAGAGAACTCCCCTTACGGTACTCGTACCATAGGGGCGCTCCTCCCATCGCTCCGGGAATGGATTGACCGCAAACACGGTCTGCTGACGTATAGGATGACGCAGGTAATGACCGGGCATGGCTGCTTCGGTCATTACCTGCATAAAATAGGACGGGAGATAAGCCCGGTCTGCCACGAGTGTGGGGAGCCGGACGATACCGCTCAACACACTCTGGCAGACTGCCAGATGTGGTCACCGGAAAGGGTGAGGCTAGGCGTGGTCTTCGGACACCTAGACCTCTCGCTACACAGTGTCATGGCACAGATGCTGTGTGGCGAGAGGTACTGGGAAGCAATGGCCTCCTTCTGCGAAACTGTTATTTCGCAGAAGGAGGCAGCTGAACGGGAGCGTGAGGCGAGAGCCGACGCTCCCAGTATCAGAAGAGGCAGAGGGAGGGGCCGAAGGCGGGCGCGCTACGCCCGCCTAGCCCAAATGTAATAGTGCCGTAAAGCAAAGCCGGAGGGCGTCGTGGTAGAATGCGAAAGCGAACCCATGGCGCCCTCAACGGCTGGTGCGGAAACGCCGGAGGGGTTTTAGTGGGTATTCCGGGCTGACTAGCAGCCCGGCGAGTCCCACACTTTGTGCGTAAATGCATTTCCCCTCCGAAAACAAAAAAAAAAAAAAAAAAAAAAAAAAAAAAAAAAAAGGTTATGTTAGGTTATGTTAGGTTATGTTAGGTTATGTTAGGTTATGTTAGGTTATGTTAGGTTATGTTAGGTTATGTTAGGTTATGTTAGGTTATGTTAGGTTATGTTAGGTTATGTTAGGTTATGTTAGGTTATGTTAGGTTATGTTAGGTTATGTTAGGTTATGTTAGGTTATGTTAGGTTATGTTAGGTTATGTTAGGTTATGTTAGGTTATGTTAGGTTATGTTAGGTTATGTTAGGTTATGTTAGGTTATGTTAGGTTGGGGTGCAGGGCAGAGAACCTCCTCGAGTGCCCGGTCCTTTGAAAGCTTTGCATTCTCACTTGATCCCAAGGATCCGGTGAGAGAGCGGGCTGACAAGGGACTCGGGACGGTGCACCCTGGGCGACAGTTAATAACTCCCTAGTAGGGGTCTTATTGGCTGTCGGCCAATTTCTGCCAACAGCCCACTCCACCGCCGTCTATGATGAGACGGCGAATGGATGTGGGTCTGGGGGACGGGCGTGGTCCATTTATGGGCCACTGCCCAATTTGGGGGGGGGGCCGAAAGGCCATATGAGGGGGCCGAAAGGCCATGGCTGGAGGGCGTCGTGGTAGAATGCCAACGCGACCCCATGGCGCCCTCAACAGCCGGTGCGGAAACGCCGGAGGGGTTTTAGTGGGTATTCCGGGCTGACTAGCAGCCTGGCGAGTCCCACACTTTGTGCGTAAATGCATTTCCCCTCCGTTAACAAAAAAAAAAAAAAAAAAAAAAAAAAGGTTATGTTAGGTTATGTTAGGTTATGTTAGGTTATGTTAGGTTATGTTAGGTTATGTTAGGTTATGTTAGGTTATGTTAGGTTATGTTAGGTTATGTTAGGTTATGTTAGGTTATGTTAGGTTATGTTAGGTTATGTTAGGTTATGTTAGGTTATGTTAGGTTATGTTAGGTTATGTTAGGTTATGTTAGGTTATGTTAGGTTATGTTAGGTTATGTTAGGTTATGTTAGGTTATGTTAGGTTATGTTAGGTTATGTTAGGTTATGTTAGGTTATGTTAGGTTATGTTAGGTTATGTTAGGTTATGTTAGGTTATGTTAGGTTATGTTAGGTTATGTTAGGTTATGTTAGGTTATGTTAGGTTATGTTAGGTTATGTTAGGTTATGTTAGGTTATGTTAGGTTATGTTAGGTTATGTTAGGTTATGTTAGGTTATGTTAGGTTATGTTAGGTTATGTTAGGTTATGTTAGGTTATGTTAGGTTATGTTAGGTTATGTTAGGTTATGTTAGGTTATGTTAGGTTATGTTAGGTTATGTTAGGTTATGTTAGGTTATGTTAGGTTATGTTAGGTTATGTTAGGTTATGTTAGGTTATGTTAGGTTGAGGTTTTTTCGGTCGGTACAATTACCCAAGTCGGTCTGAACTAACCCCATTCCATCTAAAATAATTGTCTGCATCGGATGCGCATTTAAAATTTCTATTTTTGGCTTATTTTCACTGTTTTTATAAATTGTTAAAAATTTTGCTTTTCTTTTTTGGTAGTGTTTTTTCTAAATTAAATAAAAAATAGTTCTTGTTAGTTTTTGTCTTTGTTCTTGTGGTTTTTGTGTAGAGGGTGTACTCCCCTTCAATTTGACACCTCCCTTATCAATTTCCGACTTCAAGTCGCGAAGTTATAAGGGAGATTGTCTTTTTTGGGAATTTTGCAAAAATTTTACGCATATCTGCGTAATTTTTGGAAAATTCGCCAAAAATTAGTTCTGGGAAGTAGGAATTTGTAATTTTGTAGGTGGCTGGATCTCTGTGAGATCTGTTTGGCCCTGTTTTTGTCTTGATTTTTGGACTTATGGTTCAAAAGTTATAGGCGAAAACAGGTATTGCTATTTGTTTCTCACAGGCGTTTTTGCTGCCCCGCAGGGTTACAAATTTGACAAAAGGGCAAATTGCTCCCCTTGCCCCCAAAGCAAGGGTGCAATTTTATTTTTTGGTCAAGCAGATCGGTCTTTGGGCCATCTGGTGACGGTTTCTATTAACTCCTGGCTCCTCTGGGAGCCGAGTTATAAATTTTTCCCCAGGGAACAAAAATTTTTCTGAGTTTTATAAAACTCAGGAAAAAATTAACTGCGTGCCACCCATCAAAGCAGGGTGGTACTTTCTACTGGTTCCCGGTGAGGAAAAATTCGCTCCACCTTCTGGTGGTAAGTGGTTATTTCTACCCCCCCTGGGGGCTTAGAAATTAATTTTTTTCCGGGTCGGCCTTTGTTCGCGAAAACGTAAGTTTTGCGAAACGATGAGCCGCCCGGCAAATAAGTACGGCGGAGAAAGAGCAGGGAGGTCGGGTGCAGTCAGGAGTAGGTCCCCTACCCCTGGGGATGAGACTGACCCGAGATTCTCGGAGAGGGAAACCGGAGGGAGCCGTCGGGAGTCCGAGTATGGCTCGGTTTTTTCCGACTCGGACGTCGACTCCCTGCCGGAGATTGTCCTGCCTGAGAAGGCGGTCAATAAAAGGAAGGCAGACGAGGTCATGGACGAGGAGAGGAGGACCAAGGTCCCCTCCTCAGCAAGAGGTCGGCCCGCGGCACGCCGCACGTACGGCGTAAAAGAGGCCAAAGACCGCATGCGGGAGCTCTCGGCGGAGTATGCCGAATTTGAGGATGAGGCAAAGAAGACCGCTGAGAGCTACCTAATTGGAGGTAAGGCAAGGGCTGCGCCACCCTCTGCCGTAGAGGAAAACCTTGAGGTTGTCCGGACTGCTGCAAATAAGGTCCTTATTGAGGCAAACAAGTCGGGCAACCTCAAAGGGACTGTCTGGCGCGACATGAAGGAGGCCTGCCGTGAAATCCTCGACGCGGCAGAGAAGATAGAAGCCCAGGCTAATGAGGCAGAGGTTGTCCGTATCCTCAGAGCGGACAACAAGAGGATGAGTGAGGAGTTGGCGCAACTGAGGAAGGAGACCAAGGCCCTCCGTAAGGCCTTCTCCGAGAGGGAGGTGACGGGCCCCTCCACCTCTACTGCGGCAGGATTTTCCTTGGGAGAAGTCAAGGAGCTTCTCCTTGAATTCAAGGAGACCTTCTCCCGGGAGATCTTCTTGTCGCTGGGGGGCATGGTCAATGACCGCCTCAAGGAGGCAGAGAAGAGGGGCATAATTGCGCCGGCGCCGATAATGCGCCCGCCCCTAGCGGCGGACCAAAAGAGGGAGGCTGAAACCGGCGCAGAGAGCTACAAAGGCTCCTATGAAGAAACCGCAGCCACAGCAGCAATCGACTGCTGTGTCGACTGGTGGAGAGCTCCCGCAAGAGCCCAATAGCGGGAACGACGGTACGTGGTCCACCGTTGTCAAAAAAGGAAAGGGGAAGGGCAAAAAGACCCCCCCTGCAGAGACTGAGTCGGCACGGTCCCAGGCTCCCCCTAGAACCCAAACGCAGGCCCCGAAGCCTGTCAAGTTCGTCCCGCCGAAGTCTAGCGCGGTGGTGGTGACGCTAAAGCCTGAGTCGAAGGCCGATTATAAATCGGTCATGACGACAGTCACCACCAAGCTCGACTTAGCCACGGTGGGACTAAGTCATGTTGGGGTGCGAAGCACGGCCACCGGGGCTCGAATAATCGAGGTCCCCGGGGCAGACAGCGGGGCCATTGCTGATAGCCTGGCCGCCAAGCTGCGGGATATAGTGGGCAACGAGGTGGAGGTGACCCGGCCGTATAAGACGGCCCAAATAAAAGTGTCCGGCCTCAATGAGGGCGTGACCACGGAGGCGCTGCAGGAAGCCGTGGCCAGAGCCGGCAAATGCCCACCGGGACAAATTAAAATAGGGGCAATAAGGATGGCACCGGACCAGACAGGGGCAGTTATTATTACCTGCCCCGTACTGGCGGCCAACACGCTTATAGCGGCGGGCCGCCTGTTAGTTGGCTGGTCCTCAGCCTCGGTAAGAGGGCTCGAAGCACTGCCAATGCGGTGCTTCAGGTGTATGGGCATGGGCCACACCAGAGCCCTCTGCCCCTCCCCGGTGGACCGAACCGAGCACTGCCACAGGTGTAGCAAGCCGGGCCACTCCGCCTCGGACTGCGATGTGTCGGAACCCTGGTGCGCTGTGTGCCACCTGGCCAAGCTGCCGGCCAAGCACATAATGGGGGGTAAATCATGTAACCCCCCGCGCATCAGGGGGAAGCTGCCCACGAGCAGGCCGGCAACCACAGAGGGCCCCGCCATGGAACATTAATGGACGGGCCCTCACACCATCTCGAGGTGCTGCAGTGCAATGCCAACGCTTGCGCCCGTGCTCAGGACCTTATAGTCCAGCACGTGGCGGAGTGGGGCATTGCAGCTGCCGTCATCGCGGAACCCTACTGCGTCCCCCCCCTCCCCAACTGGATGGGCGACAGCGGGGGGCTGGTGGCCATTACGGTCCCTCGGATCGGCTATCCTCCTCTCTCGAGGATTGAAAGCGGACCGGGGTACGTTGCGGCTAAATGGGGAGACATTGTACTCATAGGAGTATACTTCTCCCCCAACAGGCCGCGGCGTGCCTTCGAGGACTTCCTCGAGAGAGTGAGCCGAGTGGTCCGGAGAGCGGCACCAGCTCCCGTTATGGTGCTGGGAGACCTAAACGCCAAATCCACGGCGTGGGGTTGTCCCGGCACCGACTCCAAGGGGGAGGCCCTTTTGGAGTGGGTGGTGGCACTGGGGCTAGTAGTCCTAAACCAGGGCAACGCCGACACGTGTGTGCGGCATAATGGGGGGTCCATTGTGGATATCACAATTGCGACCCCCGCCATCGCCGCACGTGTAGCGGGATGGCGTGTCCTGGGGGACGTGGAGACCCTCTCTGATCATCTCTACATCAGGATGACGGTCTCCAGAACGCCCCAGTCCCAGCTCCCCCCGGGGGGACGCAGGTATAGGTTCCCGAGATGGAACCTGGCAAGCCTCGACAGGGACCTGGCTGAAGAGGCTGCCATGGTTATCAATTGGAGAGAACCCACGCCAAGCCGTTCCCTTGGCGTGGACCAAAGGGCCGCGAAATTCCGCGCGTCACTCACTGAGGTGAGCGACGCATCCATGAGGAGGTCTGGCCCGCCGTCTGCCAAAAAGCGGGTCTACTGGTGGTCGGACGAAATAGCTGCGCTCCGACACACCAGCAATAGGGCCCGTCGGGACTTCACCCGATGCAGACGGCGGCGGAGCAACAATCCCGGAGGGGCAGAGGAATCTGCCTATTATCACGCCCTCCGGGAGGCCAAGGGTGCCCTGTCGGCGGCTATTGCCAGGGCCAAGGAAGAGGCCCACGTGGCCTTCCTGGCCACGTTGGACAGGGACCCGTGGGGGAGGCCGTACAGAATTGTACGTAGCAAAATGCAACACGCCCCCCCCACAGCCTCCATCGAGCCGGACCTCCTCAGGAGGATAGTCGACGGACTATTCCCGGCGGCCACCAATTTCGAGCCTCCGCGGATGTCGGGTCCCGAGCGGGAGTCAACCACGGCTGTCGTGCCTCCGGTAACGGACGCTGAATTCGACCGGGGAATAGAACGCCTCCGAGCCTGTAAAAAGGCCCCTGGCCCGGATGGCGTCCCCGGTCTCGTCCTACCGGTGGCACTAAAACACCTCGGGAGCCGCCTTAGGGACCTATTTGACGATTGCTTGTCGACAGGGCGGTTCCCGAAGCCGTGGAAAGAGGGAAGGCTCTGCCTTCTCAGGAAGGAGAGTCGCCCCGAGGACTCCCCCTCGGGATGGAGGCCCCTATTAATGCTGGATGAGACCGGGAAGATGCTCGAACGCATCATTGCTTCCCGGATCATCCGGCATCTGGAGGACACAGGGCCCAATGTGTCGGACCACCAATACGGCTTCAGAGCCGGGAGGTCCACCATTGACGCCCTGGGGGCCCTTAGGACATTCGCGGAGGAGGCCAAAGAGAATGGGGAGGGGGCTGTGGCTGTGTCGTTGGACATAGCCAATGCCTTCGGCTCCCTCCCTTACGAAGTGATCGGAGAGGCACTCCGATTTCACGGAGTGCCTCTCTACCTGAGGCGAATCGTGGAGCACTACCTTACTGAAAGGGTAGTGCTCTACGAGGAAAGAGGTGGAAGGAGGATGGAGAAGGCGATGACCTGCGGTGTTCCCCAGGGGTCAGTCCTGGGACCCCTGCTGTGGAACATCGGCTATGACTGGGCCATCCGCGGGGCCCTGCTCCCCCGGATGACTGTCATCTGCTATGCAGATGACACGTTGATTGCTGTCCGGGGTCAGGAGTTAGAGGGGGCCCTGAGGAGAGCTGCAGTCTCAGCAGAACTGATTGTGGCTAGGATCAGACTGCTGGGACTCAGGGTGGCCCTAAATAAGAGCGAGGTCATCGCCTTCGGGAGAGGGAGGAAATGGCGTCCGCAGGCGGGCGCGTCAATTCCCATTGGCGGGGAAAGAGTCCAGGTGAGGCCGAACATCAAGTATCTGGGCCTCATCTTGGACTCGCGCTGGGACTTCGGGGAGCACTTTAAACAGTTAGCTCCCCGAATAGTCGGCGCAGCATCGGCCATGGGCCGGCTGCTGCCCAACGTTGGAGGGCCAGGCGCCCCGTGTCGTCGCCTTTTTGCTGGCGTGGTGCGCAGCATGGCACTCTACGGGGCGCCCATTTGGGCGGATAGGCTCTCCAGAGCCAACAGGGCCCTGCTTCGGAGGCCACAAAGGATTGTGGCCAACCGAATTGCAAGGGCCTATGTTACGGTCTCTTGGGCGGCAGCATGCGCATTGGCCGGCACCCCGCCGTGGGAGTTAGACGCGGAAGTGCAGGCGGAGGCATACTGGGAGCGGGCTAGAATTAGAGCCGGTGGCGGAGAGCCCGCTCCCGCAGACATGAGGGCAATACGTCAGCGGGCCGTGGATAGGCTGAGAGAGCGATGGAGAGTTGAGCTAGAGAACTCCCCTTACGGTACTCGTACCATAGGGGCGCTCCTCCCATCGCTCCGGGAATGGATTGACCGCAAACACGGTCTGCTGACGTATAGGATGACGCAGGTAATGACCGGGCATGGCTGCTTCGGTCATTACCTGCATAAAATAGGACGGGAGATAAGCCCGGTCTGCCACGAGTGTGGGGAGCCGGACGATACCGCTCAACACACTCTGGCAGACTGCCAGATGTGGTCACCGGAAAGGGTGAGGCTAGGCGTGGTCTTCGGACACCTAGACCTCTCGCTACACAGTGTCATGGCACAGATGCTGTGTGGCGAGAGGTACTGGGAAGCAATGGCCTCCTTCTGCGAAACTGTTATTTCGCAGAAGGAGGCAGCTGAACGGGAGCGTGAGGCGAGAGCCGACGCTCCCAGTATCAGAAGAGGCAGAGGGAGGGGCCGAAGGCGGGCGCGCTACGCCCGCCTAGCCCAAATGTAATGGTGCCGTAAGGCAAAGCCGGAGGGCGTCGTGGTAGAATGCGAAAGCGAACCCATGGCGCCCTCAACGGCTGGTGCGGAAACGCCGGAGGGGTTTTAGTGGGTATTCCGGGCTGACTAGCAGCCCGGCGAGTCCCACACTTTGTGCGTAAATGCATTTCCCCTCCGAAAACAAAAAAAAAAAAAAAAAAAAAAAGGTTATGTTAGGTTATGTTAGGTTATGTTAGGTTATGTTAGGTTATGTTAGGTTAGAGTGGAGAGTCCGGTTTCTGGTGAGAAACCGGCCAGTCGCAGAGGCGTCTTGTGCTAGTTAGATCCGAGGCGCCTCCCTGCAATGCGGCCGACGGCACCCGCAGGGGTTTAGTGGGTAGTCTGGGCCGACTAGCGGCCCAGGAGCCCCACACTTCGTGCGTAAATGCATTCCCCTGCGAAATCAAAACAAACAGGTTATGTTAGGTTTTTTTTTTTTTTTTTTTTTTTTTTTTTTTTTTTTCTCCCAACTAGTAAAACCGTAGTTAGGAGGAGTTTATTCACCAAAGCCTCGAATCATTGTTCAGAGCCCTTGTTTACACAAAAGTTTCTTACATAAAGTGTGTTTCAATTTTACATGCAAGTTTTATATCAAGTATACGATACAATGCTTAATTTTTAACATTTGTTTACATTTTATAGTGTTTTTCAATTTAATTTATACATATTTATTATCTTTATATTTTAATGTCATGTTAAGATTAGCTCCCTTTGTTTACACAATACTATTTGTTTATCTTCTTTTGCATACATTATATTTGTGTTTAATTTGTATTCATATAAATAACTTTACTGCTACATTTGTCAATTATCATTTGTTTCAAAATTTGTTTTTACATTTTTAATCTTAACAATCCCATATATACTCGTACTTGTCTATTGCTACATTCCCTTTGTTTACATATTTAGCTTACTCAAGTCTGCATTTATCAAGAATTTTTGCACAATTTTAACCTTGTCAACACTTAATTACATTTCATTACCTTCCTCTAGTTGCTATGTTTACTTGTTTACGTATTTATGTTGCTCAATTACATACTTAAGTCTAAATTACAATTTGCATTATAGCATATTAGTCATTATGTATCTATTTATGTTAATCTCAATTTATACACTTTATTGCTCTGGCAAATAACTCATATAGGATATTTATATTTACTAATAATGGTGTGTATAATTATCCTTTATTTCTTATCAAATCAATATAATTGTGATCGTCATTTAACGTACTATATTATCGGCTGATTTTATTCTACCCTACCAATAATGGTATGTTTCTAGTCAAGTATTTCAACAAGTCAAATTCAATGATATTAATGTTAATTAATTTGTACGCTTTTTTCAATTTAGTCATAATTTTAACATTTTATTGTCCTAAAAACAACGCTTCTGAAATATTTATATTTACTGATAATAGTGCGCATAATTGCACATTATTTCTTGTTCTCAATTTTTTAAAGCAATATAATTGTGATCGTCATTTGACTCACAATATTATTATTGTTGATTTGATTTTTATTTTACTTTACCGATAATGATATATTTCTGCTCATGTTTTTTAGCACGTCAATTCTAATATAATAATAAGTAATATTTTAACCTCTATTCGCTCTATCTTAAAGATTTAAATGTGTAAATTTATAATATTATTTAAATTAGTAATCAATTACTCACGTTTATCCCCGTATTTTGAATCACTTACACTTAACACTTATCACACTATTTAAACTTATTGTCACTAGATCACAGTCATTTTATCACAGATTTGCACCGTTTTATCACAGTTTTAAGGTCTTGATGTTTTATGCCACTGATTGTTTGCGTATTGACAACAGTGATATCACATAATCAATAATATCATGTTTTCAGCACCTTCCTACTACAAGTTCAGCGAGTTTGTTTGTTATTTGCGACTCCTTTTATTGCATGCACAATGTACACATCACGCACTACAATTAACAGTTTTTATAGCACTACGAACTCCAAACTCGTGTAATAGGTTATTTCGGCTATGTATCTAAGGTCCTACTGTTATCTCGGTTCTGTATTTCTTCGATCTAGTTGTGTCTTCTGCATAAGTAGGCTCAGGAATATGCTACTCCAGCCCTGGCAATAGCGTCCCATCTGCGTCTTATCTCACACACATCGCTGAAAGCGTTGTGGTTCGATTGAGCCAAATTTTCAGAGACGCAGTTGCAACAGGTAGGTGATGCCCCGGCCTGCCACTTTGGACACTCTGATTTTCTATGATCGCCGCCACAGTGGCAGCATTTTTCAATCCTTTGTTTACAAAAACGTCTGCCGTGTCCATATTTTAGGCAGAGGGAACACTGTACCAGTGGCGAATAGTCCTCCACGTACACCCGCTGAAGGTCAATGTGTGCCGAACCTTCTTCAGTCAGTCGTTTCCAAATGGCAGGGGATACCGTCAACACTACGTGCTCCTGCATTAGATTTCTAGTCTTTTTTCTAAAGCGTATCGCCATTCTGACTTCCTCGTTGTTGATGCCCTCAAAAATGTTTTTATTTTGGTTTTTTAATGCTATGAGTACATCCTCATCGTTATTTTTCTTAAATACATTTTTGAGGATGACCAGAGGGTCCTTATTCTGGACTTCTTCAGTCAGAAGGCGATCCGACCTCTCCAACCGTTCCTTTAGTCTTTTTCTTTCTTCCTTTGTTCTGCATCCGATAATGATTTTTCTGTCCCTTCCTTTTCTGACTCTCTCGACCTTTACCCACCCGTCCTTCGCGTTTACTAGTTCACTAACGTGCTCTAGTACCTTTTCTGCTGTGTCGTATTCGTCCTTAGAGCTCACTACCACCGAATGCAACGTCGCATGTTCCATTGTCACGCCGTTAATTTTTGCAGTGTTATTTTTGCTGTTTAGTGTCTTGCCTGTTGTGACCTCCGCGAAGGTAGGCTTGGATAACAATACTGCGTGAGAGTCCATCTTACTTTTGAGGTCTTCCATTTGAGTGGTATTCTCCGCTAGTTTTTTGGTTAGCTCTGCGATTGCTGCTTCCACCGCCTCCGTATCCAATGGTTCAGGTGGCTCCGGTTCCGGGTGGGGAAAGTCAGGAATCTCATCAACCATGTCCGTGATAAGGGTGAACAGGCCATTGATGTCCTCTATGACCTCCTCCTTTATCGTTCCCTTCAAATTCCTAGCCTCATGGAGAGTGGAAATCGCATGCTGATGGATTTCTTCTGCCCTACTCCTCATCTCATACAGCTGCAGGTTGTGGTAAATTTTTATACCATCTTCCGTGTCGAGCGGTTGCAAGTATCTCCTTACCGGTGATTTAAAACATTCACCTTCTTCTTCTAGTGATTCGGGACATTCTCTTTCTGGGGATTTGGGGATTTCCTCCCTTCGTAACACAGGGGAGCGATACATGATGAGGTCAGTTTTTTAAT